>JAEQBH010005348.1:80000-122226 GCA_016808115.1 Tetrastigma voinierianum
CAAACCAGTAGAGTGACTTTGGCTTGGCTTATTTGTCCTAACCTATACGAGCTAAAGATGGCCTTAGATGAGCTCAACTGCATAGCCTCCACAGGCACATAAGCTGTAATTTGGATCAATGGTGCTCAACAGGTCGAGAACCTGTGATTGGACGAAGTTATGACCTTCAGAGTTGGAGGTCACCGTAGTCAAACCAGCGGGGCTGGGCGACAGCTGGCGTCACATTTCTCATTTGGGGCGGCCTAGATCAGGCTCACACCACAGCCCTCGAAGGCATATGCGGGATGCAGTTCAGTGGGATTTCCTTAGAGTCGAACACCTGACGGAGTTCGGACGAAGGTATGGTCGTCTCAGGGGGTGGAGGAACCTCGCGTGGAGTCGGTCACAGTAGGAATAACCTTTGGCCGGAGTTGACCTCTGGCGGCGGCCTCTAGTTGAGCTGACCTGGTGGGCGACCTGCGGTTGGTGACTCTAAGCGGTGACCTGCTTGGTGACCTCGCGGGCTTTGCTAGATATTTAGGGTAAAGGACCATAGCAGTGCAGTCGAATTAAGAAATTCAAAATCCTAACACATCAAGTTTAGTGTTTCAATTACGAGAAGGACTCCTTTACCAAATTTCCTTTCTTTCCACCTAAAGCAGTTCTAATTCTAGGTTAATGTGTACTACCACAATGTGTGACTTCCATGGTTCAAAATACAGCCAAACATTCCCCTTCAGAGCGAAATGACCACCACCATGACCTTTAGGGTAGAAAATAACCAAAGTAGGAGAAGACCTACCTCTTAGAGTTTGTCGAAACTCCTTGATTCCGGTATCTACTTGTAGCTCTTGTCACGAGGAAAGACTTTCCCTCTTACTTCGCTGGGAACCGATGGTCTGATCGTTGAAAAATCTAGAGAGAAGGTAGAGCCTCTCTCTCTCTAACTCTTCCTCTCAAATCTGGTTTGCCTTTCTCTCTCTCCTTTCCCCTCTCTCCCAACCGGTTGGGAGAAGATAGAATTCAAGTGAGATGTGATGATATGCACGGTCTAATACATTGAAATTGGTGTATGTTGTTTTTAGACAATTATATAGATTTACATTTATAATTATCCATGAGGCTTCGGAAATGCATGAGTTTGTGTATGATTGAAGTCATTGCATGGCTTAGTTGTGAACTATTTGTAGACATGATGTCACCTGATTAGACTGGGGATGAAGCAAATTATTAGATTGGTGATGAATTGTAAGCTTAAATTTGTCAATGTATGTGTGTTGATGTTGATTGTAAAACCACAGAAAAAAAAAGTACAATTTTTCTTATAAGGGTGGCAATTTGGTGGAAGTGAAGTACTAAATCTCGGATCGCGGCAGGAGCATGGATTCGAATCGTCTCGCGAAATCCTAGCTACCACATCGATTTTAGTTGATTAAAGTGTCCAGATTTCCACGTTTCGAGGCGCAGATGGTAGTCACGGGACATGGCACATGTTGGGGGCTCATGGTGTGCCGCGTGTCAGTCTTGGTTAGTCAAACATGAGCTCAAGTGGGACCCGTGAGAGGCGGTCGTACCAGTGGGGTTCCAGGATCAAACAATATTGCTCTAAACTACTCCAGCCTGTTTGTGTTAGCTCTGGTATCAGCGAAACGCTAGGATCGAACATAGGGATGGGTTTTCGTCTTACAAATGATTTTGTAATGATTCATAATGGTGGGCTTTTGTTTGGATTTTTAGTTTGTATAAAAATAGTGGTTGTTTTCACTATGCTAGCGAAGGTAATTTGAAATAAGATGTAAAAAGAGTGTTGCAAAGTTTGGGCCACTAGTTTGAGCCTGATAGGGTTCTTGAAATTGTCCTTGGGTTTATTTCCTCGCATTAGGAAGATGACCTATAGTCATTTCCAAACGGATCTTTGTTTAACTTTAAGACTAACCCTTAGTACCTTTTCTCTTTGAAACATAGCATTTACTAAGCAATTCAATGTGTTCACGAAGTTGAAATCAAGCATTTAACCTACTTCAGTATTTCCGTAAATGACTCATTGAGTGTGATTGTCTAACTCTTAAGAATACTGCTTGAACCACAAGAAAGCTTACTTAAGAAATGTTGTGTAGAAATTAATATTAAACTTCAAACTGGTTTTTTGAAGGTTCAAACCCTTTGCTCTGTTTGTACATGAAGCGACTCAGGATGGCTTTGCAAGCCATATCTTGAGTTTTGGGGCTTTGACAAGACGATTGTGGGTTGTGCATCCTCAGAAAGGAATTGTTTGGTTATGAAAGTGAGAGAAAGAGGAGAGAAGAAGAAGAAGGAAAGTGAAGACTGACAGGGCCGTATAGGAGAATGGTTCTAATTAAAGTTAGGTTACAAATTGTTCGAAAAATGGCTTATATAGCCTTACAAGCGAGGGTGAAATACCGATCTGGCTAACTAGTATGATTACGGTGAAGGTAGAAATGGAATTAACCAAAAAGCGAGGGTCGTTTAACAAAAATAGGGGCAGGGGGATTTTTATTTGCGGGAAAATTAAGCTACATAACGAAATTTCGCTACTGTAGAAAATTTTCGCTATGTAGCGAATTTTCACTACTGTAGCGAAAATTTGCTATGAAGCGAAATTTCCTGCAAGTAGCGAAATTGTGGGTGTAGCGAAATTTCGCTGCAATAGCGAAATTTTCTCTCTCCTGTAGCGAAATTTCCCTGCTTGCTCCTCGTTCAATTTCTTCACTCACGGCGGTACGATCAAGATAAATCATATGACATTGATGTAAATCAGCTCTCAACCCGATATACCTGAAAGCGACATGATAGAATAGGCCTCACAAGAGCCTGCAAAAACTACCCTGAGAACAACCTCGAAATCTGATCATTAGTACGAGGGACCTGCATGTCAATCGGTTTAACTAATATGATTAGTACACAAAAGTACTTAGAACTTTGTCTTAAATAGGGTTGAATGCTTTTTAGGCACTAATCGAGAGACTTGTATGGCAACATGTGAGTTGGGTGAAATCATGGTAGATGGATAGGGATAAGGTGTAATCGAGAATTTGGCCACTTAGAATGTGCCTGTGAGTGAGAGGACAAGTTCTCTTGACTCATCTTGACCAAATTGGAGGAGAGAAAAACGGAGAAAAGGGAGAGAAAAGATGAGAGATTTTAGAGTGAGAAGCTCTCACTTATCTCTTAGTTTCCCGAGGATCGGACCGAGCGGTTTCATGCGGAGCAAGGGGAAGAGTTCATCCTCACGACAAGGGCTTCACATAGGAACCAAAGTTGGGGAGTTTCGACAAAATCTGAGAGGTATGGGTTTTCTCCTATTTGGTTTCATTCCTGTCTAAAGTCCATTCAATGGTATGGGTAGTGTGAGTTGTGAGTGGCGGAGTGTGAACCATCCAGACTTTAGAGACGGTGTCTTTGGAAGATACGAGGCTTTGTTTTGGACGGTCAGGGAGGCCCGATTTTGGACTAAGTAATTGTCCTTCTGCGCCATTTTTATGTGTTATGGCTAGAATGAATAACGTTATTAGTGGTGTCTTGCCCTAAGGGGAATGTTGGTTGCATTTTGAACCAAGGGAAGTTACTCGATTTTGCTCATACGCATTAACCAGACATTAGAACTGGTTTTTGGGTAGGAAATAAAAGGAATTTAGCAGTGAGTCCTCCAGGTAAATTGTAGCCAAATCAGTGAACTTGATGTTAGGCTTTTGAATTTCTCCATTCGGACCTCTATAGCCCAAGTTATGGTCCACTTACTCTGAACAATATAAGTAGAAGAAATTTTGGCCAGGCTAGCGGCTAGGTCAGTAGCCCCAATAAATTCGATGGCTGGAAGTTGGCGAGACTGGGTTGACTATTCATGTGAGACCTCAAATTTCGGAAGGTCATAACTTCTTCGTCCGAACTCCGTTTCGGGTGTTCTTAGACTATGGAAAGCCCATTGAGTCAAGATTTCAGCCATGTTCCTGTGGAGGACATTGGGCAATCAGGCCGGCTAGGGTTGGCCCGTTAGTGGTGGCCGGCTAGGGTTGGCCGGTTAAGGCTGGCCGACTAGGATTGGCTATTCATGTGTGACCTCCAACTTCAGAAGGTCATAACTTCTTCGTTTGAACTGTTCCCAGTGTTCTTGGACTGTGAAGCCATTGGTCGAGATTTCACCATTTTTCCTATGGAGGATAAGTCGCGTCGGGCCGGCTAAGAGTTGGCGGTTAGTCTTGTAGAAATTTAGGGTTGACGGTTAAATTTGGCCGGCTAGGATTGGCTATTCATGTGTAACCTCCAACTTCGGAAGGTCATAACTTCTTCGTCCGAACTCCGTTTTGGGAGTTCTTAGACTCTATGGAAATCCTATTGAGTCAAGATTTCATCCAAGTTCCTATGGAGGACAGTGGGCAATAAGGTCGGATAGGGTTGGCCAGTTAGTGCTGGCTGGCTAGGATTGGCTAGTCTTGTGAGACCTCCACCTTCAAAATGTCATAACTTCTTCGTCCGAACTTCGTTTTGGGTGTTCTTAGACTCTATGGAAAGACCATTGAGTAAATATTCCATCCATATTCCTGTGGATGGTAGTGGGTGATCATAACCTTGCTGAAATATATGTTTTGCACAGAGTGTGCAGGTTGCTTGGTTGTGTCAAAGTGAATAGTCGGGTTTTAACGTGACCATTGCATGGCATGTTGTAGGATGTTGTAATGGGTAAGAATTACCATGGGTTAGCCTAAGGAAGGCTATATGACACCATTTGTTTGATCATGTATTGATGAATGGAACTAAGATGGTTCTTGTCACGTGAAGGCCAGTAGGAGGTACCTTGTTGGATCGTCGAAAGATTGTGACCTTGTTGTATTATTGCTTCTATGAATAACATGCTTGAATTGATATGTGGCATATGAAGGATATGATGGTTTGGAATTTATATGTGCACTTTAATATAAATGTCCAAATGATGCATAGATGAATATGCATGAGTATGTATGCACATATAGTTCTCATTTTATATGTAGCATGGTATAAGTAGGCAATGGCATAATTTCATTGCATGTGAACAAAAACATCGCATGATATGGGTGTGAGTGCGTGGTTAGGATCGGCACTGTGTTAGGTGTTCGATGGAGTGTCATGGGTACACAGTTGTGGATCAACACTGCGTATGGTGTTGATTAATGGGCTCGGTTATTGGGTAGTCGAGTGGATTTACTGTAGTTAAGAAATGGTAAAGGATAATTTACAGTGTAGAGTATTAGCAAGTTAGGATAAATTCCCCCCAGGGTGAAAGACCCATCACTTATGGTAAGACATAGTCCTCAGCGGTGAAAGGTCGTAAAAGTATCTGGGTTTATGGAGCCCGTTGGTGCGACCTTACGGAAATCATTACCATAAAAGCGCATGGTTGTAAATGAAAATGTGAAAGAATTTAAGAACAATCTTTAGTTTCCTTCGGAAAATAATAATAGTTCACACTTGGCATAGGGTGTGAAATTAATGAGTGACTCGGGATATGGGCATGATGACATTTCATGCATGACATATGACATTCATGTAGACATTTTACTTGGATGTGTGTTTGTTGTCGACCATTGCATGCGCGGTGGGGGAGGTAGCCCTTATGGGAGTTATCCTCTTTGGGCTGCTCACCCGTTGTAGGACCCCCCTTTCGGGTCTGAGAAGGCGGTGCTCCTTGGTAGTGAGTCTGAGAAAGTGGGTTGTGGCCCTTGGAAGCATTTTGTAAAATATTATTAGAGCAATCTAGTTTTAACATACTGAATATAAAAGTATGAAGAGTTATACATCAAACTCTTGTAAGAATATTATAAGAAAAATATACGAAATGGTCTGATATACTGAGACATGTGAGTGTGATATCGAAGCAAGCGATATTCGAGAGCAAAGTGGGTTGTGGGTTGTCAGCGGACCCCGGGATAGGGGCGTCACATAGATTGTATGATTGAAATTTAGTTTATGTGTTGGTGATATAAATGTCCAATTGATGCAGGTTAATATATGCGCCAGGTAAGCATATGTGCATATAGCACTCATATATATGTAGCATGGTATGAATAGCGATGACACATTGCGTTGCATTTCATATACCTGATGGCGTCCAGCGTAACGGGTGTGAGTCGTAGTAGAGATCGACCTTGTGTTTGGTGTTGATGGTATGTCATTAGTATGGTAGATCAACGTGTTGGTGTTCGATGATGGGCGGTACTTTAGACTACGTCAATGGAGTCTCACGGTGCTTTTCTTATAGAAGACTATCGAATCTTTTGAAATAAAGGCATTTATCGGAGGCTGTCACTATTTTGATAAAATAGTTTATTGAAGATTGTCGATGTTTTTTAATAAAGCAGTTCATCGGAGAAATTGTCTTGTTTTTGAATAAAATAGTTTATGGGATATTGTCCAATGTTTTTGAATAAAACAGTTATCGGAGACTGTCCAATGTTTTTAAATAAAACAGTTTATCGGAGATTGTCCAATGGCTTTGAATAAAGTGGTTATCGAAGGTTGTCCAATGGATTTGATTTATAAAACAAAAAGCTTTTGTTTTGGATAAAGGTTTGTAGTCTCCAGAATCTTCTAAGTCATGGTCGTTGGAACATACACCTATGCAACAATGCAAAGCGAGCAGAAAAGCGGTGGTGGGGAGCTCGTAGCATCTCCGATGCTTAAGTTAGGCTCTCACTTTTATGAAAATTTTTGGATCCTTCAGTCTCAAATCTCATACCTTATTTTATGTGACGACCTTCTTTTATCAGCGAGGAAGGGGATCCGCCTTTCGACGGAAGTAAGGTGATTGCCAGTCGGAAGGAGAAGGTGGCGCATATCTAGCACGTGGAGACTAGTTCGTCCTTTTAAATAGTTGTGTTTCCTGAATGGAGGATATCGAGGGCGCTTGTTCACCCCGAATGATATTATAGCACAATTCAAGGAAGGGTGCATATTCTCTTCGAGAGAAATCACCCGATAGCATTTGATAAATAAAGTCTCCAATCGGGAGAGATGGCATGCAGAGCATAACGACTCTTTTTCGGGTAGAGGAGGATATATGGGCCTCGGCTCTTGAATTGGGCTTGCAGGTCAGGCCGGTTGGGCCAAACCAATTATAGTCTTTTAGTAGGATGGGGCATGTTGGCTAGAGGGCCTGGGCCGAAGCCCATGGCACCCACAACTCCTTTCTCTGCCCCAGGAGGCGATCATCGGTTGGAAAAATGAAACGCGGTTGACTGGCATATGGGGCATAGTAGGCAATCAATGCTTGTATGTTCCAATGTGAATTCTCTAACTTTTTGGACGTGCATTAGATGTGGTTGCTTAGGATAACCTTGGGGCTAGAGGTTGCTATAAAAGGCGGGAGGGTGACGGAGTCCGTTGTGCCACTGGTTATCCACATTTTTCCAGCAGAGAAGGGTGGTTTGACGTTGTTGCGAATTAGACTTAGTGGATTGCTGAATGAAGGATGATTGAGATAGACCGTACTTTCCAAGCATGAATCAGATCGAAGAATGGAAGGTTTGAGTGGAGTCGGAATAGATCTTCCAGGTTCTGGTTGGCATTTGGGTTGTTCTAAAACTCGAATGGAATCCTTTGCATCTAAGGACACCTCATGCCAAATCAGCGAGGCTTTTTGATATCATCTTCCCTTTCTTAAGCCCCCTTTACATCTTTTATTTTATTTTATTTTGTAGCGATTTTGCTACTGCTTCTTCTTCCTCTTCGACCTCTGCTATTGCTTCTTCTTTGGCCTCTACTCTTTGCTGTTTTTGGCCTATGCTTGAAGTGATTCGGACTGAATTATGTAGCCGAGCACTAATATGGCAGCTTAGTTTGTAAGGGCATGAATGTAATGGTGGATGCCGTTTGGAATAATTAATAAAATTGTACTTCTTTGACATTTATGTACTTTGTTATATCTCAAAATTCATGCGCTTTATTTTCTATCTCGAGGCAAGGGCCAATTCATTGGCCATTCAGTGATCCCGGTGAGTGGAACAGCTTTGGGTAGAGGCCTAACAGGTTAGAATAATAGGAGGGCCCACCAATCTGGCCCATGTTAAACTATCGTGCCCTAGGAGTTGGAGCGTTGCTAAGAAGCAAAATGATTGAGGAGTGAAATTCGGCGTCGCATTTAATCGTACAGGTCATGGTTGGTATGTAGGGAGCCATCATTGGGTTTTTGTCTCTAATTCTTATCATTCTCGGGTCTTTACTCCCTTCACCAATTCAAAATCTTCTGCAGATACACTGCTACGACTTTGCGTTCTTTTGCGAATCGTTCTTCCAGACGCTTACTCAATTCTAAGCTTACAGGTAATTTTCATTTCCCTTGTAAGTGTGTCGAATCTTTGTTAATGGCCCTTTTCCAGCCTTGAGAAGGTTTGGGGTGAGGGTAGGTCTAGAACCTATCAAACTCCGGTGGTTCTCTCCCAGGTTTGGTAGTTTTTCATTTTTACCCATTTAATATGTGGCTTGGGGTTGATACTAGTTCTTTCCTCTCTATCTGATATGCTTGTAGAATGATGAGAGGTGGAAAACCCACAGTGTAGTCGCAAATAGGGCACGCGATTGGGGCGCCTTTGCTATAGCGAGTATCGTATATACGACAATGGAGAGTTTAGAACCTCTTCTGAGATCCTCGATAACATTGACTTGAAGTTTATGGAAAAGTCGGACGAGTCCACTCTGGGTAGAGAACACAATGTCGTGGTTTTTACCCGAGAGAAACTTGTGGTTGAGCTTCGCTTCCCGGTGCCTGCCCTTGTTAAGCAGTTCCTCCATTTCACCCAGGCGCCTCCAGTCCTTATCCATCCTAATACTATCCGGATATTAAGTCGTTGTACCATGCTAAATCTCTTATACCAACTTGACCTTTTGTTGGTCGATGTTTTATCTATGCCTTAAAGGTGGGTCAGGGTGGCCGGTTGTCTATGTTGGTTCGGAGTGCGCGGTTGCAAATTGTCAACGAACTCCACGGTCGCTAAGATGGAGCGAAGGGTGCGCCCAGTGGGGCCTTGGGATGAGACCCCGGGTTCCCTTGGGCTTCCTTTTAGGGTTAACCGGTCACATCTTTTCCAAGTGTGTACTGGTTATGGGTTTAGTTTGTTGATGGGTATGTGCGTGAGTTTTTATATGTAGCCGATTTTAGGTTATTGGTGCAGAGAAAGGCTGGAAGGGTAGGCTGGTGAATTTAAGGTGGAGAAAGTATATTGAAAAATTCATGTTTGTTGGAGTTGATGGAGCCTTTTGTTATCTGGATCTCTTATTTAGACAAGATGTGAGTGACCGACAATATAACATCACTATGTCATTTTAGTACTTGAGTCATTGATGGAGAACCATTTTGTTATCTGTGATCTGCTATCAATAACAGAGTGAAACATGATAGAGTGGGTTATCTTAAAATCATGGATGGAGATGGTGGCTCAGATCACAGTGGAGCAGTGCCTATGTGAGGTTGTTTGATGACGGTGCCTGAGACGAACAAGGGTGCTTCCTTGAACGCCTTCCTTACTGAGTAGGAGGCGGGTACGCTCAATCTGGGTTAAGGAAGAAGAGCGACCCAATACGGGTTAATGCACTGAAACCAGTGAGGGATTTTATCCGCCAGGTGATCTTAAGTCCATCAGCCCGGTTCGGAGAGAGAAGAGGAAAGAGGAGATGGCAGGGTTTCGTAGTTAACCGAGAGCGTAGCGGCGGGAAGATCTTACGGGGGAGAATGTGCTCAATTGGCCGTTGGTTGAGCGGCCTTGATTGGGTGAGTAGTTGGAAGAATGAGGCAATTATTATTTCGGGTTCTGCTTTAGAGGCTGGAATCAACGATCGCTGAACATAGAAGACGGTGGGGGGAGGTCATTCGACAGTATCGCTTGAAACAATCCCTCATCTGCGAGTTGAGGCAGGCTCGGCGGAGTTCGAGTTTACTCTTACGAGAGTGAAGGCGCGCGCTTCTAGACCGGATAGTGGCGAATTCTATATCCTGTAAAACACGGCTCTCGGAAAGGAGGAAGTATCGTACCAGGCTTGAAGGCGTTAAACACATTCTAGATGGAAGCCCTTCAGCGGGCGATCTGCGGCCTGATCGTCTAAGCGGTTTATATCCGGTGATGCTCGGATCAAGGTGGCCTCAGGGCTAATGGTGTGGGCGGGTACTGCAATGACTATTCCTCACGGCACTACCGCGAAGATCTCAAAAAGATAATTGATGATGGGATACGGTCATGATCATGACCAAAATCAATCAATACGAACTAGTAAGATAGTGAACCTTTATTTATAACTTCTTGCCTTCGAATCACAATCGCGACGTGTTCTTAATATGTTTCCCTGTAGGTAATCACTACCATTGAAATCATATTTGCCAACGTCATGACTTTGAACTCCGGGTGAGAAAGCATGAGGCTTGAGCATTTCTCATTAAGCTTTGATCAGGAGGCACTAGATGCCTCTTTGAAAGATGCCCAACATTCTTCCCGACATTGGGAGTTGGAAGCCAAAGAGGTTGCGAAGAGGCGGTCAGTAGAAAGTGGAGAGGGACGCTGACATGAAGCGATTATGGCGTTGAGATTGAAGCTGAGGTGTGCGGGCCTGGTAAGCCGGCTAGCCGGCCGGGGTGTCTTGGCAGCTGTCAGGATCACCTGGCTGAAGGCGGATTCAGCATGGCGCCAAGCGAGCCTTGGTAGTTACGGAGGAGGCCCGTCGGAAGGAGGAGGAAGAGAATGGTCGCTTGACGGATGAACGATTGTCTTTTCTTGTGAAGCTAGGGGTTACCAAGGACGATTTTACGGCTTTTCGGGAGAGGACTTCAGGAGAGAAGATGACAATGGAGGCGGAGTTCGATGCGAGCAGTGATGTGATTTTCAACTACGGCTATGGCTGTTGGGCCTTTGCGCACAACATATGTGGAAGCAAGCCCCTGATCCCCACCGGGATGCCAGACACATCGACTCCTCTAACTCCATAATTTTTTATGAACCCTCAAGGCCCTCCAAGTTCTTCATTTGTCTTTCTCGATGCTGAAGTTGTCAAGACTATTAGGGAAGATGTGCTAGCTAAGAGTCTCCTGGCCTCTGGGGATGAGTAGATATTCTATCGGGGCTTCCGGCTAGATCGGATAATGAGCCTGATGTTGCTGTTGAGGGCTAGAGCTTGAAATTACCAATCGCTCGTCGAGCATACTCACTTTGCAAGACATTTTATTTTCTGTTTTGGTACCTTGATATTTAGAGGCGTTTGTTTTCTATTTTTGGATAAAATACTTCCTTCCGAGTTTAATAGAGTGGCGTTGGGTTTATAATCATCCAGTTAGACGGGATATCTCATTGCGGATACTGCAGAAATTGATATCATTCGAGTACAAGCTGAGTTAGATAAGAGTTACAGTAATGAAATTTGGATAGGTCTTCTTGTCTTGCATCGTCGGGACTCATGCAGACCGATAAGATATTAACTATCTTAGTAGGATAGGTCATTTAACGCCATCGGGACTTTAGTTTTGACCGGTTAGATGTTATCTGTATGATCGGACATGTCATTTTACATTGCCATCGGGACTTTAGGTTGACGATTAGACATTATCTAAAAGCCCAAGTAGGACAAGTCATTTCTATCTTCATCAGGACAGGTTGTTAGTTGGAATGTTATCAAACTAGGCGGGCCAGTCATTCTGTAGTTCAATTTAGGTTGACCTAGTTAGATGTTATCAAGCTGACTAGGACAAGTCATTTCCTGAGCTATCCGGACTTTAGGTTGACCAGTTAGACATTATCTAAACTGGGTCGGACAGGTCATTTTCTGCGCCATCTGAGCTTTAGGTTGGCCCTGCAAGAGGAGAAAAATAGATGACCTATGCGTTGATATTGAATCATTCTTTATTTATAATACCTCTTAAGATGTGTAGTGTTCCACATTCTAGAGTGAGGGGTCCATCGAAGTTTGTCACAAGCGTAGACCCGAGTTCTGGCTTGTGTTACAAGATATGGTCACCAGTTGAATTTGGAACTTTCTGCTGTTCGAATTGATTGTATTCTCAAATACTCTTCTTGGGACAGGTCCCCAGGTTGGAGCGTTCAGACCCGGCTCGTTTGTTGTAAGAATTTGCGTCGGCGAGTAGGGCGTATGCGGGTTGTGTGACTCCACCTTGATTTATCGGCGTATGCAGATCATGTCAATAAATGCATTTCTGGTCGGGGACATGCGCGGTCAGTTGGCATGCCCGATTTTGTAGGGATTATAGCTTCCATCTATAAGTAATTCTGAAGGGGATATACCGATGGAGTTTGTGGGCGGTAGTTACGTAAGCCAGTACCCTTGGGAGTTCATCCACCCATTTGCCCTTCGGCCGAATCATTTGTTTCTTGAGTGTCAGCGGGGTTTTGTTTGAGGCCTACTGCGGACCGTTGCTTTACGGATCACAGGTAGAGTTGGGTGTCAAGATTTTATCTTTGATCCCTAACGAAGTTTGATAGACCGGTTCGAATTGGGGCTCGTTGTCGGTTCTATGATTGATATAGGGATGCGAATCGGCATCTGATATTTTCTAGATGAATTGAGTAACATCCTTATCTTTGATCGAGGAGAATGCTTCGGCCTCAATCCATTTACTGAAATAATCAATGGCCACTAACAATAACTTCTTTTGGGCAGGGGCAGTAGGAAGCGGCCCAACTATATCGATCCCCCATTGGGCAAAGGGCTAAGGGCTCGAAATATAGATCAGGTCTTGCACCGGTGATTTCATTACGGGAGCAAGTCGTTGGCAGCGATCACACTTTCTAGTATAATTGGCGGCATCGACCCTCGTGGTGGCAATGGTGTTGCCATGAGTGTGGGCAGGTGGGCTAATGTTTCTTGCCAGGATGATTTCCTATTCCTTTATGCGGCTCTACTAACACATAATGACTACGCTCCGGGCGTCACACATTTTTCGGATGGGCACTTCCCGAGTTGTTGAATAATTGCCCGTTAGCTAAGGAAAATCTAATTGTTGGACTTGAGTTTGTGGGCCTTATCTCTCTCGCGAGGTTGTCACGTGCTTAAATATAGTGTGATAGGGTCCATCATGAAGGGGGGTGGGGGGTTTCTTATCACGGTTACTTACGGGGATGCGATTGTGAAGCAGGGTGATAGTAGATGGCCCCCGAAATATAGTTTCAATGATTGGTAGAGAAGCTGACCCACGAAGCGGGCGTGCGCCTTTCATTGAGTCCTTGAATATGCTCTAGCTTCTAGACCGGAAAGCTGCTCAAGCGTTGTTTCACCCGGGAGACATATTTCACCATTCGGGGGTCTCAGGATTCGAATTATCTGTTAACTTGCTTGACCACCAATTGGGAATCACTTTGGATGAGGAGCTTGTCGGTAGACAGGGCGGCTGCTAGTTCAAACCCGGCTAGGATGGCCTCGTGCTCTAATTCATTGTTAGAGACGTGTCAGAAGCTGGGATTACTGTTCAATCTTATCTGAATGAGGTTCAGCGTAAGCGATGCGCCAGTCGATCTTAAGGGTGTCCACGATCCCAAGCTATCGAGCACGTTTTTCATTGGGGAGTTATCTTTATGAAGTCAACCGGCTTTGTCCTTTTTGTATGGCTTGTATTAGATGTCGCACTCTCTTGGTTATTTTGCTAGCGAGCCATTCTTCCCAGATAAGTCGGGCTTATGTATGATGCTCGAGAGGTCGGTTAGTATAACGTGGGATGTGCACGGAAGTAGGGCGGTTTCTTGGGCTATCGGAGGCTAAGGCGGCACTGCTCGAGATGGTTATGCACAGGTCTCTACAGGCTAAAGATTTCACGATCAAGAACACGAGGCCTCTGTTTCGGGTTTCATCCTCTTTTTGAAGCTGATGGTGCACTTTCTTGTTGTATCTGAGTACGAATAGACGAAGAGAGTTTCGTTACGGTGTCGGGACTTACGAAATCGAGGGGTTATTCATCATGATCTACGGATAAAAGCCAGATCCATTCTTCATTCCATCAGCGATTAAGCTCCCAGGGTGTGTGGTTTTAAGTGCATGCTTAGGAAATCGCATGAGGCGGCTAATTGGCCGGCTCGATTCTTTGCATGCTTTTTCTAGAGCTTGGGCCTTGAGACTCTATAATGGCTTTAAAATTTAGGAGGGTTGGCCCTGATCCCTCTCTAAGTAATCATGAATCGGGGCAGGCTGCTTGACCCGAATGCACATTTGCGGGGTTGGAGTTTCATACCATAGGTCTTAGGAGTGAATACTGCTGCGGAAATGAGTAAGCGTGATCCGGTGCGCTCAATAGACTTTATCGACATATCATCTATGTACACTTCCATAGTTTTTCGGCGGTGGCCAAAACATCATAGTCACCCGATCTCTGATGGTGTACCAGAGCATCTAACGAATGGCATTACGTTGTAACGAGAAAACTGTCAGGGAGGGGTGATAAGGGCTTTTTCTCTACATTAGCGAATGCAATAGGGATGCGATGGTAGCGAAGAATGCATCTAGAAATGATAACATGCCATGCCTGACCGATGCGTCGACAATCTGATCTATCCGAGGTAGTGGAAAGCTATCCTTAGGACATGCGTCGTTAAGATCCGTATAGTCTACGCATACTCTCCAGCGCACTTTCTTGAAACCAGCACTACGTTAGCAAGCCGTTCTAGGTATTTGACTTCACGATAAACCCGACATTGATAAGTTATCTACTTGGCTAGATGTTTGATGGAGATGCGGGTGGAAACCGCCGTACTCTACCTTAAAAGCGGGTCTAGGAGATGGGAGAACATTCAACTTATGGGAAACGTTCATAGGGCTTATCCCTTGTCGTAATAGGAATGGGTCGGCGAACACATTAGGCGTTAGCCTTTAATATTTCTTGCCATAGGGCCTTTTAGCACCGGTCGGGAGGAACCGCGTAGGTGCATGCATCAGGGCCATCATGATCATGGCAGTTCTAGGGATCTCACGCCAATTTATTCTTTGTCTCTTCTAAAAAAGTGGCTCGAGGTAACGGGCCTTAGTACTGATGAGGGTTGAATTTCGGAGAGCGAGCTATGGGGCTTTATCTTTTGCACTCGTAGGTAGTATTGATAGCATTGATGAAGCGGTAATTAGCTACCACGGAGAGTCGACTTGCACGGATGTAGTGAGATAAGCGATAGATTGGTGGTAGTTTGGGGCTGCTTTGTGGTATGTAGCGGTCGGAATACACAATGCATTATGCGGACCTCGTCTTGACCACAGAAAACAATGCTGGCGAGTTCTGGTCACCTTGACGAGGAGAGGTAATATCACCACTAGTTAGCGTGGTGGCCCCGTTGAACCCGGATAAAACTCTATCGACTGAACTGAGATGGTCAAGTGGGACTTTCATCTGCTTTAAAGGTTGGGAGGTCTGACAGATGCGACCCTTATTTGCTGGATCAACAAGGACTCTATGCACATCAAAATTGTTAATACACAAGGTGAGTATAAACGCATCATAATGGGAGTGACCATTTGAGTTTATAGGAGGGAAGGATATGGGACGTCGATCGGCCCTAATCGATGTCTTTGCTCTATAGAATACTAATGGTGTTTACTCGAGCTCAGGCGAGGCGCACAGGCATTTTTAGATCTCGCCTCTTAGATCGGTATTGGTAATCGATCGAGCATCCCATTGCAAAGTTGATGGTTGGTCGGGAATGTGATGGATGCTCATTAGCAGCAATATTACATCGGATGTAGAGTTGTCTTGGTTCTCTGGTCGGCTCGAATGAATCTTTGAGATGCACAGTCAGTTAAACTTTCTACCAAGAACTTCAGGCCTTGGCAATGATTTGTTTCATGGCCGTGGTCCCGGTGGTAGTCACACCTCAGAGACAGATTGTATTGGTCCGGATTTTCCCGCATAGGCGGGGACCATTTAAAATAAGTTGGTCCTTTGATGGGAAGCGACGATCATAGGAGATGTTGAGGGGGCTGAATTGGGAGGTTCCTTTTCTTTTAAAGCGTTTCTTCGGACGACTTTTGATCCTTTGCTACGCTTCCTTTACATTGGTGGCTCTTTGGCAGAGCTTTTTTTGCTCACAGGTAGTTATCATCCTTTGTTTGTGGCGGCAGGATATTATCCTCGAGTGGAGTATTTATACGCCTGATAGTTCTCATAGTTCTTGGTGGATCAAAGGGAAAGTTGGAAAAAGGTAGTGGCGAAGCTTCCTTAGTTAACAAGACCACATCCATACCGTAAACATCAATTTGTTGGATAGCTTGTCCAAATCTCCGGGTAAAATCTCGGATTGATTCGTCGTCCCGCTTGAAAATGGATTGAAGCGAGGCGATGTTTTTCTTTTCTATCGAGCAGACACGAGTCTTTGGGGAGACAACGTGGCCTGATTCGTAGAATGAGTTTAGAGACCCTCTTGAGCTTATGGAACCGAGCCCGAAGTGGAGCCTTTCGAAATTTGGCGGAATCTGCCGCCGGTTGATCATTTCGTTAAGGATCATTGCACAGTTAAGAGTGGAAACATATGATCATATGGATCCTAGGAGCCGTCGTACATGGCGAACGGCGGTATAACGAATCCGCGAGGAGGCTCATAATCCAGAATATGATGGCCCAAGGGGGAAGATAGCATGTCGTGCGGCCCCCGGATAGGTGGGTAAAGTGTTGCATGCGGAGTGAGTACACCACTGAATCGTTACTACGTAGAGTAGAAACTTCGGGGCATACCCACGAACCGATGGAACATGTGTTCGAGACGGTCCCGAGATGGTTGTCCTGTTGGCCTCTGCCATCCCGGCGGCAGCGTGCCATTAATAGCCGGTTGGAATGGCGGGGGTCTCTTTGCAGATTCGGCAGCATTGTTCTAGGGTTGTGAATAATGGAAGTGGAGGAATATCGAGACAACTCGTCATGCCGGTGGATCACTATGGTCAGGTAGAGCGGGCTCTTTGCCACTTGTTGTTTGGGTCGGGGTACATGTTGGGCGGGCACTTGTGGGTTTTTCGGCTCTGTTGGTCTCTGACGAATTAAAGTAGCGTTAAGTTCTCCTACTAAAGGTTTGCATGCTCACATAATTAAGTATCTGTAAAACACTCCTCTTCTTCGCCTCCGTCCACTACTAAAAATCACGAAATTCTGGGTAATTTTTGGTCGAGTGCTTATTTTTGGTCGGTAAATCCATTCACAGACCATTTGCAAATAAATTATTTAGTCATGATTTTCAGTCGATGAGTATTTCCTGCGACAAGTAATTGGTCGAGTAAATTCTGGGTCATTCTGGAAGCAAATTCAGAATGACTATTTTGGAGCCATTCACCCAGGCCATTCTGCAAGCCCAGAAAGAATTTGGTGTTAAGCGATCTCAAATGGTCGGTAATTCTTGACCATTTGGAGACCCGTTCTGGGCAAGAATTTTTAATGTCATTGGTCGATAAGTGCTCCAAATGTTCGACATGCCGACAGTGCGACAATGGGCTTGACATTTTTATGTCATTTGGTGATAAATGGTCTCGAGTAATTCGGTAATTAATTTTTAAAATATTTTTTTGGTCGGTTTTGAGTACTTAATTTGGTCGGTAAATTAATTTTTAAATATTTTTTTGCCATTTGAGTTTAAAATCTTGCTTTTATATATATATATATATATATATATATATATATATATATATATATATATATATATATATAAATATTTTTTGCCATTTGGAGTTTGATATCACTTTATATATATATATATATATATATATATATATATATATATATATATATATATATATATATATATATATATATATATATATATACATATTAAGATTACAAACAAAAGAAAAGTACAATAGATGCATGCATATTATATAAAAGAGAGTAAAAAATATTTATAAAACAAGCAAGCTAATATATATCTTTGCATATATATAGTAAATAAGTCAAGGGAAAGTAAAACATGAATTTAATTGATATAAGAACATAAAAAAAGTGTGTAATACACTCAATCATCAAACCTAGTGTCATCATTCGTGATCTTTGAGATGTATCACAGTCAGGTATGGTGAGATGTCGAATGTGGGGGTAGAAGTTTATCTGCTGCTGCTTTGCTAATCCACGATGCGGTTCTTTGCCAGTCTTCATTGTGAGTCTTTGGAGTAGATCTTGTGGTACAGGGCATTACAGCCAGAGAACTGTCAGTAGATCATCGGGGTTAATTTACCAGTCCACCTTCACGACACTTCTTTGTAAGTAATCAAAGCGCTGAGACGCAGCTCATCCCTATCATCCTCATAGTCGATCATCGTCGGCTTTCATTATCGACAGCCAATCTTGTATCTTGCATTTCGCATCGCGTCTGAAGTCCTCCATCTTCGAGCAGTTAAAATGAGTCAAGATTGAGGCTTCTGTCACAGTGGAGTCTATGCGAGTAGAATGATGACGAATCGCGCCATAGGCGGGCATCTTCTCCTTGCCATCATGGCCCTCATACCATCTGATTCGTATCAGCGGTGGGCGATGAATGAGAACTACTGTTGCACCATCACATATGGCCGAAGTAAATGGGAATCGCTTAGTCGCGTGACTAACATTTCCTCATATCTCGCCTAATAAACATGTAAAATAAGTATTTAATTTATCTTCAAAAAAATAAAGGAAAGTATAAACCAAATCTTTCGATTATATTTTTTTTTACATGTTCAGTCAAGGTTAATGACGTCGACTATGATATTCATGGATGTCGTGACTTGAGCACCACTTCATTGAGTCCCTTTCTCAGACTCGAGTTTAACGAAAATCGGGCGAGTCTCCCTTTGTCTGAGGAGCTCGCAAAATACAACATGTCACAAATAACATGACTGTCCCTGACATTTCACACCAACCACAGGGTCCACACATATGGATAAAATGGTAAAAATAGCCATGGGCCCATACATCACTACTCTGCAAAATATCAATTAGCCCATATAAATTACATGGTTCAAGTGTTAATAAATGCGGTAATAATTCAAACATATATTAAACACGTGATGCGACAAAGCTGGGAATACGCTTGAATTCGCGGCGGTAACATTTCCTCATATCTTGTCACAATAAACATGTAAAATAAGTATTTTAATTGATCTTCAAAAAAATAAAGAAGTATGAACCAAATCTTTGATTATATTTTTTACATGTATTGAGTCTGACATTTTACTGCAAACCACCATAGGGTCCACATACGGATAAAAATGAGTAAATAGTATTTCATTATCTTTGAAAAAAAAATGGTACATTTTTTAATGGAAACTTACATTTGCTGCACGAGATCTCTGATCAACAAAAGTCTGATCATCATGACCCTTTGTGTGCGTGTATCCCGAATAAGCGAGGCTTATTTGGGCTTCTTACCCTCCTTGCGTGTCTTTAATTACAAACAATATATTAATTCAATTGAAAAATCCTTTTTGAGAAATGAAAAATAGGCATAGTGAACTACAATTCACAAAGTAATAAGCATAAGAAGTATAAATTAGAAATCATACGATGCTCGTTAGTGCTCCACGCATAGAGTGAGATCCACAAATTATTGTAGACATGCCACTACCCTCCGGCCCAGCTCACGAGGCGGCGATTAAGCTCTGTTTCTCACACCTCTTTACATAATTAGGATCTTCCGTCTTCTCGCCCGCTCGCGGAAAACATGATCGGGGACGCTCGAATCTGCTCTTTCTTCTTGACCATTTATCTTTGACCTCGTACACGGTGTCTTTATCTGCATTGGAAGCATGTTTCAGACACCCTTTTGGCCCAGCTCATAGATTGTGTCCACTATTAACTACATGATTATAATTTAAACATATTTATCGGTGAGCAAAAGAATAAATAAAAGATGTAAAAATGTTAAGTAGTAATATATACCTTAAATTCTCAATCATCAATTGGTCTCTATACAATCAGTGACTTCCAATTATGTCCATGAGGTTTAAAGGACTTCTGAAAAGCGTTCTCAGAACCCCCAAAAATTGAACAGGAATGGCTCTAACCGTCTGTAACCCAAATTTCATAGCAAGTAAGAAATAATTAAAATGGATAAATCATTAGTTAGTTTCATATCTTACGGTTATCAATTGTCGGATCAAGGCGAGAGAAGCGATAGGGAGAGTCTAAAATGCGTAAGGGTGCTCGAGGCGCTCTCAGCGTCTCCATCCTCTCCCTCCCATGTCTCTTGATCATTCATCACAATCTCAGGACCATGATGTGGATCAGTCTGCTGGTCCTGATGCTGCGGTACATTCACAGCTCTACATCCTGGCGTGGGGTCTCTCATCCACCCACGACCCTCCCAGCAGGTGGGCATGCACGGGCCTTGTTGCCCTCACCGGAAGCTAGTGCGACACAGCAGCGTGCTGCCTCTACCTCGTCCACGTGCCATATCTGTTAAAAATAATAAACAACACATTATTGATTAGTAAGCATCAGAGTAAAATGCATAAAGCGATGAAAATAAACAAACATGATTAACGATTGGAAATAGCTAAAACTCACCTAACTACTCATTCTCATCAGTCATCTAAATCGGATTCGTCTTCTTCTTGGATGTAGTAACATCATTTTCAAACTCCCTCTTCGTCACTCGTTTCTTCATATTATCAATTAAATGTTCATCAACATCATCCCACTTGTATCCATCTCGAAGATCTGACTAAGGGCGATGCCGTCCCCCACCACGGCTTCGATTATAACATCATTGTCATCATTTTGAAAAGCTGGTTCTATGACATCATTACTTGGTGATGCGAGGATGTCAATTTAGACCCTAGCTTTGATCTTGCACCACAAACTTTCAATCCTTTCTAGGGTAGGTCGACCAGGATATTCATGATAATAAACTGTGATGCTTATGCTTTGCTAAAGGCGAGTTCTGCCATTGAATCGTTTTTATCGTGCACATCGGCGAGTTTATATAGAGGATGAACGACCATCACCCAAACATGTGGTGTTTAGGTCGAACCATTCACGTTTACAGATAACAAGTTCTTTTAGGGAGGCCTTGAATTCTAACTCGATCACTTAGACCAGTGTAGTGTAGCCAGTTAGGTTTCATTGTATCTGAATCCTTTAATACATACCCGGTGGCCATGCATTGCCGGTAACTCCATACGATTCGGTGTGAAATTTAAAACCATTCATACGATGGCAGGTTGTAAGTTCTAACCTCTCTTAGGGGACCTCGTGCTATAGTTCGAAGATAATGATTGGAAATTTTATTTGCACGATTGCTGAACCTGTGTCAAGTAATGTATTGTTGAGATTACAATTATAAATTTGTATGAGAACATTACAATTGTTTTATTGATTTTCATGTTTAGTAAGCGTACGTGTTTTCAAACCATGATGGAAATTCTTGTAGGTAAAGGCATTGGCGGCCGTCATTCAAGTTTAAGGCGTTGGTTTTCCTCTTGAATACACTAAAAATAGAAATGAAATTAGAAAATGGATACATTGAGAGGAAATAGTAAATTAACATGCTAAATAGATCTCATTTGACTTTTAGCAACTACTTACTCTATGAATGGTTGTTGAACCTCTTGGACAATTCATTTATGACATATAGATGAGGCTGCAGTATATTCATTTATGCCGCTAGATCACAGATTTCCCTTCGCCAGGTGCTTTACTGGGAGGCTGAAAATTTCAAACATATCATCATCCCACAATGTCATCCAAGATAAACCTTATTCCGCTTTTCCTTAAGTGGAGAGTTTGATCTCCTTCTTTGGAAATAGAATGATCACGATTTGTGACCTATTATAATACCCCGATTGATATAGAACCCTCTACACGAGCCTTATTCATGATTTTTATGCTTTATTTTCCTCAAGTATCTACAAGAAGATTATTGAATATTATAAGTCATGTATGTGTGTGTGTATATATATATATATATATATATATATATATATATATATATATATATATATATATATATAGGAAAAGAATTGGTTGAGTGAATTAATATTACCTTTCTGGAGGATACATCCAACGATAATGGACTAGACGACAATCCTAGCCGTAAGCCAAGTGCGGAAGATGTTCCATTGAGTAAAAAAACCTGGAGGAAGATCTTCTCAGGTGCATGCAAGATAGCGGGAATTTGTTCATCCGATTCCTCGACTCCTCATCGGTCGAAGAAGAAGAAGTCGGTTGCTAGAGAATAAAGAAATCTAGTTATGATATATTCTATTTGGCGGGAATTCTCGAAGAAGCGGTGGTAACAACCTTTGCATGAATACACGACAATCATGACTCTTCATACCCGAACATCTTAAGTTGTTCGCATCCACATCTCCCAAATTAAACATAACCATCTGGAAATCTCAGGTTTTTACCCAACTCCAACCATCCGCCCTTACGTGATTTATTGAACAAATGGCACATCGGGGTATTCTTGGTGACAAGATTTTGTCTGGAGTGAGGCCCAGCGACAATATTTATTCACTCATCTCTTGACTTGTACGTGTCCTTAGTTTTCCCTGGAATGTTAAACACTGTATTGAAAATATTGTCAAACACATTCTTCTCGATATGCATAACATCAACTTCTTCGTGCTGTAGAAATCCAATGGCATCAGATTATCTTGTGGCAACAGTTCTTGAATGAAATTAGACATATCATCAAACCATGCCTGCGAACACACAGTATGCGCACTTTATTTCTAACATCCTCACGACTGCAGATAGTTGAGTATGCTTAGAATTTCCTAAATATCTGGGTTTGTCTCATTTCGAATCATGTCATAGAAATTCCTTGCCTCGGCATTGGGTTCCTCGTAGGGTTGAATTCGGGACCGGCCATCCTGAAAACCATTCTATGGTATGTAGTGTGATTCATTATACGAGACCATCCCGATCAGTTTCCTTACGACACGTCTTGAACTTGAACTACCTCTGGTGGACTTGCTTCTCACCATGGTATATCCAAACATAGTATCCAGGCACAAAACCATTTCTATACAAATGCACCTTCACAGTCTCAACATTCAAAAACTTCTTATTCTGACATTTAACTAAAGTGCAAGGACACCTTATAGTTGTGCCACCATTCACACACTCAGGATGTCTCAGAGCGAGCTTAGCAATTCATATACTTTATCCTAGTTCATTAGAGAACATTCCATTCACTATTCGACCCTCGTACATCCATTCCACGATCGTCTTCCATAACTAGTCACAAAAATCAATTTAGTAAGCGGCTTGATTGTCTCCAATTATTTTTATGTTCATTAACCATTTATTGTGGTTAGATAAAGTTAGCTTCTGTGTGATATGCGACCTACTACACATCCACCTCCACTCCACCTCCACCTCCCTTTGAGTCAACGGTTCTTTTCTCTTCAATAGTTTTGGTCCTAATCCATTTACAAAGTTACGTTAAAAAAAAGATCACGGGTGCATGTTCGTATGTAGCCATTTCGACCTCAGACGTGGTTCTCAAGTACACTAAATAAGATATATAAATAATAATGCATATTGATTTAGAAAATTGCATTACTATTTATATATATCCTATCAGCTGGGAGAACAAACGAGACGAGCACCAAAATGACACATAATATATGCAATTTAAATTAAATCATGATCATTTAGTGCGTGCTTTAAGTAAAAGCGTCGCCCAGGACAATCCGGTGTATTCAAACTTTGTTGTACACTGGACGGATGTATTCTACGGCTATATATCATCCAAAACGACAACTTTTGTCGTTCTGATGATGCATTTCAAATCGTTGCTAAGAGAATGCGATTTCGTCGTATAATTAAAAAATTTTTAGTTTATATATATTTAAACAGATTTCTTCAATTTAATCCTATCACATGTTCTTATATCCATATCATTCATAAATTCATACTATATCATGTAATCAACTCATATATTCACATAAATTTCATTAGTAATTAGTACACTTGGTACTCTAATCTAAATTCGAAATATATGGGTACCCAATGCTATTAAATAGCATATGGTCAGATTCTAAACTCAATGGGCTTTGGATTCTAGACTCAAGGGCTTTCCATAGAGTCCTAATAACACCCGATCAAGTTCTAATGAAGGAGTTATGCATGTTTCTGGAAATCATGAAGAAAATCGGCTGCTACGGTAATTGCGCGATGAGACCCTTGATTTTCTTCATTTTCAGATAGGATATGACCTCAATTTTATCAAGCTATGGGTGGATTCTAGACTCAAGGGGCTTTCCATAGAGTCTAAGAACACCCAAATCAAGATTCTAATGAAGGAGTTATGCATGTTTCTATTCCTTGAAGAAAATCGGCACACTCCACGGTAATTGCGGCCGGTAGAGTACAACTGATTTTCTTCATTTTCAACAATAGGATGATAGGCTCAATTTTATCAAGCTATATATGGGTGATTCTAGACTCAAGGGGATTTCCATATATTCTAGAACACCCAAATCAAGTTTAATGAAGGAGTTATGCATGTTTTCAAATCATGAAGAAAATCAGCACTGCTGTAGTAATTAAAGCGTAGGGCCACGATTTTCTTCTCATTTTAGGAATAGGATATGACCTCAATTTTTTATA
The DNA here is from genome assembly GCA_016808115.1 of Tetrastigma voinierianum. Lineage (NCBI taxonomy): Eukaryota > Viridiplantae > Streptophyta > Magnoliopsida > Vitales > Vitaceae > Tetrastigma > Tetrastigma voinierianum. The sequence goes on from JAEQBH010005348.1 coordinate 104,509, forward strand.
AAAAGCTATATATAGGTGGATTCTAGACTCATAGGGCTTTCCATAGAGTCTAGAACACCCAAATCCAAGTTCTAATGAAGGAGTTATGCATGTTTCAAATCATGAAGAAAATCGGCACATGCGATGTTACGTGACGAGACCATGATTTTATTCATTTCAGAATGGATATGACCTCAATTTTTTATCCAACCTATATATAGATTGGATTCTAGACTCAGCGGCGATGGAAATAATTTAATTTACTGGTGGGGTTGGGATATGTCGCCTCGTCCTTAACGATCGATTTACATTACATCTTATAACATTGTATTTAGCCTTGAATGCTTAATGCAATTGTGCATGATATACATTCTTATTTTCTTTTGATTTGAAACAGGTTCTTGGTGAACAAAGCCTCATAGTAATTTTGAAACTTGAATACCTGGAAATATTTGATTTGTGACCGTCTAGAACCCAAAATTGGAAGAAGGGAGAGTTCATCCTATCATATCTATCCTATCGTCCATTCGACACACGATTCTTGATGTTCAATTTTTTTTGGTGCTAATTTAAATTTTCACCTCTGCGAAAATTTCTACTAGTGGAGATTCTTTGGAGAATCCTTACTTGCTGAACTTTTGTTAGCTTTATTGGAAAACAGATTTTATTTCATATATTTACATAAAGAGGAGGATGGTAGTTTCGGGTAACTCGGTAGTGAGAGTGCTGTAACAACTTGACTCTTCTCCAAAAAGATGGCGATCGCGAAACTGGGTTAATGGCAAAAGATGAGGAACGAATTAGCTACCAACCTAAAATTTCCATATTTTCCCATCACATCAAATCTCATTCCCAATGGTAATCAGAAAACCTGACATCTTAGATGCAAAACTCCATATATCCTGCACAGTGGCCGACATTAATGTCGTCATTTAAAGGAAAAACAAGCCCAGATAGAAAAAGAAAAACAAAATCTTTCAAGCAAGAAGAAAATTTTCTCAAAAAAAACCAAAAATTGCAAGACGGAGCTTGACAAAATCACTAATACGACCTGAAGTATACGAATCCATTGACAGCAACACTCCTCGATCAATCAAATCCAGGAAACCAAAAAAAAAAAAAAAAAAGAAAAGCCAAATCCATCAAAAACAAAACTCGACAGGTTTTCTCTAGACGAAATTCAAAAAAATAAAAATGAAAGAAAGAAGAAAATAATAGAAAAGGGCGTGGGAGATGGATAGATTCGGTGAGTGAAGGCGGATCTGGGACGGGGAGTATATACTCGATCTTTGCGAGCGGCAGTTATGACTAAAATATATTCGAAGCGGCTTGTATGAATGAATGAAGCGGCTGACCTTTTATTGATTACGAGAATAACTTCTCTATGTCTGAGCCATTCACAGAGCTGAAATTATGGTGGGTAATTCATTTTGTTCACCCATTCTGAGCCATTTTATGGTAATTTATTTTTAGTCGATTACTTAGTCGAGTAATTTTTTTAGCGCTAATTCCGCCCTAATTCTACGAGACCAATTCGACCAAAAGAATTATTTGGTCGGTAAATATAATTATTTGGTCAGGAAATTTGAGTGCATAAATTTATTTTGACGAGCCCTTTTTGGTCTCTAAATGGTAAATCATTTGGTCGGTAATTACCAACCCTAAGTTGGTCGATGTCCCAGTTTATTTTTAGTGAAGTGATCTCCCCAGCCGGTAGAGCGTCATCAATGGGTTGGTTGCTGGGTTTGCTAGACATAGGTAACTCAGCCAGTCACGTTGGGATGGCGGGAACCACAAAATTTCGGGCAAGGAGATTACTCGGGAGAGCGGATGAACCCGGGCTCGCGTGCTCGCCTCTAAGATTTCTTGCTAGGCGTTTCCCTGACGAGCACCAATTGTAGTCTCAGTCTGCGAGGTCAACGGATCGTGGACATACCTTGTCTCTGACAATCTGAAACAAACAAGAAAGCGGCGGTGGGGCTCAGCCACATCTAAGTCTTAGATTGAACTCTAAATTTTATGAAAATTTTAAGATCATGGTCTTAGAATCTCATACCTTGTTTATGCTGAGGTGTGCTTTTATCAGAGGGAAGGAGATTATCAGCCTTTCGGTGGAAGGTGGATGATTTCCTCCCGATGGAAGGAGAGGTGGCACATATCTCGCACGTGGAGACTAGTTCTTCCTTTTAAATAGTTGTGTTGCAGAATGGAGGATCCAGGGAAACGAACCTGTAATTGATCATTGGTGTAGTTCAAGGAAGAGTTATGTTCTCTTACGGAGAAATCACTTGACAACATTTTCTAAATAAAGTCTCCAATCGGGAGAGATGGCATGCGAACATAACGACTCCTTTTAGTCACGGGAGGATATGGGCCTGGCTTGACTTGACTGGACTGGGCGATTAAGGCCCGGTGATTATCAACATTCTTTAGTGGGATCTGTTTTAGTGGCTGGGACTGGCCCAAAGCAATCTGACCCACCAAAGTTCCTTCAGGGCAAACACGATGAAAAAGTGGTTTTCTGTAGCATATACATGTGAGGTGAGTGGACTGAGACATAGGATGGTGATCACATTCTCGTCCGCAGCAGCCTTGACATTAGTGGAACAATGTTTTGCTTGAATGTGTGTAATGCCATTACATGTGCACTTAAGGTGGGAGTAGCCCTTGGTAAGATTCTTCACTATTGGGCATTGCTCACCTGTCATTGGGACCCATACTGCCATTAGGAAGTGGCCTAATACATGCTTGTAAGGGGCGTGTGCAGTATTAAGTGTCAGTGCCTTCATTATTTGGATTAAATTATAAAATGATAAATTATGGAACAGGGATTGTGTGAGAATAAGAATGCAAATTGTCATTGGCAAAATGGGACATGAAGGGTTTAAAATCAAAAAGTAAGAGATTAGTTATAATAAATAAAGCAGTTTTCAATTTTATCATTCAAGAGATGAGGAATAAATTGCAATTAAGGGAAAGTGGAAAAATATAAAGAGGAGATAAAACCAAAATTCACATTTTGGTCTCAAATTTGCCCTAACAAACCGTGGAGGAGAAAGAAGAGAGCAAGAAAGAGAGGAAGAAGGAAGGAGAAGAAGAAGACCCGAAAATTCGGGTATGCAGGTCAAATGTATTTTGATGTCACAGGGCTTTTAGTATGAATTCGATGGGGTGTTCCTCCTTTTCTAGGGTTTTGTGGAAGAGATCACGAGCCTTGAGATTCTTGGGGGTTAAGTGGGTAAAACCCCAATTGGTGTAAAATAAACATGGAATCAACATATTCTTATGGTTTTTAGAAGAATTGATGGATATGGTTGATTGGGTTTTACCTGGGTTTTGTGGTATGAGTTCCAAATCACCAATTCGAAGTGTTATGGGTTTGTTTTCAGTGAATTCCTTGAATTCTTAAGGAATATGAATTATAGAAGTTGTATGAAGTGAAGTGGAACAAAAAGTGGCAAAAAGGAACAGTGCAGGCAATTTCAGGGTGTGCGGAGTGCAGTGCAGGCATCTTGTCTGACCCACCAGAACGACTGTGCGATGCGGGGTCGACTATCGGAATGCGGTCCAGTCTTTGGTAGATTGTTTAAAATGCCTAGAATGTTGTGTTTTGTATAATTAAGCACGAATTCGTACCGCAGATAGTTTTGGGACATATTCAATGATTAAGATGGGTTGAATAAGACAGAACTCAATTGAAGCGTGTATGCCTCTGCGGCGGCGTGGTCGATTGTGATAGTCTAAGTGATTAGTTGCATGTGATTAACATTGATTAATATGTCGTCGTATTAGTTTGAGTCAGTATGGTCTAAAAGGCAGAAGTGGGAAAATTGCTGAATTGTATAGTTATTGTGAAAAGTTGTTATTAAACCTCTTTTCTCAAATATAAGTTATTATTTAAATATATTTGTTTTGTGGTGATTAATGGTTTTTGTTGAAAGCCATTTTTCATCTGCAAACAATAAGCAAATGTTTTGAATTATTAACCATTTTCAAGTAGCGAAGCAAATAAAGCGAATGGTTTGAATTATTAAACCATTTTAAAGCAAGCAAACAAGTAAACAATGGTTTTGATTATGATAACAAAGACAACGGCAAGAATCTTGTGAAAACATTTAATAAATCTGGATTCTACTTGCGAAGCAAGCTAGGTCATATGGGTATTAAAATGCGTGCGGTGATTGTGGGATCTCATATGCATTTAGTTTTGCCTGGATTTGGCAAACTTAGGTAAATGCGTCATGGCATTTAAGAGGCATTGTAATATGCGGTATCATAAGTTAGAACTCCTAACAATTATGGTGATAGTGACCCCGAGTCGATTCCACCATATTCTAGAAAAGATTGGGTGAGTGTGCGGTCCCTTCCACCTAGGTGATCACGGACAGGAGTCCTTCCGCGATTGATGCCAGACTCCGTGTTCACTAGGGTCTGACAAGCGGTATAGACCTCGATAGTTTGATGTTTTATAAGCATGATATACGAGTTTTGAAAAAGTAATCATTGGTACATGGCTCATGGGCTTAAAGTAGAAGTTTTAAGCCTTGGGTTTGGAAGCCCGAGGGCTCAAGGTTGATTCAGCGATGGGTTGAGCCTCGAGCTCATTAGATTTAAAGCAAAGCGGGTTGAGCCAGGCTCATGTTATAAAAGGTTTTGAAAACTTTTAAAGCAAGAGTTTGTGAGTTTGCAGAAACACTGTGGGCATAGAAACAAACAATGAGAAGTTTGAAGGTTTTTATGGCACTATTGCAAGCCAATAAAATTTCAACAAGAAAAACAAAATCAAGCAACGACAAATTATTAAGTTTATAAACACCAGCCGTAGGAAATAATTGTAAAAAAAAGTTTCTGGTTTGAGATGTTTAGGAAAAACAAAAATATTTTACTCAGCATACACTTCATGACTGTTGCTCATTCATTTTAATTAACTATTTTCCAGTGGTCTGTTTGGAGCACAATAAGTTTGTCTGACATGGTATAAGTGTTGTGTATTAACTGTATTTTGTACAGAATATACTTTGAATTTGTATAATGAACCTGTGTTTGTACATAGTATAGTCTTGTGAATGTGTTCTTTGGTTGCCATATTTGGATAAAGTGTAAGTTGTGTATCTGAGTTTGGAATTGTCACTTATATCTGTGATTATACTTCTTTGAGGTTTCTGCATTGCGAAGATTTTACCAAATCCTAAGTTGGAAAATAAAAAGAAGAAAAATTTTTTATCAGGTTTAAAGCAAAAATAATGCGACAGCTTCTGATTTTCGTGATTAAAAATTGTGTTTGGGGATTCTGTGGTGTAACACCTGCATTGAAGGGGTGGGGGTGTAATCACCCACCACTATCCGGGAGTGTACGGGAGACGGCAGCTCGATGAGGCGAGTGATTGTGTGAAGAAATCAGGATTGTGGCTTTGATTTATATTTTGTAAAACCATGTATTAGAATGTAATTTTGATATATGTATGTGAAGTTGATGTTAAACTCTTATAATTTATGGTTTTTATAGTCATGTGCTTATATGTTTGAGTATGGATAAATGAACTCATGTTGTTTGCCTCATGTCGTGGACACGTTGAGGTGGTTAGACCAATATTGGGCCATATTGCCATGTAATTATACGGGTTGTAGCGCAGGTGACTCCATTGCAAGGAGACTACGCGATTTTTCATTAATGGGTATCGGAAAAATGGACATGTGGTGTGGTGTCGTTTGAAGACATCCACGAGTCTTCGTAGGTTGACGGGTTATCCGCGGACCTCGGTTTTGGTCATAGCAGTAGCGAGCTTAGGTAGCGATTACCTATAAGGACCAGATTGTGATATCTAGTTTGGTCGCAATCTGGCAGTTGTTAGCTAGATATCGAAATTCTTACAGGTGCCACGAATACCTGGGTATTGGGCATGGATTAGATCATTGCATGGTTGCGTTCCTGTGTTTTGTGATTCGCGTATCAATGTTTGTGTTCCTGAGTGTGTGAAATATATGCATGACAGGATGTATATAGTAAATGATGAACACTAGGGTTAGAGAACATAACCTTAGGGGTTAGAATAAATCAGACATGTTAAGTCTGAGAGCTAGTATTTATTAGTGTTTGGCATTATACCACTAAGGAAAAGGGATGAATGGTGTAATTTCTGATGTTAAAGTCAATAGTAGTTTGCCATGTGCACTACTAGTTAGACTGAGATAGAAATTTGATTACTCTATTGCTATATGACACGTGTAGATGGCTAGCAGAGGAAGAGGACGCCAGGGTGGTGGGTGGAGTAATAACCCACGACCACCGGCTTTTGACTAATAGACCTTCATAGAGGCTGTTGTTGCTGCGACTGCTACCCTTATGCAGGCAGGTGTTGTTGTTGCCACCATCGCACAAGCTGGTGCAATTGGGAACCCGAGGGGTTGTCAAGTAACCTCCAGAGGTTCGAGGCACATCATCCTCTGGCTCTCAAGGGAGGAGGAGACCCGATGGTGATGGATCATTGTTTCCGACTAGTCGGAAAGGATATGGGCCTTAGTGATAAGAGGAAGGATAGTCAACCTTCTTCTAGCTATAGGAAGAAGCAGAAGACTTTTGCTTCGCACGGATCTCAGGGACAGGGCCGTGGCCACCAGGGCTAAGGCCAAGGTCAACCATTCAAGGGTGGGAGAAATTATGTTAAAGGAGGAAAAATATAAAACCCTGGAAAATTAAAATTTTCTAAAAATAAGCGAAGAGAGAATAGTAAAATTCTTTGGAATGACTCGAGAAGCCTAGAAATTTCTCTTGATCTCGGATGATGAAGCAGGACGCTACATAGTTGGATTAGTCTCACGATATCAGATTGCAAGAATTTTGTCGAATTAGAAATTTTGTCGGATTATTTTGATTTTCGGGACATCGAGGTGTCTAGGTGGACCCTAGCGGAGATTTTGAGAAAAAAATTCACAAAAGTGAAAAATAAATTAGTTAAGTTCATTTAAAGTAAATTGAACTTGAACCGGATGAAAATAAATTGTTTCGGGGTAGGAACGAATCCAGACAAGGATCGAGTGACACGTGGCGCATCAAGAGCCACTCATCAACTTAAATGAGGAGCAAAAAGGGCAAAGGAGGGAGAAAATTTTTCATTTTCCCCCTCCGGTGCGTGAAGGAGAGAGGAGAGGCTCTTCGCCGGGTCTACGATCTACGGAGATCGGGTAGTCGATTTTTGTCGGGCCAAGAACAAAAGTTCATCGCATCGACGAGGGCTACACGTGGATACCGGAAACACCAAGTTTTGCCAAGGTCTCACACGGAAGGTTTGGGAAGTCGAAAGCTTCGGGTTCGGAAAGTGTTTGCGGAACTTCCTCGGGACGTTGCTCACGCTTCAAGAGATAGGGAACCTTCCTACTCGGGTTTATTTTCAATCTAGGAGTCGTTTTGGTCTTGGTTGAGCCACAGGCGGTTTGGATGGTGCTCCCAGAGCACGAAAAGAAAAAAAAAAACAAAGCGATTTTTTACGGTTATGTTCGATTAAATGGGTGCTATTCATGGAGCCTCCAACTTTTGACTGACCTGCTTTCTCGATAGAACTGATTCCCATGTTCTTGGACTCTATGGAAAGCCCTTTGAGTCTAGAATCCATCCATATATAGCTTAATGCAATTTGACCTCATGATGTCCTTGAATGAAGAAATACGTTGGCACATCTTTGTATAGGTCTTCCGCAATATTTGCGATTTTCTTCATGGCTTTAACCCCATAACTCCTTCGTTAGAACTCCAAATTTGGTGTTCTTGGACTCTATGGAAAGATCCTTGAGTCTAGAAGCTGGACATATGACCGTGAGTGGCATTTGGTGCCCACATATTTTTCTAAAATTTGATTGTAGCACCAAGTGTGCAAATTGCTTGGTTGTGATGATATGCGCGGTCTAATACATTGAAATTGGTGTATGTTGTTTGGTAATTATATGAATTTTTTTATAATTATCCATGAGGCTTAGGGAAATTCATGATTTTGTGTATGATTGAGGCCATTGCATGGCTTGGTTGTAGGCTATTTGTGGACATGGTGTCACGATTAGACCTAGAGGATAAAGTAAGTCATTACACGATTGGTGATGACTTGTAGCTTTCAATGTATATGTGTTAAGTATGTTGGCATGAATTGTATGATTGAAATTTGAATTTATGTGTTAAGTGATATAAATGTCCAATTGATGCATGGGTTAATATGCATGAGCAGTCATATGTGCATATAGCACTCATTATATATGTAGCGTGGTATGAATATATGGCTCAGTGGCACATTTGCATTACATTTCATATGCACGGTGGCATTGCATGACTTGGGTGTGAGTGCATGGGAGAGATCGACACCGTGTTTGGTGTTCGATGGTATGTCGTGGGTACATGGTACATCAACACCATGTTTAGTGTTTGATGATGGGCTTACGTACTTTGGTACGCATCGATGGAGTCTCACGGGTGCATTTGTTATCGGAGACTATCATTCTTTGAAATGAAACATTTTGTTTATCGGAGAAGTATCCCTTGTTTTTTAATAAAACAGTTTATCGGAGATTGTCTACTACTTTTTAATGGCAGTTTATGAGGAGGCGGTCCACTTTGTTTTTTGTATAATTATCGAGAAGATTGTCGATGTTTTGAATAAAGCGTTATCGAAAATTTGTCCATTGTTTTGAATAAAACAGTTTATCGAAGATTGTCCAATGGCTTTGAATAAAGCGGTTATCGGAGGTTGTCCAATGGATTTGATTTATAAAACAAAAAGCTTTTGTTTTGGATAAAGGGTCATTGGGTGAAACACCAATGATAAGTGGTTTTCACACTTGGCATATGCATGTGTGAGGGAGTCTGTGAGGACTTGGGACATGGGATAGGGTGAGTCACATTCTCATCCATGACATGCAGACATTCGAGTAGGAACATGCATGTTTTTTCTTGAATGTGTGGAATGCCATTACATGTGCACTTAGGTGGGGAGTAGCCCTTATAGGAATTCTTCACTACTGGGCATTGCTCACCCCGTCGTGGGACCCCCTTTCAGGTACAGGGAGTGTACAGGGAGACGACGCTCTGACGAGATCGTGATTGTGAAGAAAGCCGGATTGTGGCTTTGATTTATATTTTGTAAAACATGTATAATAATGCGTAATTTTGATATATGTTTTGTATAAGAGTGATGTAATTTAAACTCTTATGGACTATGGTTTATAGTCATGTGCTTATATATGTTTGAGTATGGATAAATGGGGCCATCGCGGCCATTTTACTCGTATGTGGACCGTGAGGTCATTGGGCATAATATTGGGCCATGTTGCCATGCAATTGTAGAGGTTGTATTTTGGTGATTCGTCTGAAGACTATGCCGATTTTCGTTAGTAGATTATCGGAAATGGGGACATGGTGGTGTGGTGTCGGGTTACTCAACATTCAAAAGTCTTCCGCGGGTTGACAGGTTGTCAACGGACCCCGGGTTTTGGGGCGTCACATGAATAAACCCAACTTTGGGGAGTGTCTTCTTTTTTTTGTCAGTCACTCAACCTACTTAGCAGGTTAACATATCCTACGTGGTAGAGCTAGCAATATCTTTAGCCCAAATTTTTAGTGGGTTAGGTTGTAAAATTTAAGGCTTGAATAAAATCCGGTCAATTTGGCCCGACCCATTTTGGCCCGTGGCCCATTTTGGTTTGGCCCAAATTAGCCCCATTAACCCAATTTTTTTATTTCATTTTTTTAAGTAACTAGCTAAGTAATTGAGATTTTCAATGATTCATCATAAATTTGATATTTTGCTATCTAAATTCATGTCCAAGGTTGGAAATATGGATTCGATAGATATATATTTTTACAATTTATGAATTATATTGGATATATCGATTGGATTTTTTTTTTTTTATGAATATCGGTATAAAATTAACAAAAATACTTTGAAATTCTTATAAATACCTTCTAAAAGTGTAAAAATGACATTAATAATCAAATATATACCTTTAATGAGTTTTAAAATCAAAATGAAGATTGATGTGACTCAATTGCAACATTTGATGGATGGATCCAATCTTGGTAAAGACAATATTCATACCAAGACATGGTGTTCCGATAATATTGATTATAAGATCGAACATGTCATACATAAATGTCTTGACTTGTATCGACTTCTCAATGAGTAAAATTGGGATCATCACATATAGGATTTCAAATATTAACTAACATAAAAATTAATTTATTAATATATTATTACTAAATTAAACTAATTTAAAATATGAAAACTTCATATAATACTATAAATTTATAATATGCATACAATATATTAACTAATATATAACTTGATTTTAGAAATTAGCAATTATGAAATGTTAATTTATTAATATATTATTACTAAATTAACTAATTTTAAATATGAAATAATCATATGACTATCAAATTAACTAATATATAGTTATTTAAGAGATATCACAAAGAAATTTTTGAGTGAAATGAGGTGGATATTGGTAGAGAGAATTTGTGTGATCAAATTGAATGATTTTAGAGGTATTTATAGATTTTTTGGAACCGAAAATACTTGAATTTGGATGGTCAAAAAATATTTGTAATTTAATTATAGCCATTGGATTTAATTTTGGTGCAAATATGATCGTTAGATCTTCTTTAAACCGTTTGGATCAATCCATAACCGTTGGATCAAGTTAGGATTTCAAATATGGCCATTTGGATATTTTTCCGATATATCCCGATATATCCCGATATATCGCCAATATATCTCGATATATCTCCGATATTTTACCAATATTTCCTATATATCTTCGATATTTTGAAGCGAAAATCTTGTCCGTGCGTGTGTTACAACGAAATTTCGCCAAAATTTCGATTAAATCTGATATATCAGTGAAATTTCCGTTTTATTGATTTTTCCGTCCATGATTTCCATGGCCAGATTTCGCTTGGTTATCGATATCCAGATATTTCGTTAAACCGATTTATTAATACATTATATGATATTTATTTGAAATATCGGAGTATAAATCGCTTGGTTATAATATAGGGGTTTTAAAAATTATTATTATTATAATATATGACTAATATATTAAAATTTGTTGTTTTAACTATTTTTTTTCAATTTCTAAATGTATTTTTTTAATATAATTTACGGAATGCATTTGAATTAAATAAATTATAGTTTAATATTAAATATATTTTATTTATCTCATTAATTCTATTTTAAATATTTACAAAATTTCATTTTTTATTTATCCTTTCATTTATAATATACGTATATGTTTTTATAATAAAAATGAAGTTGTACTAATTTATAATTAAATTAAATTTAATAACTAAATTATCAATATATTTTAAATAATTTTATTACTTAAACTAGTGTTAATAACAATAATATTATTTTAAAATAATTAACAAAAAATATATACTAATTTCTTTCCTGATATAATTATATATTTTAACAACATGAATTTTCAAACAAATAGGATATTTCATTATTATACAGTTAAGATGCATTTTTGGAAACAAACTAATTTTTTATTCCAAACATAAACGAAATTTATGTTGTTAACATTCTAAATTAATTAATAGATGATAATAAATCAACCACACTTTCGATGTGCTCTGTCTTTAATGTAGAAATCATTTCTAACATGGAATCATATGTTATTATTAGATATAAGGAGGATGAGGATGAAGATTAGAGACATATGAGATTTCATTTGATACTTTTGAGTTGTTTTTCTCAAATATATTATTAAGTTGTTATTTTATTGTTTTGGAACTATTTAGCTAGTTAGTTTGGTACTTTGGTTATAACAGTATTATAACATTATTAATTTATTTATGTTTGTTTACTATTATTATATTGTTTAAACTTAATCATTTTATATATTAATTATTATTATATATTTGTATATTATTTCTTTTTATTTGAAAAATAATGAATTTGTAAAATTAAGTTTTTTAGCATTTTTTAAGGTTTTAGCCCGTTTTAGCTCGTTTTAACATGGCTTGTATGGAATTTGAAGAATTTTGGGTTGAGTAAGTAAACTAAGTCGAATAGAAATGGTAGATTAAAACATTTAGTTTGACACATGACTTACGAAATGGATTGGGCGTCTGTTTCTGCGGCTATATGTGCGGGTATCTTAGAAATTCCTTGAACATTAGTACATCTGAATTTTGACCATTCATTTTAATTGAATTGTGATAGACTTTTACACGTGTCAATGTTTTATTTGATCATAGGTCAGGTCTGATAATATTATTTGACTCTTTTGCTAATTAAAGAACAAAATTAACCTGTTTACTCTCTCATAGGTGGTTGAGTTAATTGGTGATTTACCCAGATCCAGCTCTTTTGCTAATTAAACCATCTCATTATGAGAAAAAGTTACAAATTGTAGTTTATTTCTATACTCTTATTAAAATATTAAAAAAAAATCATTTTTTTCCTATTTACATAAAAGACTGTTTACCTTTAGTCATGTCTATATAGATAAATTAACATTCAAACAATTATAAGTTATTTTATCAAACAGTAATTTATAATCAGTTACCAATAGCTACCAGTAATCAGTTGAACAAAACATACACTTAGTATCTCATATAAAATCATCCCAGTATACATTAGTTATTTACCCCAACCATTGTAAATTTAAGATTTTTTTTTTAAATGTCAATAAAAATAAAATAAAATAAAAGGTAGGATCCAATATTAAATTTAATAATATTTGGTTTTCATTTTGTCCAAAATTTATTTCTCGGTTTTTTGTAATTAGACTTTGGAGAAAGAAATGTAATACAAAGCCGTTTATAAATCATACGATAGCTATTTTTTAGTATTAAATTAATAATTAGAATCATGCATAACTGCACATCCATAAACTAAGTATCCCATTCCTGTATTAGCGGCGCAGCTACCGCAGTGATGTGGATCAAATGAGGGATTAACACAGTGACCTTCGCAGCATATTTCGTTGTGTTTTGTCATCCACACCTTCCACAGTTAAATCTATCCTTCATTACGTCTGCATTTCCCCCCGCAGCAATCCGGGCCGGGGCTCGATCTCCGACGGCACATTTGTGGAAACACCCGACAGGTCCCGCGTGGGCTCGGCTACATGAAGTCACTACCACCATCGGAAGAAGCTGTTTCTTCGCTTTCCGGCAGTGATATGTAGTTTTCTTGATTTTCCGGCAACCTTATGTGGCTTTCCACGGCGGAGTTTTCCTTGGTTTGATCGACTGTCGATTGTGCTGCAACAATGGAGCTGGTGATGGAGAGTATGGAAAGTATTGCGAGCAACTTCATGGCCATGGATGAAGAAATTCAAGCCCTTGAAGGAGCTAGCTGGGTAGGGAAGATAATTGAGTGGTGAAGGAATACTGGTAGGGATGAGGTTTTTATACTTAAATGTGAATGGAACAGTTGAAGATGACAGTTTTGGTTTTTCTAGGTAGCTTCAATTCTTTACTTACTGAAAAGAAGCAGATTGAGTGGGAAGAGAGAAAATTAGAAGCATGGGAAGTTTCTGTATCCACGTTTTAAATATTTTTGATAAACGTAAGAGAAGGGATCGAGCTAAGTAACTTGAATTTGGTTCATACAATTTACATCAAAATTTACACCATTGAAGCAAGTGAGAAATGATTCCCATGTTGTATAAGGAAAGCATACATTCTTCAGGTTCTTTACTATTTAAAAACACTCTGTAGGCCGTGGATATTTTCTGCAACAAGTCTATGATGGATTCATCATAGGCTTGTGCAGTTATCAGAAAAGCCCAAGAGCTACATAGTATTTGAAAAATAATAATATTTATTTTTATTTGAAACTTAAAGGAAAATTAATATTTTCTCATATTATTTTTATATTTGTGTTGAAGAAAAATAAAATTTAGTTTTAACTCATAGTATTTTAAAATTTAAGAATTTAGGATTGATATATAACAAATGAAAATTGTATTATTTATTATATTAATTATTATAGATAAATATATTTTTATAATTTACTTATTTATTAGAATATTAATTACCCTTTGTGAATACATTTTTTTGCCTTAGCACTAATTTATTTTAATGCATTAATTAGATATATTATTAAAATAAAAATTTTGAAATAATAAATAGATTTTGGTATTATTTGATATATTCTTACGATATGATAATATTATTTCCACCCTTTTGCTAATTATTACACAAAATCTCTTAATTTTCATTTCAGTATCCAAAAAATCCTGAAAATAGATTTAATTATATTTGATTTTCATTTTGTCCAAATAATATACTTACCGGTATTTTGTAATTAGATTTTGGAGAAAGAAATGTACCAAAGCTCACGTTTCACTACTAAAAAAAAAATACAAAAATAGCGGCGCTCTTTCCTTGATGCTTTAGAAAAGTGCAATTATTTAATTCATTGTGAATAAATAATGACGATTATATATTATGATGCTTCTATGCACGCAAATAAAAAATATTTATCAGAATAACTAGTGATGAAGCATGATTGCACGTCCACTGTGCTACCACTATGTTCTTTTTGGGTGGTGAATGCCTTTGAACTAAATACTTGACTATTGAACCTTATCAAGCCATGATTGGCTCCATCACCATACTGAATCAAGGATTTTTGCTTGTTAGATCAGTGAGAAATGTAATGAATTGGAGTTATCCATTGTTGATGTAACGAATTTAGTTGAAAAGAATATTCCAGAATGCAATGTTAGTTAGAAAATAGTAGGAGTTAGGCGACTCCAGCAGGTTGCTATCGGGGAATGCCATCCTCATAGCTAAATGGCGACTCAAAGACAAAAAATTAGGCTCCAATGGAGGTGGCAAAATGCTATCCAGGGTTTTGAGGTGGCATATTTGGCAACTTTGGAGAGAGAATGGAGAGGTTGCAAAATAGCGGTTGGTGGCTACTGTTCATCTCAACGACTATATTCCATCCCATATTTGGCAAGTTTAATTATATTTTTTAATAATAAAAAACATTGAATTGTAAAAATGGCACCCCATTTTGGTACCTATCATTAGAGCAAAAACATTGTTCATAGGTGCCCGAAAACACTTTATTCGGGAGTTCTCGAAATGACATTGCTTTATTTTAGCGACTTCCATTGGAGTAGCTCTTAGGAAGTGCATATTCTCTCTCATAAAGGTCTTGTACTCTTCCTTTGTTTAGTTGAGGTTCTTTGGAAAACTTCCTCTCCAAGTTTGCTCTGTTTGGCATTTTATCGAATATTAACATGGTATCATAGCCATGGTCTATTTTTCTTCATCACAGTTGATTCAACAATGGTGTCTTACGCTTCTTCACCTTCCTGCCCAATCTCTTCCCCTTCACCTTTTCCTACTACTCTTCCCATGGTGGTTCCCTCCATAGATATGAGCCATGAGAGCTTTAATATGGATGATCCATAGTGATCAATCCATTTATTTATCGTAATATAATAGAAGTAATACAAGCCATTTATAAATCATATGATAGTTATTTTTACGTTGATATGTTAAAGAATCATGCTGTACATTAAATGTAAAACCTGAGTCTCCCACTTCTTGCAATGCTTGGCGTAGCTACCGCAGTGATGTGGATCAAATGAGGGGTTAACATAGTGACCTCCCCAGCATATTTCGTTGTGTTTGCACTTGCATCCACACCTTTCATAGTTAAATCTATCCTTCCTTACGTCTGTGCATTTCCCAGTACTGTCGGCGGGAACCGGCCTCGGCACATTTGTGGAAACCACGACGGTGTTGTGCCCCCTCGGCAACATGAAGTCACTACCCCCATCGAAAGAAGCTATTTCTTAACACCGGTGATAGTACTTTTTCAAACAGATGAATTTGGAGTGTGTTGGAATCCTTTGGGCGGTGGTTGGACTCCTGCAAAACAAGAAGCAAAAAGGGATCGCGGGGGCTGCCATTCTTTTGCTCTCAGATCACCTAGAGTCGAGTTCTTTCCTGGGAGAGAATATGTCGGCCCCTTAGGAATGAGGTATTGGTGCATAAGTCTCACATTGCCTTTCAGATGGGGTGGCTGGGAGGTATTTATAGTAGATGTTTTCCAATTGGATGTGATAAAGTTCTCTTATTAGATGAGAGATCTTCTTTCCTTATCGTTGTCAGATTAATAAGGGATAATCAGAGAGCAATTATTGAAAATTATCCTACTTCCCTTGTTGGTGAGATTTGATTTGATTTACAGGATATGTGCTCTTTAGGATGTCCGTGTTATCGGCCCTTAGAGATTGGATGGCCCGGGCTCCGTTTCAGGCTATGCAGGGATCCACGGCGTTTCTTTGACACACTTATAAATCTCCTTTTAATCAGCTACTTGGGCTGCGTGCCTATTTTTTAAACGATCGGTTGCCCCGACCCTTGATTCAAGTGACGTGGGCAAGGGGTACAATATCGTTTCTCAATTGGGTTTTATGCGCCATCGAAACGTCTGTGGTACTAATGATTTTTCGACTTTTCTGGCTTATTTCCTCAATTTTCAGTTTCTTTTGAGAACATCCTCGTGTGGATTTATTGTGTTCTACTCTTGTGAAGCTTTCTCCTTACTCACGAGTTGACCTTCTTTTTCTTAAAACTCGTCTGACCCTTTGTTCAGAATCTCTTTTGGTGTTTTTGTAATACCCTGCTTGGGGTCGTCCCTTTCGTTCTATTCCTAGGACTGGTACGTCTTTCTCCTTTCTTGCCTTTTTGAGTGGTATAGCGAGGCGTTAGGGCTAGCTTAGTTGGGTTTGGTCGATTTTGGGGTATTCCCATGGGTCGATCAGCTCCTTTTTCTTTGGGTATAGGGGTGGTTCTCTGTGGTATTTGGTGCGGGCGGATAGTTGGTGAGTCAATCGGCAAGCGTGGTTGTTCTTCGAGATGCCCCGGGGGAACCTCCTTTTCCCTTAGGTAAGGGCAAGGATAAAATTGGTCGTACCACAATGGTCCCGAGATATGCGAGGTCGGTAGTGCGAACGCCTTGGCGGTGGAGTCTGTAGGGTTGAGCCGTTATATGGGGAAGTCTTCGCAGGCGATCACGGTTAGGATTTGGCGTTCGAGGTTTAGTCCTGGCGTCAAGGCCTCTATGTTGTTAAATTTTGAATGGTGTGCTTCTTCTGGTGGCGCCGAGAATGGCCTCTTGTTTTCCTCACATCCCTTTATAAAGGGTCTTGCAACACTTCAACGTTTGCCCCTCAACTTTTCGCGATTTCTAGGGTATTACGATTGGTGCATTGGTTCACATCTTTAGGGATAAGGGCTTGGGTGATTTCCCAGTGAGAGCCTCATGCTGAACCTCTTCAGTGAAGAGTGGTGAGAAGCGCCTTTATTTATCACATTCCAGTAGCCGGCGATCATCTCGAATCTCGGAGTCTTCCTGGAATTTTGGAAGGAGCGTTACTTTTTGTTAGTAGCCCACGGTTAAGGTAGTCCCATGACAGGAAGACACCTAGGCGTTAGGTTACTGCGGAAAATCTACTGACTTTCACCTTTACGTTTGATCACAACTTTCTTAAATTATAAGGTATCCCTAACTTTGCATTGATTATCGCTCTTTAGGTGTCGCCCACTGATCTTGGCAGAAAGGCGAGTGCCGTGCAAAAGTGAAGTTGGCCAAAATGTCTTCTACATGCTTACCGACTTATCAAGTCGGATATTCGGATCTTTGGTTGAAGTCCTCCCAAAAACACCGCGCTTCAATCCTTCACTTCCATCCGTTATGAAGTTCTCCCACGATGGGCCTCC
>JAEQBH010005349.1:0-146094 GCA_016808115.1 Tetrastigma voinierianum
AACAAAATGGGATGGCTGTCGTGTTTTTACAAAAAGTGTATTTGGGGCAAAAGCGATGTACAGATAGGTATTACTCTTAAATGAACAATTTACAACCTTCATAGGGAAAAACCGGTCATGAGAGAACAAAAACCATACAAGAACAAGCTTTAGGTTAACATCGGATCCAAGGAACTCAACCTGAATTTCCACCAAAATCTAAAGGTTCCTAATGTAACCAGACTGAGCCAATAAATTGCAAAGCTATTCCCTCCCCCCAACCTAGCTACTGCCATGGCCTTAAACTGCTGGCCAACCTAAATAGGAATAGCTACACTCTTCTTTCTTTATTCACTACATCAGTAGGTGCAATGCTTAAACCCACTTCACCCAAAAGTCCGTAACGGGGGTCCACCGATGACCCAACCAATTAAGGTTTAGCATCGCCAAAAGCGGGATCAACTCCGACCACAAACTCGCAGCTTCACCCCACTTTAAAATGACTTCCAAGAATCAAGCACCTACAACACGCCTAAATCCTACTCCATTCAATTCGTAATTAACACTAAGTCGATGACTCCCAACCAATTAAGGTTTAGGTATCGCTTTAAAGGTTTTTCGCCATATACCCCTCGGACTCGTACCCGGCTTCAAGGCAAAGCTTCACGACTTTTATTTTTCTTTTTCTTCCTTTCTTTTTTCCTTTTTATACTTTTTCTTTCTTTTTTCTTTTGGAAGACAACATTGGTCTTCTAGTAAGGGCACATAAACCATACATGGGTCGTCAATGTGTCTATGGTCATTTCCATTTGTAAAGTGAAAGGAGATAAATAATTTCACAACCTATTGGTACAATTTAGCGGCGTGTGTGAATTGGCAAAGGGGGGAAATGTTCAAGGCTGAACAAGTCAAGCTTCACTGACCAAAAACTAAATCATGCATGGAAATGTTTTGACATTAAGGTAACATTCAGGGCTTCAATTGTTCAATTAAAGGCAATTCAATTGTTCAATTAAAGGCAATCCAATTGTCCAATTGAAAGCAAAAGTAGATACACAAAATAAAGACACAAAAGTACTTTGCACAAGTATAATAAACTGTAAATAGTGCTGTAAAGCTTTTGATATAACCAAAATGGCTAAAACAAGAAATACAAATAAATGATAAGAAAAAATATCACTGCCTACTATGGGCTAATACATGAATCCTAAACAAAATCAGTAGGCAGTTGATAATGCTGAAAACTATACAAAAACATAATAGAAGACACTCCTACCTCTAACTTTTCCTCCCAGTAAGAGCATAGACATGTGTAATAGGATAGAAAGCGGGGAGACAGGAGTGTGAATGCCCTAATTCCCGCGGGTGGTGGTGGATCTGACGGCCGTCGCGCCAGGCCAAAGATGTCTAAGGATGCCGCCGCTCATCTCTATGGTCGTGAACACGCTGAGACCGAGATGACTCATGATCCACCGGGGCGATGGTATGACACCGCCTCTTAAAGTGGTCTCGCCTC
Source organism: Tetrastigma voinierianum (assembly GCA_016808115.1). Taxonomy (NCBI): domain Eukaryota; kingdom Viridiplantae; phylum Streptophyta; class Magnoliopsida; order Vitales; family Vitaceae; genus Tetrastigma; species Tetrastigma voinierianum. The sequence continues at coordinate 1,496 of JAEQBH010005349.1, forward strand.
GAGTCAACCTCTCCGATCCATCGATGCCGTGTGGAAGCAACTAATGCACAACAATCCATAACACTTGCTATCATCTCCCGGGCCACATGAACGTACTGGGAGGCCAGGTCAGAGGCCGCCGGTCGTGGGAGTGCTCGCCAGAGCCGGGTCGGGCAGGCGGAGGAGGAGATGGAGGAGACAGACCGCACCGGGACTCCTCTCCATCTCGACCAAGAGCATGCACATCTCTCCGTGAGTCCTCCGCCCGGCCCGCACTCCTCCTCCCCGGGTCCCGCCGGCCGGAGGGAGAAAAGAAATAGCATCACCATAGCTCGCCTCCATAGTCGGACTCGAGGCATCCGATCTCTCCTTCTCAACCGAGGCTCCTCCGAAAGCTTCCAAGTGCTCCGTGACAGCGCCCGGCCAGCTGTGGCATCAATAAGGGTACTCGCCGGAGCCAAGCCCCCTTTGCGGTGGACCACCCTATCATCGAAATGTAGTAATGTCATCACCAACTCGGGGAGGGACCGGAACTGGGGAACCCTCCGAGATCCGCACATAGAGTTGCCGAGATGGCCCCACGCCTGAACGTAGTGCTGGAGCGGGAAGAGGCTAGTCCTGAGCAGATGATCAATAAGCAGGCACATCCGAGGCGAAGCTTCGCCTCCCGACAGTGATAGTCCAAAGAAGGGTGTCTCAGCAAGATCAAGCAACCATCTCTTCTCGAGTCGGCCGAGGCCAATCTCGATAACTCCGCAGTAATTGGTCTAGACCGTGGCAGCCCAATGTGCTCGATATATCCGCTCAGAACTCCCCGGACGATCATCGACATCGAATTCCGGTGCTCCAAATGGACTCTACGCGCCCCCGGGAGTCATGAACGGTAGAACTGTAGTACCACCCGGGGATAGTAGAACTGCCGTGGCGTCATGAACGACAAAAGTGAGTAATGCTCGATCAGTCGCATGGAGTCCCGGAATCTGGGGTCAGCTGTCAGCGCCGGAACGTCGTAATACGACTCCCCATGAAAATCCCTAGAGTGGAGCCCTACATTCCCCGGGATAGGGTGCCCGACGAATAAGGGCCTCCTGATCCTCGAGGTCGGGATAATCGCGCATGAGCTTCCTCCGTGCCGCCGACGGCATGGCTCGGGCCCAGATGAAGATGACTCCTGGCCCTCGGGCACGGGCCCGTTCGGGGAGGGCTCCGGCCCTCCGGATCTCCCCGTGGCACCGGGCAGCGTGGGTCCGGGTCCCATCCGGTCCCGTATTCGAACCCCTCGGAGGTTCTCGGACCGCCTCAAGGATCGCTCGGGATCGAGCCGAACCGGAGGTACGCCTCCCGCCGGAGTGCGCCAGACTCCGGTTTCCAGCCTCAGCCGGACTCCACCTCGTGCGACCATGGCTGTAACCGGAAGCGACTAGAGGCAGGCGGCAGTCAAGACGTGGCCTCGAAAGAACGGAAGGCCTCTCGGACGCCACAACCAGTGGCAAAGGCAATCGCAAAGGGAAGTGGCAATGGACCGTAACTCACAATGCGAATCCAAGGCACGTGCAGCTGGGACCCCGAACACGGACAATCCAGGTTCGCGAATCGGGAGCCAAAGAATCACCGCAGCTGAGCTGCACTAAACTGTGGCACGCATCGGAGTAAGGCGTGATCGCAGGCGAGGCTCCTAAGGATGCCAAGAATGGCCTCAGTAGCCAGTACCCGCGCCGTGTGGTGGGCAGCAAAGGACGGGTGCAACCTCGGGCACCCGGATCATTGCGGATGGCGGTCGTAGCCGGGCGGCACCGGAGGCTCAGGCTCATTGCAAAACCAGGGCTCGCGGACACTGTGGCTCAGGTGGGGAAGGAGAAAAGAAGGTGAAGTGAGGGTGAATGGCTCTTCTCCTCCCCTTTTATAAAACCGTGAGGGGCACCGATGAGGTCACAAGGTCGATTCGCTTTATTACAAAGCAGGCCCACCCAAAATCAGCTTCACCGCCAATAAAAAAATTATTTATTCACCAAATAAGAACAAAACAAAAAGAAAACAAAAATAATTTTGATTTAACAAAAACCTAAAAATAAAAATAAAATAAAATAATATTAAACCTAGGCTACTAAAAAAGAAAGCTACAAATTGGGAAACTACTAAAAGGGAAAAGTACAAAATAGAAACTATTAAAATTGACCAAATTAAAATAAAAAACGTTAAAATTATTAGAGCTGCAATTATTTTAGAGAACACCAAACCAGCCCAAATCTGTGAATGGATTTACTCATGGAAGGTCAAAAAGGAGGATCTCCCAACCCTCGTAAGGGTTTGCAGCAAAGCAGCCTTTGATGCTTTACTTCCCATTGTTGATTTGTTTCTCACTCGATTAAATTTGATCGACCAATTTCTACAAAGGATTTATCGATGGCACTAAAACAATCAAGCCACTAAGTTGGCTATTTTTGCAATTCATGCATAGCTAGCTTCCTCCCCGAACTCGATCAATCGAGCAGACTTTATTGTTTCCTTCCACTTCACCTTCCAATGATTTGTGCTTGTGACTCAAGTGAAATATATTCGCTCCAATGTCATAAGAAGTAAATGAGCTGCATGACTCCATTTCGGCAATTGATGATTGCATCAAGTGCTGCTGTAAATGGTCTTCCTGTGATAATCAGTACACGATTGGGCCCATTTAAGTGAATGGCTCGTGTCAAGCACTACAAAGTCTACCGGGTAGTAGAATTTGTTCTATTCTCTCACCAACACATCCTCAACTATTCCCTTAGGAATCTTTACCGATCGACTGCCAATGATAGAGTGATGTTAGTGTTTGCTTTCCCAAACTTAACCTCGCCATACACAGAGTATGGCGTGAGGTTTAATCGGCTCCTAACCCAGCAAAGGCTTATATCTATGCAAGTCCCACCACTAAGATCAAATTGTGGGAGATCCCGGATCCTTGTATTTAACTGGGTTCTTGCTTTGGATTATGGCAATCGACTCTGCCTAGCAAATGCCTTTGCCCAATCCCTTTGACGTATTAAAGATCCTTCAAAACTTCAGACAGTGTGGACTTGTTTGATGATGTCCAAAAGGGGTATGTTCACCTTCACCGCCTTAGGACTTCTAGGATGCCAAATGTCGGGATGCCTCTTCTTGCTTCGCCCGGGGAAATGGAGGTGGCATGCATGCTTCATTGAGTCCTCACCATGATTACTCAGCTCTCCTGCTCCTCGCATGTTTCTTCAACACCAAGTAATCATTTTCGTCATTTCTTCCACTCTTAGGGTGATTATGTTTGACTCCATCCATCTCCGAATTGTCGTGATTGAACCTATCTCATGCACTCCTTTTTGATTTGGCAATGTTTGGGAAGGAACCTTCCTCTCCCCGTACCTGCATCGTTGGATCTTGTGATTGAATGCTAGTTGTCTATTTTCTCGATTAAGATTCCTCTCAAGCCTCATCTATTCTCTTGTTCAAGCAGGTTTCTACAGAGACAATCCTTGCATACTCCGTGCATTGATCCCTTTTTGTTCTTCCACAAAGTTGCCCACCACCTTGCTCAAATTCAAGATCGCTTGTTCAACTGGAGAAGTGGATGATGGTGGCTGTGGTCGAGATGAGAGGAACTAAATCAGTTTGGCACCGGGGCAATATAGGCGTGGGGATTAGGTTTCCAGATAGGTTAGGTGATTTTTTTCCAATTGGAATTGTAGGTATTACCATATGGGGCATTGTAATGTATTTGTATTGACCTTACAAGATTTCGCATATTCGACATCAAATCCTTCACGATGGTAAGGCTGACGATGTTCCTCCGGGATTAACAAAGAGGCTGGCAACTCAAGAACTGGCTGGCCCGTGCAAGCTTCGCCACGCCCCGCACTTCATGGAGCCTCTTTCCTTCTAGCTCCTCCACCTTCCTAGCTAGGTTGAGATTTGCTTCATTTCCATGTCCTCCGTAGTGTAAAAATCCCTCCCTTCGTGGGGTGAGGGCCTCATTTCCTTTCTCCACTTCTCTCGGGCGGTTTGGCTCATCCTTAACCCTTGGAAGTTTCAGCCACAATTCAAGAAATCCATGGCCTCATCCGGGTTTTTGCCTCGAAACCACCTCCACACATGGTTTCAGCAATTGCTTCACGGTAGGGGACATACCATTATAGAAATGATTCACTAACATCCGTATCGAACCCATGATGTGGACAAGACCGATAAATCCATGAATCTCCCAAAGATTGGTAGAATTTCATTGTCATAGCCAGTAAGTGTAGATCCGCCTCTTCAAACTGGCTGTCTTTGTGGCACCGGCTAATGAGAAAATCCATGTGGAGTTATACCTTCGCGGAAGGTAGTGCATACCTCCCATAAATCGTATGTGTGAATATGGATTTTCATTTTCCCTTACCATGAAATGTGGGAAGCGGGAGCTTTCATTGAGACTCTCCGCACATCTTCTAGCGGAAGGTATGATGCGGAGGGGCACTAACTCTAGGAGGGGTGTATGTGTTCACATGGCATCGATTTGTATCTTGTTTGATTCATGGGAGCGTTTGTTGAGCTTTGTTATTCCTCGGGTAGGATCATTGATCCCACTTGTGCACACTAATTCACGACCTTGTTCAATTGATTTGCACTCACTCTTCTTGATCTACGATGTTCCTCTTGTCCCAATCTTTGCATAAACACCAGTTAAACAAAAATGAAAGCGAGAACAAAGGAACACAACAAAGCTTGTGAAAAGATTAGGTGTTAGATAAAACAAAGCGGCGTAAAGAAACAAAACGATGCGATGTTGTCAAGTGATGAAAACTTGCAATTCCTGCACACTTGATTCAAAAAGGACTGAAAGGTCACCAACACTCGTAATGTGGATTACAAGTACACATCAACTCATCATACGTAGTTTGGCACCATCCCAGGCAACGGCGCCATTGAGTCATCTGGTAGGATGATGCGGAATCAACAAAATTTATATTCCTAAGTTCCTCCTACGTAGGTAGTCAAGCTCTTCTTGATATGAGTGGTCTAAATTCGAACACGGGGATGGGTTTCATCACGAATGATTTGCATTAGTGTTTGAAAATTGGTGAGGCTTTAGTTTGGATTTTCGGATTTTGTTAAAAACAGGGGAGGTTGGTTGTTCACTGGTTGACTGTAATAGCTTAAATGAAAGTGTGAAATGGTAACCTTGAAGGCTTGGGTCACTAACTTGATAACATGGGGGTATTACAGTGTCCTCGGGTTATTTCCTCGCATTAGGGCAAATGACCTATAGTCAAAGCCAAACAGGATCTTTGTTTAGCTATAAAACCCTAACCACAGAACCACTCCTGTTGAGTCAAAGACAAGTGATATGCATTCAAAGTCCACATTCAGTTTAAAACCTAGCACTCAACCTCATTTCAATGGCTAAGTAAATGGCATCTAAGGATATCGGTGCATCTGGCATTAAGTAATGCTGTGAACAAAAAACATGGCAGAGTGACGGAAGGAACAACATTAAATGGCATTAAGCCTAGTTTGAAGGTATGGAACCATAAATGCGATACTGTATCATTTAAAAACAAGAAGGAAGGACAACATATTAGCCCCAAAACCAAACTATATCCCTCCTCTTCAAGGATATGAGAAGCAGCCAAGCGCTCCCTTTAGTTGTCATCCTAAAGGGGGTGTTTGGCCTTTAGAAAATGAAAAGAAAGAAAGAGAAGAAGCCAAATGAAACCACTAAATGAAAGGTGAAGCTTTATAAAAATGAAAAGTTGCTTCCAAGTTGCCTAGGGTTACAAAGTTATGGGGATTTATATAGTACAACCCAAAGTGTGAAAATACTAAAACACCTAAAATATGAAATTACATAAGGGCTATAATGGTAATACACCAAAGCAGGGGTCGTTTGGGATCAAATATACAAAATCACGAGGCGAGCAATTTAAGCTATGCGGGAGTTTCGCTAGGATAGCGGAATTGTGAGAGATAGCGAGGCGCCGAGGGTATTTAAGCTAGGAGCAGTGATGGTTTCGCTAGATAGCGAAATTTCGTATCTAGCGAAAATTCTATTCGCTAAATGAAATTTTGCTATGTTAAATTACTTAATCCAATAGCCACCGTAATCATAGCAAAATCACGGATTCTCATCTGTTTGCTCTTGCATCCCCTCTACACTTCTTATTTATCACTTTGCCTTCACATTTCTGGTTGAAAACCTTTGTGAGTCTAAACTACATTGACATATATCTTGACGTCGAAACTTGAACTAATTGGGCGAGAGTACGCAAGCATGAAATTGCAAAAACAAACTCGAATGGGGTAGTGAAACTAAGTGGACCTGCACACATCAATTGGCTTAATTGATATGATTAGTGCGCAAAAAGCACTCAAAACCTATCTTGAATAGGGCTCAAAATAGCACTTTTTGGGCACTAATCACTTAACATGTGCTTAATACATATAAATCAAAATACACCAATTACGACAATCAACCCTAGTATCTTTCACCTGTAGTTCTTTCTTCAATTTTGATTCATTCCTTGCATTTGAGCATAAATCTTTCCCCTGTTTTTCCTTTGTTTTGTTTTGAAAATCCTTCTCCAAATAATTCATTTGCTCAGATAGTCAAAAGATCAAGTAACCGGGGGTATTCAATCCCCATTAAAAACCTCCCTTCTCGTGGGATTTATAATCGGTTTTTAATTTGAAACCCACTTTATTACTCGTGACTCGTGCACTTGCGGTAATTTTAGGAAACTATTTTTATATATAACAAGCAAAGCAGAGATCCTAAAACCTCCTTATGACTGAAATTGAGCTTTTCTATGGCCCACATCACACGATGTTTTAATTTAACGGACAAATGGCAAGGCTTTCCAAAAATCAAGTAGAATGGTGACATGCCTATTGGAGTTTTGAAGGCGGTCCTATATGCCCATAATGAATCATCCAATTTTTGTGACCAATCCTTCCCTGAAATGTTCACTGTTTTCTTCAATATGTTCTTGATTTCACAATTTGAGATTTCAGCTTGTCCATTTGATTGTGGATGGTAGGGAAGATCTTTTTCATGCTTCACACAATATTTAGCAAGTAATGAAGATACTGCTATGTTACAAAAATGGCTTCCCTCATCACTAAGAATGCATCTCAAGGCTCCAAATCGAGTGAGTATGTTCTTGTGGATGAACTTAACCACTGTTTTTGCATCATTCTTCGGTGTGGCAATAAATTCAATCCACTTCAACACATAGTCTACTACTAGCAAGATATACAAATTTCCGAACTAATTAGGGAAATGGACCCATGAAATCTATGCCCCATACGTCAAATATCTCCACCTCCAAAATATTAGTCAATGTCATCTCATTTCTTCTAGTGATGTTGCAAATCTTTGTATCATCGCGTATTACTAAACAATGTCAATCCTTGAATAAGTGGCGAATTCATTAGCACCTTTTGGTACATCCTCTCTCCCACCAAAATATGTCTACATAAGGTGAAGAGTGACATATTGTTAGGATCTCATCACATTCTTCTTGTGGCACACATCTTCTTATCACTTGATCCGCACACCTCTTAAACAATAGAGAATCATCCCTTTGGTAAGATTTAACATCATGAAGAAATTTCTTTCTTTGTTGCAACTTGAGCTTAGGAGAATACTATTGCAAGCCAAATAATTCACAAAATCAGCATACCAAGGTATTAAACTATTCATGGCCATGAGTTAATCATCTGGAAAAGTCTCAACAATCTCCATATAGCTTGGTCGAGCTAGCAACACTAAACTTAGCGCTTCTTGGGAGTCAACCCAAGCTTTGTGAGGATCTCTTTTTCTCTTTTTTATTTATTTCCTTTTACTACTTTGTTTTGGTATATTTTTAGCTTTGGGATCCTTGGTATGTTTGATGTTGTTGTTTTAGTCCGTTTGAGTTTCAAGTTTAAAAGAGATTCAAGAGGAGGATAAGGAGATGTGTATACTTGAGTTTAAACAATCTTAGGTGGGAAATGAAAGGGTACATATCTGAATGCCTTATGATGAGTTTTGAAGGATAAGGAGAGATCTCAGGAATTTTGAGAACAAAATGAGTGAGATGTTGGATATTAGAAGTTTTCAAATGAGGAACAATGCTATTAGAGGTTATAAGTTGAATCAAAGGGTTTTGGAAGCAATGTTGGTGAAGAAGCAAAAATTCAGCAAAATGGCTATATATCGCAACATCCAACTCTATGTCGCGACATAAGCCCTGCAATTGCAACATGCCCTCGGGTATGTCGCGACATCCAACTTTGATGTCACAACATTCAAGCCTTCAATTTCAATATACTGTTATTCAGACCAAATATGCTGATAAATTTCTTGCCACTGCTACTAGGAACTGATTCAATCCCTGACAACAATACCATAAAACTTGTTGCTCACTGATTGTACAGTTTTTCTGTTGTTTGTTTATGATAATATATTTTAAATTTTAATTTGGTGTATATAACTGCAAGTGCACAAATCATACAAGTAACAAAATGGATTATAAGTGCATATATCATTCCCATAAGGATTGATGATAAAATCTAAATATCAAGTACCCCTACTACTCAAGATCATCACTATTTGAACCTCTAACTTGAAGATTGGATTAACTAGCCTAAACGAATGAAAGAAATTTTATATACTATTCTTTAATGAAAAAGAAAATTAAAACTAAATAGATTAGAGGGTTTCACTGAGTTGGAATAACACTAGAAAAGGGACCAATATTCTGATCATCAAATTGCATAAGGTTCAATAACAATATAGTTATGAACTTGAATTCTGGATCTGTCCAAGAGTAGAGTAGTATAGCCTTGGAACAACTCCTGACACTATACATTTCACTCTTTAGAACATCATATTCCTAAACCAGGTCAATGGGTCTAAACAGCTAGTTTTAGGATTTGATCCTCTTTCTAAGATCTGGTTATTTTTCCTAAACCAGTACTTCACAACCATTTCTCAGGACTGAAGTTTGCTTAGCTCCATAGACAGGATAACACAAGCCTCCTTTAATTTAATTGACATCTCAATCTACAATTCAATTAGAATCTCTCCTTGATTAGAATCTTTGCTAACATGGGATCAAGATTATTCTATCAAACTGAGATGAATCCTCTAAGTATTAAATGATCAAATCAACAAATGGTTCTTATGCGTCGGGAACACACTTTCGCTGTCACCCAAAAGGGAACCTTGAAGTCAGAGGTTAGAACATCATAAGTGATTTAGCAAGTGATACTTAGAGTGCATTAGTTCTCAATGTATCAGCCTAGCATACCCTTAAGTTACTGCTCTTTGCTCTCAGGTGGTTCATCTCTATGTCAATCAGAGGGATCCTAAAAATCAGAGCACATATGCAATTCTTTCTGGGTATAATTTGTTGCTACTTAGAACAATTCACTACTAGAACAATATCAATTAAATCAAACCAATACTCAATCCCACAACATTCATTTAAATACTACAAAATGATAACCAAAACACCAATTCCTTCACAAAGGGAGCTTAGCCTTCCATAACTGGATCACAATTAACAATGACTAGTTGATCAAACAAATTCATTGAAAATGTAATAAAAAATGAATAAAATGAATTCTAGAAATGACTCAAAATTCCACTTAAGTTCAGACAAAAATGAAGCTTGCTTTACTGATAGTCCATTTCAACGAAATTTAGAGCTCGGATCACTTTCTCTAATCTAAAAATGAAAAACCAAAGAAAAATTAAGAAAGAAAAAATAAAAATATATACAAAAGCTTAATTCCTTTTAAAGCTTTTAAAATTGAAGTTCTATCCTTAAAGAAGCGCCACTCTACCCTAGGAGCTTCATTTATAGGCCCCAATGATTGGGCTCTAAAAACGAGGTGGATAATGTGGACCTTGAAAAGCCCAAAAATCTACCCTAGTCGCACCTAATGTTGCGATTGATGTTGTGACATTGTTGTTGTGATGTCATGGCTCAATTTTAGGTGTCGCGACTCTGGATTCTACCTGTCCGTACAATGTCGCTATTATGAGTTTCATTGTCGCTACTTTGATTTTTGATGTCGCGAGTCAGCAATTTGGTCTTCAATGTTGCAGCCTCGTTCTGATGTCGCGACTCTGGAATTGATGTCATGACTCTATAGTTTGATGTCAAATTATCATGCCGCGACTCCACTCCTTCTCTTCTTATGCCTTTAGTTAATGTCGCTACTCTGATTCCCGATGTCGTGACTCTGAATCCTGATGTCGCTTTTGGAGTCATGTTATGATGTCGTGACATTGAATATGCAATGTCGAGACTCTAATATAATATCATGACATTCCTCAACCGATGTCGTTACTCTAGAATTTGGTGTTGCGACATTCCTCAACTAATGTTGCAACTTTGATTTGATGTCGCGACATTCTTCAGTCGATGTCCCGACTCTGGACTTTTGACTGCTTTCTGCTTCTTTTCTTGCTGGTTTATTTATTTTTCATTATATTATTGCAAAACACAAATTTGGGTAAAGATTCCATAATTTTGCATTAAATTGACTTTTAAGCTTCAAATATTCATTAAAAATTGACTTAAAAATAGATGAGTTTCACACTCATCAAACTCTCCCAAACTTAAAATGTTGTTTGTCCTTAAGCAAAGAACAAGCTCATTGTTTGTCCTCAAACAATTAAAAATTGATTTTTAAGGACATTTTTCTTTTCAATTATTTTGTCAATTCTATCATCAATCTGGATACAGTGAAATGTCAGTTTTGACATCAATTCCAACTAAGCTTCCATTTATGAATCCTAAAGATTTTCAATTTAGATCATTCAAATTAACAGAAAATTCGTAGATTGTAAACAAATACAGTTCTTGACCTCTGAAGTGAGTGTGTGTTGGTCTTCCCTTTATGACAAATTTGCGGGTTAGGTATCCTTATGAGATCTATGATAAAGAATGATAAGGTCCCATAGGCTTGTTAGTCATATCATTCTTTACTAATTTAGGCAATTCACCACCCTCAGGATCAAATAGGTCTTTTAGGCTTGTAATGTATGGCTTGGGCATTGGGTAGTTGACTGGACATTCAAAGCTTAATTTCACCCAAAGTGCACATACTAGTCAGAACTTCTTTTTTTTTTTTTTTTCAAACCACTCATCCTCTCATTTCTACTCAAAATCAACCTTTAAAAACTTCCCCAAACTTGTTTGGGGGCATCTTTCTACATATTTTCTACTGTGGCTTTTTTTTCTCCACTTTCTATTTTCAACTCAGTTCCTTCAGTTCATAAGCTCTTTTCTTTTCATGTTGTTCAAGGTTTTAGGAATGGTGCAATGTTTTGCCTTCTTAAGCTTTCTACCTCTCTTTAGCAAGCTTTAGGTTAGTAACTCCCATTCCAGTTGGCATTAGGGTAGTAGGTATAAAACACCCCTAAGAACTAAGTGGCTCAAGGGAGGAAGGCTACAAGGAAAAACTCATTCCTCCTTGAAACTGGCATATTTTCAGCTTCTCAATTTTTTGTTGTGCACCTCTTTTTAGCACATCCTTTCTCAATTATTCATCCTTTCACATTCTTAATTCTTCTCCTTTTCACATCCCAAAATATACTTCCCCAAACTTTTTTTGTCAGTTGTGATGTAGATGAAGTGAACATTTGTCACTGACATCACAACTTTTTACATTTGACCTCATTCTGTCCAATTCATCTACAAATTTGCCTTGTTTGGTTACTACACATGTGAATATGCTATTGTACAATTCAGTAGTTCATTTTGATTCAACAGTTTATTTCAGTTTAACAATAATCATAGCACAATCAACTCAACACATTCTCCAAATTCAAAAAAACAAACAAACTTATAGCCTTTAGTTATGGTACAAACTTCAACAATATTTAACATAAGACAATATTTGCAAATTCCTTAAGCTTAGTTTGCACCATTTTCAAGTTCCATTTTTCTGTTTGAACAATTCACACACAAATTCTTCAACCTTTTATCATTTTTATTTTCAGCTCATCAATTTAGTACATTCAACGCAACTGACTTCTCAATTAATTTTTACAATAATCAACAACTTCAGAATTAAGTATGCTTCACACATTACAGAATATAAAATGCATAGGAAATAAGAAAGAAAGAAAAAAAAGAAAAGAAGAACAAATGACACAAAGATTTCAGAAACTGAATTTTTATTTATACTTTCACTTACAAAGAAATGAATTACAAGGAGATAGAGGGATACATTTGAGTTCATATTATTTTCTTTTGGGATTTGGAGGGTTTTAGGTTAACTAGTTCATATTGATAACCAACTTGAGATTGAGTGAAGTCAGAGATGGAAGCCTAGGGGTTTTCAGCCGTTTTATCTCCTAGTAGTTGGTTTGTCATCCATTCCAACATCTTGGCATTAATCATAGCGGCTCATTACGCCTCCCCATAGAGTTGAGTGCACCCTCAGGCTTCTCGCGGAAGCATTGTACATCTTTATCATGTTGGAGTTGCACATGTCCAGGCTCTCAGTCCACAGCTTCTCCCTACAGTTCAGGGAGGCTTCCATCTCCTCATCTCTTATTTAAATTGTGGCTCTGATCTCCTTCTAATGTTCTTTGTATAGGTACCCAAAGGCATCAACCTTTTGCAGTAGATTCTGCTCCATCTCCTTCTCCCTCACCTCAAGTATTTTCAGTAACTCTTGATCCCTCTTGAGTTGATCATTAATAAAAGCCTTCTCTCTCTCCTTCCGTTCAGCCCTCAAAATTTTGTCTCTGTTAGCCAGTTCCTTTCTCCATTCTTTATCTCTCTATTGGAGGGCTGCTAGTAAGAGGTTTTTTTTTTTTAATTTGATCTTCCAGGTGGCTATCTCTCCACCTCAATTCTTCTTTAATATGTTCATGTCTATCCCTCATTTCCTCCTCCATTTCTTTCAATAGGGTTAGCAACTTAGAGTTATTGCTTTATTCATTTATAGCTATTTCTTCGACTCGAGTTTGGCCCGGTGCCACGATACGTAGTAGGAGAGAGCATTTACTCTGAATAGCTCTTCTCGCCACCCCTCCCCTCCCCACTTTCTTCACTTTGGTATCCCTTTTCAAATAGATGTAGGGGCTTGGTCCCTTAGCTCTTCAGTTTCTACCGTCATTCTTTTCTTTGTGGGCTTCACTCTCCTCTCACCTTCCTCACTCTTCAGGCTTTAATTACTCGGCAAGAGTGAGAGGTGAGCTGCTCGCTACCTCTCACGCCTTTGCTCATTGAACTTCACACCCCCCTTGATGGACAAAAGTGTGATCAAGGAGGGGTAGGGGTATATCCAGTGAAATTCCTCTTTGCATAGTTCAAGATGGACTCTTCAACAATTCTTCCAACATTTAGCTCATAGCCCTTGACCAATGCATACAAAAGAAATGTGTTGTCCTGTCTTAAAGTAGAGACATGTTTTGAGGGTTTAAGTACATAATGGACAAAGTAAAACAATACTTTACTTGATTTTGTTAAATCTCCTCTATTCATGAAGGCATTAGAGATGGTCCTTGTCCTCTACCATTCCCCTTGGCCACCCGTGAGCTCTTTTGTAATCTCCTTGAAGTTGGGATTTTTCTAAAGCTTCTCATACTCTATGCAGTCTCCTCCTTCTCTGAGTCTAAATAGTTGGGAGATGACCCTTTCTCCAAAAGGCACCCATCCCCCCCTGACATAGCACGTCAGGTTCCTTTTGTCTCCTAGGTTGGCATAGAACTCCTTTACTAGAGCTCTTCTGCCCGGCTCCAAATGTTGGCAAACCGTCTCCTAGCCCCTTCTTTCTATCTCCTCCTTGAACGGTGGAACTAGTTCCTTGAACCCTCTTTCTTCGATGAATCCCTTATTGGCGAGAGTTTTTCTTAAAACCTCTGAACCCCTTGTCAGAAAGGAACACCCTTTCTCCTTCCGATTTACCTTCTACTTTCTCAGTTTCCTCTTTCGTTTCCTTCGCATAAACAATTTCCTAGTTCTGGGATTGTTCTACCTTTCTCGTTGGACGTCCTCCATGATCTTCTCTACCACTTCGTCTAGGGTAGGAGAGTTAAGGCTTGACATTTCAGCTAGATTTTCGAAAATGGAGGATGGAAAGGGTCAGGGCTTAAAAGTTTGAGGAATTTGGTTTGATTTTTCAATTTTTCACTAAGTGTTTTCTTAAATAGGGAGGTTGTCCTAAGTGCGATGTTGCGAATATGAGGAAATGTCGCTACTCTAAGGAAATGTCACGACGTTATAGATGCAATGTTGCGACTTTGAGTGTCGATGTCGTGACATTGATTATCATTTTTAAGTGACTTAACCTAATGTCACGACATTGGAGGTGCAATGTCGTGACTCCGATTTGATGTAACGACTCTAAATTTCGATGTCAAGACTTTGATATAATGTCACTATTGGAGTCACGACTCAGTAAATGCAATGTCATGACTCTATAAAGAATGTCGTGACATTGAAAAGATAGTGTCGCAACTTTGAAAAGAATGTCGTGACAATGAAAAGATAATGAAGCGACTCTGATCTTGGTGTCGTGACATTGGAAAAGTTTTGGAGTTGATGTTGCGACATTGAAATGGTGTCGCAACATTGAGATGGCATTTTCATCTTCCTGATTCCTACGTGTTTTCCTCAATCTTATTCCTTCAAGCATATGCAATTTCTGAAACTATCAACGAATCAATATCATTAAAATAGAGGTTATCATCTAAGAAAATTTAACAACAATTCAATTGATTAATTCAAACTAAACTAAAAAAAAAATCAAAAGAACTTCAATCAATCAAACACAATCCAGACACACCATAACAAATAAACTTGAAATAAAAAGAAATAACAGTTAATAAAATTTAAAAGAAGAAAGCAATTGGAAAATTCTCACAGAGATTTCATTCAGCTCAATTTAAATTTATCCTTCTTTGACAATGATTCCTACATGCTTGAAGAATATCGATTCATTCGAGCAATAACAAAATGTGGGATTTGCCTCCCGGCTTGCTCAATTAATGTCATAGCCCAGGACATTGTTGTCATGTGTAATCTTTTACTTGGTTCTTCCCACAATTATGCATCTGAAGCGTTCTTCATGTAAATTGCCCCGAGATAATGTTCATTCTTTGTATTCTTCAAACTCATTCCCTGAATACCATTCTTAATGTAGGCTGCTCAAAAGTTATGCTTGGGATGCGTGTAAGGACCACTCCACAGCAATTAAGTTTCCATAGAATGGTCGAGCACAGGTTGTACAGTAGGACTAGCTCTCTTACCTTGAACTCTTTCCTCATAATTCTTTGATCATGCCATTTCTTAGTCTTTTCCTTGTAGATCTTGGCATTATCATAAGCTTAATTTCTCAGCTCTTCCAGTTCATTCAACTAAAGTAATCTCTTCTCCTTAGTAGCTTGGAAATCACAGTTAAGCTTCTTGATTGCCCGCATAGCTTTATATTCAAGCTCAAGAGGGAGATGACAAGGCTTTCCAAATACAATCTTGTATGAAATTGATAGGAGTCTTATAATGGTGCTTGTAAGCCTGATACATCGTCTAAGCTCGCGACCGGTCTTTCTACTTGTGTTCACTGTTTTCTCCAGTATGTTCTTGATCCCCCTATTGGATATCTCAGCTTGCCCATTTGACCAAGGGTAATAAGCCAATTTCATAGCATGTCTTACTCCATATCTGCTCAAGAGTTTTGCAAACAATTTGTTTGCAAAATGGCTTCCCTCATCACTAATGATTGTCTTTGGGGGTCCATATCTGCTCACTATGTTTCTTTTAACAAACCCCACAACTATGTTTACATCATTTCTAGGACAAGCTATGGCTTTAACCCATTTGGATACGTAATCCACAGCAAGGAGAATGTATAGATTGCCAAATGAGGGTGGGAAGGGTCCCATGAAGTCTATGTCCCATGCATCTAAAATTTGCACCACTAAGATCCCTTGTAGAGGCATCTCATTCTTCTGTTTATATTGCCCATTCTTTGGCATTTATCACAATGCTTTACCCATTCAGAATTGTCTCTGAATAATGTTGGCCAATAGAATCCTGATTGGAGAATTTTCTAGGTTGTTCTATCTTCTACAAAGTGACCTTCATAGGTTGTTAATTGGAATAGTTGCTCATTGGGGAAATTTTCTTATATTTCAGTCCCTTTTTCATCTTCAGGAAGCTTCTCTATTCTGGATAAGTGATCAGCTATCACATTATCATTGCCCTTTTTATCCTTGATCTCTATATCAAATTCTTGTAGCAATAACACCCATCTAAGCAATCTTGGTTTAGCATCCTTCTTTGCTATCAGGTATTTGATTACTACATGATCTGTGTGTATGGTGACATAAGATCCCAATACGTATGGCCTAAACTTCTCACAAGGAAAGACCATTACCAGCATTTCCTTCTCAATTGTTGAGTAATTTTCTTGAGCTTCATTAAAGGTCTTACTGGCATAATAGATGGCTAAATATCTATCACTTTCTACGCTAGCTTGACTCCCATTACATAGTCACTAACATCACAAATAATTTCAAATTCTTTGCTCCAGTCTGGTGTAGCCATGATGGGAGATATGACCAATTTAGCTTTGATCTCCTCAAATACAGAACGACATGCTTCATCAAATTCAAACTTTGCATCCTTCTCCAGCAGTCTGCACAATGGTCTTGGAATTTTTGAGAAATCCTCGATAAACCTTCTATAAAATCCTGTATGCCCAAGAAAACTCCTGATTCCCTTCATTGTAGTTGGTGGGATCATATTTTTTATCAAAGAAATCTTAGCTTGGTCAACTTCCAAGCCTAATGCAGAAATTTTATGCCCCAAAGCTATGCCTTCTATCACCATAAAATAGCACTTCTCCCAATTTAAGGCTAGGTTCTTATCCTTGCACCTTTGAAGTACAGTTTCCAAATTTTCTAAACAACTCTCAAAGCTTAAGCCATACATAGAGAAATCATCCATAAAAATTTCCATTACCTCCTCTACTAGATCTGAGAAGAGGGACATCATACATCTCTGGAAGGTAGCAGGTGTTGGAATCCAACGATAAGAAAACGCAGCGGAAATAAAAAAATTTAACTTGAGCGCATTGAGATCCAAAGCGGTTTGATGAAACTGACAATGGATCAAGAAATCCATATCTTACCTCTTGTAGACGAATCCTTTTCTACTAGTGCGGATTGCTTGATCACACACACGCTGAAACACAAACATAACTCCTTTTAGAAGCGATCAGCGGTGATAGGCGAGACGATCTCACGGTGTGCAAACGCCCTCTAAAGGTATCCACGAGCGGCTAATGGATGTGATGGATGTGCTAACTTTGTATGATAGGTCTTTGTCCCTGAAACCAAAGACACCTTAGTGTCTTCCAAAACTCTAAAAGGAATTCTCTCTCAAAAACGCCCACTTCAAAAGAACCACCTACTTTTAGATGATAAGCCCAGTATTTATATCAAACACTCCCAAACCCTTTTATTAAAGCAATTTAGAAACTAAATTCCCATTAACTATTAATGGGCTTGAGCTTGGAAGCAGGCTTAATCATGGGCTAAAGAGAGAGCCTTTCTAACATCTCATTATAGCTCATTCTTATGTGTGACCCTATAGGTTCACTCAATGTTGGTAGTGAGGCCAAATCATATTCTAAGCCCACAAATTGTAATTAGTCTCTAGCAAGACATTATAACTACCCAAATAAAGTGAATTCAATGACTCGAAAAACCTTACCATAGTATGATATTAGTCCTTTGTCACACGATGTCTCGATTAAGCACAAAGCATGGATGAAGTCATCTTTATACAACTTAATCGTTTCTTGGTTCTCAAGTAGACTGACTAATCAAATGATATTGATAACTCTTATCAATCTCATTCGAGCACGGCCATGCATTTCTCAATCTCACTTATCAAGAGGCCAATAGACATCTCACTCAATTAAGAGCGGGACAAATTCCTTTACTATCACTCACATTCCTCCACATGATTTTACATTTGACCATAGCACATATTACCATCTGTTAAAGGCGTCATTGAGCTACGTCAAGATACGAATTTCCTCATGTAGGAATCCATGGTGAATTCAGGTCGAAGGACTCAAATACCACTCTTTGCAATGAGTGCCCGATGACATAATCCATGTAGTATTTCTCATAGTGGAGTTAAGTCAAATAACATGAACTTAACATGTATTTATGTTTTGAGTAACATCTTATGTTCATGACCCGACAAACGTGGTCTTTTCTCGAGAAAACATATTGTCTTTACATCATTATTATTCCCACAATAATGATCGACTATAGACTATTTAGAATAGTGTTCTTATGCCTTAAGGTTTTACTATCAAGTCACATACTTGATGACAAAAAGCGAAGCCAACTATTCAAGGATCTGATTTTATCAAGTTAAACCATAATTTAAATAACAAGATAAAATGATAAATGCCTCATGTATATAAACATATAATGACAATGTATATGCCACTGGGCTATAGAATATCACTAACAGTAGGTGCATTACACAATCCAAATGGTATTCTTCTAAAAGCATAGGTGCCATATGGACATGTAAATGTGGCCTTCTCTTGATCCTCAGGTACTATGGCTATCTAATTATAGCCAGAATATCCATCCAGAAAACAGTAGTGAGAGTGTCCTGCTAACCTATCCAACATCTGGTCAATGAATAGCAGGGGATAATGCTCCTTCCTAGTAGCAATGTTCAACTTTCTCTAATCAATGCAGACTCTCCATCCAGTCATAGTCCTGGTGGTTATCAACTCATTTTTCTCATATCTTATCACTATCATCCCCCCATTTTTGGGAACTACATGAACTGGGTTGACCTAAGGACTATCTAATATTGCATATATGAAGCCTACATTTAGCCATTTAAGAACTTCTTTCTTCACTATCTCTTTCATCACTAGGTTTAGCCTTCTCTGATGTTCAATTTAAGTCTTTGCATTCTCCTCCATAAGGATTTTATGCATACAAATTGATGGTTGATCCCTTTCAGATCTTCTACTGACAATGCAATAGCATCTTGGTGTTTTTTGAGAGTTTCTATTACATTCTGCTCTTTCTCTATAGTCAAATCAGCTGCTAATATCATAGCTTTGGACTTCTTCGCGAAATGCATATTCCAGTGTTTGAAAAGCAGCTCTTTTAGGTGAAGACCTTGGAAGATATTTTCTTCCATCCCGAATTTTACGTACTACTTAGATTATACGTACTTCTTTCATTTTAAGCTCAAAACCGGTTTACTTGATATCTTTTCCTTCTCAAATCATAATTATAAATTGGAACGGCGGAGTCATCAAACAGGTTCTCATTCATTAAATCATCATTCTTTACTCTTTACAAGCAGGGATTAACCTTTGTTAATTTGCATACATTGAGTTTATTCATGTATTGTTTGGACTTTGGTTGAGGTTAGTGAGACTTCTTATGTACCAACTCTAGAGTGCAACTCCTTTCTTCACATCAATCGAAGTACTCACATGTTTCTGGAAATGAATTACGCAGCGAAATTGGAATGTGCTTGTCTTCCTCTATATCAATAACCACAAAGTCCATAGGAAAAATGAATTTTCCCACCTTAACTAGCACATCTTCTAGGATTCCTTCAGGTTGGGCCATGGACCTGTCTGCCATCTGTAGGGACATTGTAGTAGAAGTTAACTCCCGAACTTAGTCTTACCGCCATTGAAGGAGCATCGAGTTGGCTGCACGGGAATCATAAAGCTTTGCCGACTTATAGTTCCCTATTGTGCATGGTATTGTGAAGTTGCCTAAATCTTGCATTTTCTAGGAGGTTCTTCGAAGTATAACCTTTTAATTGGCGAGATAAGCTCACCTCCGCGCTATCGGCTTACTCTTTTTGCTGATAACATAATTCATGAACTTGGCATAGTGTGGCATCTAAGCTAATGCCTCAACAAAAGAAAAGTTGGAGTTCCCGACTTCTTGAAACATTGAGGGAACCTATGACCGACCACCCAACTTGGGTGTTTCAATCTCTATGGGAATGGGATAGGAGGTTAGTAGTTCTCACTTCCTTCTTACACCTTGTCTCTCTTTTGGCACCGCACACTCTTTCTTGATCTTTTCATTTGAGACCCCATTTTTGCTTTGTTTTTTCTCACTAACTATTAAGTCGATGCTTTCTCGGTTCCGACCTCGGTCTGTTCTTCTCGACTTCACATTTGCCTTCAGCTCTTTCCTACTTCTCGGTGTATTGCCGTGCGGTCGCCGGGATTCTTTTTGGTGTCACTAGGGAAAGACTCCCTAGACTGATTCTGCATAGCAAGGGCCAACTGCCCTACTTGAGTTTCCAAATTCTTCATGGACGCATTTCTATTGGCCTGAAACACAATTATGTTTTCCTGGAACATTGCAATTTCAGTAAATTTTCTGCTCATGTAGGTTTAATATCCTCTTATTCTCAGACATGTAAGTCAGCATCTGATCTTCAAAGGACTGGGGTCTCCTTGTCCTTGATTTTCTCCTCTTTGACCACCTTGTTGCTATCCTTGGAAACCAGGTGGTGCCTAATAATTCTGGAAATTTTGAATTGGTATTTGACCCTGCTACATTCCACCTCCATAAGAAAAGTTATCATGGTTCCTGAAGGCTAGGGTATAGTGGGTTGGAAGGTTGTTTTTTGGCTTAATGACTAGACAGGCACGGATACCTTCCGAGATTCACACAGGTGGTCAGCCTAGTGGAGTTCCATTGTACAATCCATAGGGAATACACAATGGGACCCAGCTTTGAAAAGTAAACACATGCGATACATGATACCTCGATTATATAGGAAAATCCCATGACGGCTTAAATCCCGGTCGGAGCCCCATCCTAAGGTAGGTCATAACCCTGAAACATACATAATAAGGACTCATAAGGGATTCAATGCTAATATCGAGCATTCTAGGTATTTGCTAATTTAGGAGTCTGAAATGAAGATAAATAAGTCGAATAACAAAGACGGATGCATGGGATGAGTCTCTTGTAATTGTAGCGAGGAAGAGTGGTGTTGAATCTAGCTCGAGGTAGGCCACTCACAGTAGGACCTAGAGGCAGTTAAAAACAATAAACGTGAGATAATAAATCTCAGTGAGTGGCATAATTTATAAGGAAAATAATGTTTTTATTTTCGAACATCTCTTCTCTTAAGACCTCAAGTCCACTCTTTTGTAAGGTTCCCCGTTTAGAAACATTTCACAAAACCCAATCTTATACCCAAGTCAACAATATGAAATTCATGCTCAAAAATTCAACCGACATGATTACTACGAAATTATAACTGAGATTTGTTCGCAACATAAAAATTGAGCATAAAGTATGTATAGTCATCATGTCGTAAAAATAATCATGATGTCTGATAATATAAATATTCTGGAAATGTTATCATTTTCGAAACCAACAATATAAGTACCATACTCATCATAAAAAGTGTGGGACACCGCCTCACGACATCAAGTGTGAAGCCACGTCATTAAGCCCAGGCCTCCACGTAATGATGGAAATATTATAGCATGTTGGATGGAGCGACCTCGGCGTCGTGTGAGCAAGCAATGACAGACCCAGGCCTCGCGTAGTGGAAATAATATATAATTTGTTGGATGAAACAACCTCAAACATCGTGGCGAAACCACCATCTGTAAACTGAGCCTCACGTAGTGGAAATAATATGTAGTATTTTTTTACTCACATATACTTTTCCAAGCGTCTCTTGTACCGTAATCATCTCACAAAAAATCTCAGTTCATTTTCTTAATCGTAAATTTTCAAAATGGTTTAAAACCTCAACCCATGTACGAAATGTTTAAAATACCACAAATTTATCCATGAACTCATTAAAATTCCCAAATATTTAAAAATGTTGACAAAATCCATGAAATGATAACTTGTTTATATAAAAAGCGTGATAATTATATTTATGCCTGACCAACCCGTTCGATCGAATGATATATTTATTAAATAATTAACCATAATTATATGCAATATAATACTGAAAACATTTTAAAACATATAAACCACTCATGACCTCTAGATGCTTTCGATCCTGCTCCCCTGCGAGGCTCGTCTCGAGCTCGTGAGTGCACATCAATATAATAAAAATAACACTTAGGCTCCGATAACTAAACGAAGACATTGAGAGACGTCTCAAATGTCTTATAAAAATTCTTAGAACTTAGCGAAACTACCTAAGTGAACTCAGGCAGGTCGATTATACGGTGTGCCACATGGGCAGGTACCCAAGGTGGGGCTTTTCACTCAGAATAATTTCTAAAATTGAACCGTCGATACTTCATAAAAACATCGATTTCCACTTAATCCATCTTGATTTTGCCTAACTTGACCAATTGGTACTCATTCTCAGTCCAACCTTCTCGGTAATTTCCCTAAATGACCCAAAAATGGAAAACTAACCAGTAGTCAAAGTGCAAACCATATCATTAAACCCGAGACCAGGAACACATCAATACTTCTTACCTTGGTCGAGGTTCTTTGTGGTGTGGAAACTTCGATCAATGATCGACTGACTTTGTTTTCAATCGTATCTTTCAAGCGGTGAGGAATGCGAAGAAAGGACCACGGGAATGAGTTAAAGGGATCCAAAAATGGTGGGAGAAGGTATGGGTTGGCACAGAATGGCGAAAAATGACAAAATCCGGTAACCCAGAAAGTGACGCGCTTGCGCCTTGGCAGGTCGAGCGCGTTGGTGTGAAATTTTACCAGCGTGGTCGTCTGGTGGTCCTCCTCCTCCACAGCGAGGCGCATGGCCTGCTTTGGTGGTGGCAGACTCGCTCAATTTGGCTGCGTCGGCCCCAAAAATGGGTCAACTGACCAGTTCGGGTTTGGGTTTTCGGGGGTTTTCTCGAGTTTTGGGGGCTCAAAATGAGTGTGTTGGGGCTAGAGGTTCTATTTGTACATAAAACTATGTTTTATATAGGGCCTAGGGTCTCTTTCGGGTAAAACAACGAAGGCAGCTTGGACAACGATAAAAATCTTCTTGTTTGAACTCCCCCAGGGTCATAACTTTCTGTATCAAGTAAGTCGGTTTTGGCGTTGACAGTCTGTGAACTCGTATCGACAAGACCTATGAAATGGTGTCTTAGTCAACCCAAAATTATTCATCCTTGAAAAATTCAACTTAGCCCCACATACTAATGGTTGGTCAAACTTGGTCAAACTTGGTCAAACGTGTTAAAAACTTGTATTATTTGGTACAGGTCGTTACACTTAAAGTTATAACTTCTATTCCTATTAACAAACTAAGCTTCCTCAACCTTATAGGGACCTTCACGAGCAAGTCCCTCATCAGCAGCATATTTTTGTCCAACATCTTCCACAGTTCCCACTTCATTATAGAAATGACCTCTTCTTTCCTGGTTGTTCATCCTATTCATGATCATATCTAGCTTAGCTTCAATGGCTAACATTTTGTTCAGCTTAATTACTCCACCTCCTCTCAGCCTGCTACTGCTCCCCGAAGCTTCAAATGGAACCCTATAGTTGCTCTTTGCTAGTTCCTCTATCAGTTGAGTAGCTTTCTCAGCACTTTTCCTCCTGAATGCACCTCCACAATTCCTTTCGAAGCATAATTCATTGCATGGTAGAAGATATCCATCCGAGTCATCTTCTCAATCCCATGCATGGGACATCCTCGATAATTTGTTTGAATCTTTCACAGCTTGATGAATAAAGATTCATCCTCCTTCTATTTAAAAGAAATGATTTCTCCTCTCCTCTCAAAAGTTAAAGTAGGAGGGAAAAATCTTCCTAGATAAGCTTCCACAAGCTCTTCCCAGTTGTCTACTAATCCATAGGGTAGGGACTCAAACCAACTTTCTATTATATCCCTTAAGCTAAAAGGAAATAGTTGAAGTTTGATCATATCTGGATTGACTCCATTCAGCTTCACTGTGTTGGCCATTCTCAAGAATCTACCTAGGTGCTCATTTGGATCTTCCTTTGGGGTGCCTAGTGGAGCGGTAGTACTACACATAGTAATGAGACGGGTTTTCGATTCGAAGTTTGTTGGCCTCATAGTTAGGCTAACCTTATTCGGAAATTATCCATCCCTGATAATTAGTCTCCATAAGTCTTCCATTGTCCTCTGTCTCTATTGAGGTCTATCAACTGCAACAACTAGTACATTCTGATTAGCTTCTCTTTCATCTGCCATAATAGATGCTTCTACTGCTACTCTTTCTTTCTTGAGATTTTTTATTATCTTCTCTAGCTCAGTGTCCAGTGGCAATAAATCAGCTCCAATACTTATATGCATGTAATAATCACTTGAAATTATAGCACACTAAAATAAATGTGAGTTCACTAGATAGACATTGATTATAACTTGGTTAGCATAAAAGAAAGACATGCACTGAATCCACTTCAACCCAGTTAAACTATTTTGTATTTTTTCTAAAAAAATTTCATAAAGATAAAAATATCCGGATTAACGATTTTCTTTTGGTTGGAATGATGATCTTTAGCTTGGCTGGCGGGCCATAAACCTTGTTGTTCAAACGAATATCTTGGCAAATTTCCTACTGCTTGCTACGGGGTGAATTGATCCTCGGAGGCAATACCATAAAACTTGCACTCTTGATTTTCTTGTTGTTTACTTATGATAATATATTTTAAATTTTAATTTTGTCTAAATCACTGCAAGTACACAGATCATACAAGTAATAAAATGGATTATAAGTCCATATATCATTTCCCTGAAGTTGATGAGAAAATCTAAGATCGAGTACTATACTCAAGAGATCTCATACATTCTTTGAACCTCCCAACTTGAAGATTTGATTAACTAGCCTAAATGAATGAAAGAATTTTGTATCCACTTTGTTCTTTAATGAAAAGAAAATTAAAACTAAATAGATTAGAGGTTTCATGAGGATTGGAATAACCTTTAGAATTGGGACCGGTGTGCAGACATCAAATTGCATAAGGTTGATACTTGATATAGTCATGAACTCAATTCGATTTATCCAAAGAGAACATAGCCTGGAACACCTCCCGACACTATACATTTCACTCTTTTAGAGCACCATATTCCTAAACTAAAATAATGGGTCTAAACAATCTACTTTTAGATTGGATCATCTTTCTAAGATCTAGTTGTTTTTCCTAAACCAAAGACTTCACAAACTACTTTCTCAAGACTCGAAGTTTGTTTGCCTCAGACGTGATAACAAAGCCTCCTTTAATTTAATTGACATCTCAATCTGCAATTCAATTAGAATACTCTCTCTCCTTGATTAGAATCATTGCTAACACATGATCAAGATTATTCTATCAAACTGAGATGAAACCTCTAAGTATTAAATGAGCAAATCAGCAAATGGTTTTTATGCCTTGGGAACACACTTCTACTGTCACCCAGAAGGGAACCTTGAATTCAGAGGTTAGAACATCACAAGTGATTCAGCAAGTGATACTTAAAGTGCATTAGTTCTAAACATATTAACCTAGCATATCCTAAGTTACCGCTTCGCTTCCTGTGTGGTCCATCCGTCACTCGTGAGGGATCTTTGGAAATCGCAGAACGTATGCAACTCTTTTTGGGTATAATCTGCTGCTACTTATAATAGTTCACTACTGGAACAATAACAATTAATTCAATCCAATAATTAACCTACACACCATTTAAATATTACAAATGATAATCAAAAACACCAATTTTTCCTATGAGCTAAATTTCTCCATAACTAGATCATACCACTGAATGACTAGTTGATCAAACAAATTCATTGAAAATATAATCAAAATTGAATAAAATGAATTCCATAAATGACTCCAGATTTCACTTAAGTTCAAACAAAAATGAAGCTTGATTTACAACGATCCAACTCGATTTTATTTTTATTTTTCTTTTATTTTTCTTTTATTCTTTAAATTAGAGTAATTGATTTGAGTAGAACTTGGAGCTAGGATCATTGTATATGAAATTTCATTTATATTTTAATCTAAATGGAATCTTGAATTATTTATGGAATTCATTTTATTCAACCGATTACAATAGCCATGAATTTGTTCGAACAACTGGCTATTTCTTATCAGAATCCAAGATAAAAATGAGCTCCCTTTAAGAAAGAATTTGGTGTTTGAGTATTGCTTCTAGTAATAGATGATTTTGTGGGTATGAAATATGGGTTGATCTAATTGGTATTGCTCTTTTATTGAGTTGTTCTGAATATCATAGTCCTATACCCATGGGCGAACTATATCGCACTGATTTCCGTGATCCCTTTCGAAAGGACACAGATGGACTACCCGAGTAAAGAGCAAATACCAGGGTATATCAGATCGATATTCAATGAACTAATGTACTCTGAGATTAATTTTGATGGTTTAACAAGTGAAGTTCTAATCTCTGATTTCAAGGTTCCTTTCTGAGTGACAACAGAGGTGTGTACCGATGAAGGCAGGTCCATTCACGACATCACCTTTCTTTCCCCTTAAAGGTTTCACCCATAATTTGGTAGGAATGATTTCGTCCTATGTTAGCCGAGATTCTAATCAAGGAGCAAAGCATTTTATTTAAATTGACTCGCTGAGATACCAATTGTATTCCTAGAAAGTCTTGTATTAATCTGCCTATGGGGACAAGAAATCTTCAGTCCCAAGAAATGGTCGAGAAGTATTGGAAAGGAAAACAACTAGTCTTAAAGAGGTCAAATCCTAAAAGTAGTTATTCGGGACTCCATTAACCCCATGAATATGGTGCTCTCTAAATAAGAAATGTATAGTGTCGGTAGGGTTTTCCAAGGCTATGCTATTTACTCTTTGGACAAATTCAGATTCATATCCTCATTCAAGATTCTTTTCTAGAAACTATTAAATCAATAATCATAATTAATCGATTCATTCTAGTGTTATTTCTACCTCGTAAACATCTCCGATCTCTATTAGATTAGATTTCTTTTACTTTTAAGAGAATTTGATATACATTTTCACATTAAATTCATTTTAGATACTCAATTCTTTCAAAATCGGGTTCAAATAGTTATGATCTCAAAGTAGCGAGGTAGCTAATCTAAATTTTCAATCAACTGGAATGATATCCGGACTTATAATCCACTTCATTACTTCAGCGACCAAGGCACCGGTAGTGATTTTAAACTAAAACCAATTTTAATTGCAAATTATTACATGCGTAAAAGATTTTATATTCGGGCCAAACAAGTTTTGGCATTACTTCCTAGGATTGAATAATCAAGCAGGCAAAGCAGCTAAGACTTAGTCAATCTTTTTGGTCTAGTTAAAAATAAGTTCAACAAGTTTTTGTCGTCATTGTCAGGGAATGAAATAAAGTCTAAAGATCAATATTCTTGGTAAAAAGAGAGTTGCTAATTTGGACATTTTTTCTTTTATCTTTTATCTAACTTTCTTAAAAATTTTCAAAAATAGTTTTAACTTTCGTAGCTGATTCAACTACTAATCTTTTTAATTAACTGAGCATAATATATTTCTAGTATCTACTGATCTTGCTTTGATTCCAATGTCTCATCATTTTAGGCATTCTTATATGAATAGAAGGCTAGAAGCTTAACTTCTACCTCTGGACACTGAAATTGAAAGAACTTTCTGAAATCCGCAAGGTGAAAGTACAGAAAAACCACATGTAGAATGTAAAGGGACTCGATCAATAGAACTGTAGTAAAGACCTCGTAGGTAGAGGACAACGAAGATTTCTAGAGCCAAGCACGAAATGAATACTCAACAGAAGGTAACTCCGCTAATGAGCCAACAACTTTGAGTCGGGGTTCTTCTAATCACCATGGTGCAAAGAATAAGAATACAAGTATCCCAATGAGGTCCTGCAAATAAGCACCTTTAGCCCTAAGGATGGAAAATTCGGTAAAACCAAATGGGGTCAATTCAGATGTTTTAAAGCTATAGTTATTCCCATTCTCATTGAGGGATATAGCAGCCAATTGGTTCGAGTCTTTGCCATATGGATCAGTCAACAACTGGGAGGAGCTTGTCGAAGCTTTTATGAAGAGGTTTTTCCCACCAACCCTTACCTTTGAAAGAAGAAGAGAGATAATAGCTTTCAAGGAAGGAGAAGAAGAAAGCCTCTATAATGCTTGGGAGAAGTATAAGAAATTGCTGAAGAGATGTCCAAGACATGGCATTGACCAGATCACTCAAATGGACATTTTCTATCATTCAATGAACTACTCTTCAAAGGGGATCATTAATCCAGCCTGCTGTTGAGCATTCAAGAGGAAGAGTGCTGAAGAGGCCAATCAGCTCATTGAAGATTTGGCCAACAACAATTATAGAGCTCTAACTAAGACTCTAAGGAGTAACAACAGATTGAGAGGAGGAAGTATGCTAGAGCTGAACAAGATGATTGCAATAGAAGCCAAGCTGAATACATTGATGGGCAAGATGAGTCATCAGGAGAGAAGAGGGCATTTAGCAAATGAAGTGGGTATAATGGAAGGAAGTGAGCAGAAATGTGTGAATGATGAGGGACTTGCTCATGAGGGTCCTTATCAGGTGGAGGAAGCTCAATATGTGAGTGGCAACAAAAGCTACAACTTCAAGCCCAATAACAACCTTCCAACTCATTACACACCTGCCTTGAGAAACCATGAAAAATTTTCCTATGAAAGTGGAGTACAACAAGGTCTAAGACCAATGCAGAACTTTCAGCAGCAGTATGCTCCACAAGGTTTCCATGATAAAGAATTGTGTAGCTAAAGAAAGAAAAACTAGGCCAACATGTCCCAAATTTTCGAGAAGTAGATGTCAGCCTCACGGGTGAGAATCAAGACACTTGAACATACATGAGTAGAAGTTTGGTCGAACCCAGAGCACATGTAAACACAAATGTGTTTCAAGCCAATACCAATGCATCTTTGAAGAAACTTGAGACTCGAGTAGGGCAGCTGGCCCAAACTTTGCAGAACCAGTCCATAGAAGGCATTCCCTAGTGACACAAAGAGGAATCCTAAAGACTGTATGGCAATTACACTAAGGAATGGCAGAGAACTGAATAAAAGAGAAGAAGAAGAAAGAAAATTGACTAAGAAAGAAGAACAAGCAGAAACTGGCAACAACAAGTTGAACAAGAAAGAACTAATTGATGTGAGAAAGAAATCAGAGGTGCAAGAAGAGCAGCATGTTGAAAAGGGATACTTGAAAAAGAATGAGGAAATGCAATCTTATAAGCCTCCTATTCCATTCTTTCAGAGGTTACAGAAATCTAAGTTGGAGGATCAGTTCTCTAAATTATTGAACATGTTCAAGAATAAGAGATAAATATTCCTTTTGCTGAGACATTAGCTCAAATGCCTCATTGTGCCAAATTTATGAAGGACGTACTAAGCAAGAAAAGGAAGCTTGATGAAGAAGGAGTGGTGAGCCTATCAGCAACTTACAGTGCAGTAATTCAGAAGAATTTACCAATGAAGATGCAGGATCTAAGCATCTTCACCATTCCCTGCACCGTTGGGAATTATGAATTGGGAAAAGCATTGTGTGATTCTGGAGCCAACATCAACCTAACATCATTATCTGTGGTGAAAAGACTCAATTTGGGGGAGCTTTCTATGACAACTATGACTTACGTGATGGCGATTAACCGTGCTCAAATGAAGGAATCCTAGAAGATGTACTTATCAAGGGAAAATTTATTTTCCCGTGGACTTGTTTGTGATAGATATCAAGAAGATAAACAAGTTCCATTGCTACTAGGAAGACCCTTCCTTGCCACTCAGAGCACCATCATGTCAAGAAAGAGAGCTCACTAGCAGAGATTTAAGAAGTACACTTCAACTTGAATCGTAGTTCAACCTAATTTTCAGAATCACAAAATCGTAGCTCCCATCGGCCTGGTAATGATTTATTATTGTAAGATTCAGAATTCAATGAATTAGAATATGATGAATTTTCAGTATATTGAGGATCTTGATGTTGAATATCTGAATGCCAGTCTATATTTAAAAGAAAGAGTACTCAGTCTGAATGAAAATAGTGCAAAAAAATCAAGTAGTAATGTAGAGAAGGCACAAGAAGTAGAAAAGACTTTTGAAGTAATTCAGAAGGAATTACCCAAACATTTGAAATATGCCTTCTTAGGAGCTGAAAGATCAAAACTAGTTAACATAGCAGTTGATTTGACAAAGGACAAAAAGCAAAATTTGATCAAGATTCTCATAAAGTACAAAGAAGCAATAGCCTAGTTAGTGGAAGCCTTGAAAGGAATCAGTCCTTCAATTTACATGCATAAAATCCTCCTTGAGGAGCCTGTAAAAACATCAATTGAACATCAGAGAAGACTGAATCCTATTATGATAGAAGTTTTCATGAAGGAAGTATTGAAATGGCTGAATGCAGGATTTATTTATGCAATCTTAGACAGCCCTTGGGTGGGCCCAGTTCATGTGGTTCCCAAGAAGGGTGGATTCACAGTCATCAAAAATGAGAAGAATGAATTAATTCCAACAATAACTGTGACAGAATGGAGAATATGCATTTACTATAGAAAATTGAACACTACAACCAGAAAGGATCACTATTCCTTACCTTTCATAAATCAAATGATATATAGGTTGGCAGGACACCCCCATTTCTATTTTCTTCATGGATATTCTGGTTATAATCATATTTCCATAGCCCTTGAGGATCAAGAGAAGACTACCTTTACATGTCCTTATGACACCTTTTCTTTTAGAAGGATGTCATTTGGATTATGTAATGCTCCTGCCACCTTTTATAGGTGTGTTATGTCTATTTTCTCAGATTTGGTGGAGGAGGCAACGGAAATCTTAATGTACGACTTCTCAGTTTATGGATCAAGTTTTGAGAATTGCCTAAAGAATCTAGAAACTGCACTTCAGAGATGCCAAGATAAGAACTTAGCTCTGAATTGGTAAAAATGTCATTTCATGGTGACATAAGGTATTGTATTGTATTGAGGCATAAAACTTATTCAGCTGGACTTGAAGTTGACTAAGCTAAGATTTCTATCATTGAAACTCTTATGCCACCTACTACAGTAAAAAGGATCAAAAAAATTTTGGGACATGTTGGATTCTATAGAAGATTTATAAATGACTTCTCAAAAATATCAAGGCCATTATGCAGACTACTTAAAAAAGAAACAAAATTTGAATTTGATGAAAAGTGTAAGTCTGCATTTGAAGAAATCAAGGCCAGGTTGATAAGAGCTCCCATTATGGCAACACTGGATTGGAGCAAGGATTTTGAAATCATGTGTGATGCCAGTGATTATGCAATGGGAGCAATATTAGGACAAAGAATTGACAAGAAATTCAAAGCCATATACAATGCCAACAAAACTTTTAATGAAGCGCAAGAGAATTATTCAACTACAGAGAAAGAAATGCTAACAATGGTCTATGCTTGTGAAAAGTTTAGGCCATACATATTGGGATCTCATGTCATCATACACACAGATCATGCAATAAGTATCTTATGGCAAAGAAGGATGCAAAACCAAGACTAATCAGATGGGTATTATTGTTGCACGAATTTGACATTGAGATCAAGGATAAAAATGGAAGAGATAATGTGATTAGTTGATCACTTATCCAAACTAGAAAAGCCCATTGAAAATGAAGTTGAGATTGAAATTGAAGAAAATTCCCGATGAGCGCTATTTCGTATCATTCCACTGTCATGGTATGCTAACATAGAACTATTCGGGGCCTATGGAATTATGCTATCGAATTCGCCACAAAGAAAAAGGAAGTTGAGGACTGATACCAGATTCTATATATGGGATAACCCATTGCTATTCAAAAGAGGAGCATATCAAATCATTAGAAGATGTGTGCCAAAAGTAGAACATGCTTGAATTCTAAATAAATGCCATGTATCACCATATAGAGGACACTTCAGTAGAGACAGACGCCTTGTGAAAATTCTACAATCGATTTATCGGGCTGCCTACTCTATTCGTGAGACTGCTCGAATGGGTTAAATATCAGGATAGATGCCAAAGAATGGACAACATAAATAGAAGGCATGAGATGCCTCTACAGGGAATTATGGTGGTACAAATTTTTTATGTATGGGGGATAGACTTTGTAACGCCCCAAAAATACCTTAGAATTTTTATAATATTTTTATTATATGTTTAGGGTATAAATCGAGCCAAATGGGGATTTTTCAGGAATTGATAAATGATTAAATGAAAATGTTAAATGATTATATGATCGAAAATGAGTACATGATTGAATGATATATGC
Organism: Tetrastigma voinierianum; assembly: GCA_016808115.1. NCBI lineage: Eukaryota > Viridiplantae > Streptophyta > Magnoliopsida > Vitales > Vitaceae > Tetrastigma > Tetrastigma voinierianum. Next base: position 33,707 of record JAEQBH010005349.1, read on the forward strand.
TAAATGATTAAATGATCGAACTCGGAAATTAACCCAAGTGATTAAATAAGGACCTAAGGGTCTAATGAAAATGGACTTAAATGCCAAAGAGAATTAAATGAGAAAGGAAAAGTAAATTGAAGTGCTAAAATGAGGAAAATGAGAAATTAAATAATGAGAAAAAGCCAAACAAGGCTTATGAGGAAATGAGGACCTAAGGGTCATTTGAGACTAAGTTATATGTCTATAAAAATATTGAGATTTGAAGTGCAATAAATGAAATGTGGGCTATATAGTAAATTGGGAGAACTTCACCCAAAAATGGGTTTTGGTGAGCCAAACAAGGCCTTGAGGAAATAGGGGTTTAAAGGCCAAATTTTGGTCTATGAAGCTCATTAAGAGCAAAAATGTTTTTGGAGAGAAAGAGGGGAGAAAAAGGGGGAGAAGCTAGGGCAAAGAGAGAGATCAAGTTTTTGGTGGCACCTTCCATTTCTGCTTCTAAGAGATCAAGAACCCACAAAGAGAAGATTTAAAGAGATTCAAGGTAAGAAATCAAACCCTAACATCATCTTTTTGTGATTTTGATTTTGGGGAAAAGCCCTAACTTAAGTAAAAAAGGTTTGTATTGGGGCTAAACCACTTTTGGGGTTGTTTTGGGTTGAGTTTTGAAGAGTATTGTTGGTTGGATTGGTTTTGTGTAATGTTTGTAAAAGGCAAATGTTGGGTTTTCAAAGGAAATGTCACAAATTCTCATTAAAACCCTTGTTCTTGTTTTGGCTATAGATTAAGTTATAATCAACCAAATGAAGTGATTCCAATTGTTAAAGAACCATACGAGATAGAGTTACAAATGTATATAAGGTACAAGGATAAAATTTCAGCACTAAGGCTCCCAAAAATAGGCTTAAAGGTGAGTTTGCAGCTCTCACTGTGCCCCGCTTTGGGAGTAGCTGTAGTTTTGGCCATGAAATGAGTTTCACTCATCCAATTTGAGTGATTCAAAATTTTGGGTAAACTAGACTTCTATGGGAATAATTTACTTGAAGGAAGTGTACACAATTTGTAACCCCAAAGTGCCCAAAAATCTGTCAAAGTGGAGCTATATGCAGATTCTGTTTTGCAAATTATAGTAGTCTAGAGGTTAAAGTTAAAAATTGTACCAATTGGTTTATAATCAGATTTTGGGTGCTCGGGGTTGGTTATGCCTGTCTAAGCTTAATAAAATCAATGTTTGAAGTTAATTTTGGACAACATTAGGATTGGTTTGGTGAGACGCTTAAAGGTACTCGCCGTTTGAAAAAAAAAAATAAAGCATGTTTTGGCCCTCGCAGCAGGTCGAGGGCCTAAGAGAAGGAATTTTAAATCAAATTCTTAGAGCATATTGACATATAAAGGACTAAACTGGAGAGTTTCATAATTTTTGAAGACCGTTTGAATAATTTTTGGGTAATAAAGTCCAAAAAGTACAAAACTAGAAAATAAAGGTCCTTGCATGTGGTGTTAGTGGTTGTTTGAGGTTTTTGACTTAATCTTCCTTTGGGGATGGTTTTTGATCAAGAGTACTGTTGGAAAAGGATTATAAGGTAGGGCAAAATTTTTAGTATTTTGGTTATGTGAAGGATTAAAGTTTGGGAAACTAACAACCATACCAAGCTTGTATCTTACCCTTATTTGCTAATGAGATTAAGAATACAATATTAAGCTCCGAAAATCAACCCTAACCAAAATCACTAGCACGCACAAATAATATTGTTCTTTAATTGTATTGGAATAGGGGCTGACGAGGAGGAAAACCCAAACTGAGATCGAGATTCCGAGGATTGGAATCAAAGTGCAAAGCTTTTTGGGTTTGTTCTACATCTTTCTCTCATTATTTCGAATCTTTATCTCCAAAATGTTTGAATCGCATGTTAAATTGTTTTAAATTGATTTGATGCAAAAAAATTGTGAAATGAATTGCAAGTTGATTTAAGTTAAGAAATTTAAGAAATTGATTGAATTGCGAAATGAATGACATGAAAATTGCATGAGTATTGAAATGGTTTGTTTGTATAAAAATACATACGATACTGTATTTTCCTAAATGATTTGAATGCTCTTATTGTGAATGTTAACCGTTAAATCTGCTAAGGATATAAATTGGTATACCAATAAGAGTCGAACAAACGCATTATTGTGGCATACCGACCAGAGCCTGGTCAGACAAGATTCGTGAATGCACACCAACCGAGTACATATTTTATATATATAGACATATCGACCAGAGCTCCAATGACTGTGCTCTGATTGCTATCCTATGCAACCTAAATTAGGTTAAATTACAAAGCTAAAAATGAAAATGATAATGAGATTGAAAAGTGCACAATTTGTGATTTGAATGATTTAGTGCATATGAAAATGCATAACTTGAGATGACCAATGAATTGTAATTGATTTATTGAAAAAAATTATAGAGATACATATTGTATTGCATTGGTCATTGACAATTGTACAAAAGCATTGTTTTATAAATATTGCATGTTTTGATTTAAAATGAAATGAAGAGAGAATTTCCATAGAACCACTAAGCATGAAAATGCTTAGCGTATTGTTTTTTACCAACGCAGCAAGTATCGGGATTGACAATCTGTAAATCTTAAGATCAAGAAGCCGCTGCAGTCATCACAGAAGTCGGAGAGTAAAAGTATATACTCCATCATATGCATTCATCCTATTCTTGAACAATTGATGTTTTGTGATCAAAAGAGTTAAACTCTGAAACGATTTTGTATATTATTTTGAATGGGCATGGAATGCCTTCATTGTAAATATATTTTGGTTAAATGTAAATTGTATGGGCCTACCAAAACAATTGAAAACGCTTCCGTAATTTTTGAAAAAAAAAATATAGAGAAAAAAGGGGCTTTTAAATGTCTAAATGAAATATGTTTGATAAATGAATTCGGCTAGAGCCTCTAAATCCGATTCGAACCCACCAATCGGGTTGGACCGGAAAGGGGTTCTTACAGACTTCTTGAGACCTTTCCCATCCTCATTTGGGAACTTATACATTCTCCTTGGTGTGTATTATGTATCCAAATGGGTGGAAGCCATAGCTTGTCCCATAAATGATACCAACACCAAGTGCGGGTTTATCTCAAAGAAACATCTTCGAGAAGATTTGAGCCCCAAGACAATCATTGCTGATTTAGGAAGCCATTTTGCAAACAAGCCGCTTGCAAAGCCTTCAGATATGGAGTTAGACATGGGCCGGGATTGGCTATCATCCTCATCAAGGGCAAGTAGAGCCATCCAGGTAGGGAGATAAAGAACATACTTGAGAAAACAGTGAATGCAAGCAGAAAAGATTGGTCAGCAAAGCTTGGTAATGCACTTTGGGCTTATAGAAATGCTTATAAATCTCCTATTGGAATGTCCCTATACAGGATTGTATTTGTTAATTATCATCTACCTCTACAAATAATATAAAGCTACGCTATGCTACAGTCGAACCTTGATTTCCAAGTCGCTTAAAGAAAATATACTATTTCAGATGAATGAATTGGAAGAGCTAAGAAATGAAGCCTATGATAATGTCAAGATCTACAAAGATAAGACTAAGAAGTGGCATGATCAAAGAATTCTGAGGAGAGAGTTCAAAGTGGGAGATTTTATCCTACTGTACAATTCCAGGATCATACTTTTTCCAGGGAAACTTAACTCAAAATGGAGTGGTCCTTACACAGTGACTGTGGTTACGCCTTTTGGGGCAGTAACATTGAAGACAGATTCAAGGAATGAGTTCAAAGTGAATGGCCAAAGACTAAAGCATTATTTTGAAGGAATTCCGAATGACGAACAATCCCAAATAAGAAGAAATTGAAATATTATTTGAAAAGAGAGCTCACTACAGCATTGTCTAGCTAAAGACATAAAACTGAGCAGCTTCTTGGGAGGCAACCCAAGAAATTTTTATTTTTCATTTTAAATTTGATTTTATTAAATTTTGTGTGTTTAAAGTTTGGTTTTGAATTTTTGAAATTTTTATTAGTTGATTTTACTATTTTTCCGGTCATGAAAGCTAATCATTAAGTGAAGATATTGTAAAGGAACAACTGGAATGCAAAGAATGAGATAATGCATATTGGAAAAGAGAAGCTTGCTCAACAATCATGTGGGAAAATTCCTATTAAGCTTGCTCAACAATCCTGTGAGAAATTCCTATTTAGCTTTCATGATGTTTTAATTAGTTTTTTGCATAGTTGAATAAACTTGTGAACTGAGAAATTGAACTGGATGAATCATGTTTGAATTGAGATGCTTTGTTGTTGATAAACTTATTCACAAGCATGATTTGAGTGGTTTGAAGGAATTGTATGCTGTTTGTGGGTTAATTATTTGAAATTGGTAAAAAAGCCTTCTTTTGTATGAAATAGCATATTTTGTCACGACATGATTTTTCTTTGTCACAACAAATATTACTCTTGCCTATCTCAGTTGAAGGAAATTATGTCGTGACATGGTATTTTATTGTTGCGACATTTGTATGTCGTGACAATATTTGCTTGAAAATCATATGCTGCGACATTATTTGCCTGAAAATCATATGTCGCGACATTATTGTTGTTCTCTTGGACACAAATTTGTCGTGACAATTCTCAATTGTGACTAAAGTTTGTAGGTCGCGACAATAAAATTTTGTGTCGTGACATAAATTTGAGGCCTCATGGCTTAAAGAATGTCGCGACACAAAAAATTATTGTCACGACATGAAAAATTATTGTCACGACAATTGAAATGTCGCAATAAACTATTGGGCCTATAAATAGAGAACTTCGAAAGTTAAAATTCAAAGATTTAAAAATCCAATTTCCTTCTAAAGCCTTAAACCCTTCATCTACCTTTACCAAATGTTTCTTTCATCTTTGTCAAAAATCCCAAATCCCAACCAGCTACCAACCAAGTCTGAACAACAGATTTTGATTCCTAATCTGAATGAGATTATGGAAGAGTATGCCGAAAATGAGGAAGAAGCCACGCTGGAGTTTCAGGCAGTAGTCGTTCAAGAAGAAAGACCTAAAGCAAGGACACAAACAGAGCAACCTCCTGCAGAAAATAGAAAGAGGAAGAGAAATACAGAGGAGGAAGAAACAGAGCAAGGGGAAGAAGAAGAGTCAGACGATGAATTGATATCAAATGGGGCATACGTTATCATGAAAGAAACATTGATGCTAAAGAGTTTCATAGGTGAGAGGTTTTGTTAAGCTCGTATCACCATTTAAAGAGGTGATTGAGAAAAGGGGATGGAATTTGTTTTGCGAGCATAAACTACTTGGTTTTGCCATAGTAGTTTGAGAGTTCTATGCAAACATGGTAGGAAAGAAAGAAAAGACTATGTCACAGGCAAATAGATCTCTTGCAACAGAGAAGCTATAAACAAGACATACAACTTTAAGGAGTTAAAGGATGGATCTAAATTCAAAAAGTTGTAGAAAGAGCCAGAAAACCAGAAAATTGTGGAGTTGCTAACTAATGGGAGGGGTGAGTGGAATTCTATAAAGAAGAACCCATTCGAATTGATTTCCAGAGGATCATTGACCGAGGAAGCAAAGGTATGGTTTATTTCATGTTCACCCTTCTTCTTCAAAACACTGAAAGCACAAGCATTTTGTAAGAAGATACAATACTATTGTACGTAATATTGAAGGGTACAAGATTACCGGGGAAAGAGAGAATCTCCATCATGAACTACTACCGAAGCAAATATATAGGTCTGATGCCACAGTAACTATCACTAGGCTATGCATATTAGGACGGGGTGAAGGAAACTTAGTAAGAAGAAGAGAAGTGTCCTAGGATTTCTCCTCTCACCCTAACTGGTATAACCAGACCTCCACCTAGCAAAGAAAAGGGGAAGGAAAAAAAGATTAAAGAAGAAGGCAGAGAAAGAAGGGCAGACAATACTGAGCAAGCCATTGTGGTAAGCTCAATGAAGGAAAGAGAAGAAAGACAGAGAAGTTTGAGCCCAATTTGGAAATTATCCTCAGATGTTAGGGAATACCACCAAGAGCAAGCTGAGGGTTCAGGACAGCAAAGCAATAATGCAAATGTCATGGGCATGCTGGTTAGAATGGAGCAAGAGATGAAGGAGAGAGACAAACAGCTGAAACTACAACTACAGCTAAGAGATGAATACATGGATGTTGAGTTGAAAAGAAGAGAACGGTATTTGGAAGAGGCACTCAAACAAACAAATGAAGAATGGAAGAAAGAGATAGAGGAAAGGGATGTGAGGTTGAGAAAAGAGTTTCAAGAAAGAGATGAAATCTTCTAGGATGAATAAGAGAAGCAAGAATACAGTCTTTGTGAAATGCTAGAAAAAAGAGACCTTACACTCAAAGAAGCTTTAGCTTCCAGAGATTAAGAGTGGTTGAATGGTTTGCATCATTGCAAAGAGAGTGTGAGACTCATTACTCATGTGTAGATCAATAACAAAGCACTTCTGGAATCAATAGGGAAGAGGCAATGTGAACTTATAAAAGGGAATGAAAATTTTCGATCAATGAAGACAAAGGTCGAAAGAAGAAGGTGCCACCGCATAGATCGACATCATACTCAGATAAATTCTACAACTACGTTGCCTAAAGATGTGACAGACCCTGTTATACATTTTGCTAACCCTGATAAAGGTGGAAAAATACCCTTTACACCTTGCATATCATTGCCTCAAGATGAAACTTATGGTACAATTAGAATGTCAATCAGGACCCCTACAGAAATAGAAAATTTTAAAAGAGAAAAAGTTTCAAAACCTCTAAAGCCTCCAATCAAGTCTCCACAAGGAAACAAGAAAAACTAAAACTCTTTTGTTTGTGGTTAAGTGACTTGAATAATGTTGTAACTGTCCCATGAATGAAAGAAATTCTCTTTATAAATTTGTGCATTTATGTCTTGAATGTTTGGTTGAATGGGAATGATGGGTTTATTTAATTGCTTGAGCTATGATTATTTTGTTAAATTGAATTTGCTTAATTGAAGTAAGTCTTGAAGATGTGATATAGCACAGTAACTTGTTATGAACCAAACACAAACCAATTTGGATAAAGTTGAGCTTAACTAAAAACTGGAAGTTGTAATGTCATTAAGGAATAAGTTTAACTTCAAAATTCAAGAAGATTTAAACAAATGATGGAAAAAATAAAAATTATAATTCTATTTTTGTAAACAGTTTAGTTCTCATGGACCCTGAAAACATGCACATGATCAAAAGTACCTCTGCATCTAATTGTGTTGGGGTTAAGGACATCTTCTGAGATCCATCACAGTTTTAGTCTCCTCAGAATTCTAGAACTTGTTAGATTATTATTCAAGGCGAAATCCTAGGAAACACAACTAACAGGAAATGATATAGGCCATCCTTGAAAGTTTGAACCTTTCAAAGCTTACCCTTTAATATGTTTATGCATACACCCTAGTTCCTTATTTGAGCCTAATGTCAATTTCATCATCATCAAGCAAATGAAAAGCCTAAATCCTTTCTTAAATCTAATCCTGTAGAAAAATACCCCATGGTTTGCTTAAATTGCATTATGAGAACAAACAAAGTGGATAATGGAGCAAGTTTGGGGGAGTAAGAATTTTGTAATGAGAAGAAGGATGAGAATATAAAGGTGGAAGATCATTTGAGATGAAGAAAGGAAAAAAGAAATGAACAAAAGAAGCTTTGAAAATGCCAAGTATCAAGGTGAAATGAGTTTTGTCTTCTAGTTTTCCTCCTCCCTCGAAAGCAATTAAGCTCCCCAGGGCAAGCTTCAACACCTAGTACCCTAATGTCAACTCCCGGTAGTGGAGTTGCTAACCCAAAGTTTCAAGGGTGGTAGAGAAAGCTTAAAAAAAGGTAAAAACACACAATTCCACAAACTGAAAGAAATGAAAAGTAAAAAGCTTTTAGTATGAGGAACTAAACTTGAATTCTGAAAGTGGTCAAGAGAAAAACCACAATGGAGAGTATACAAAAAGATGTACCAAACCAAGTTTGGGGGTGCTTAAAAGTTGACACTAATAGAGAACAAAAGGGTGAAGAAGGAAGGCAAATATGTTGAGTTTTATATGCAATTTGGGTAAACATGAACTTTAGATGTCCATTTATCAACCCAAGTACCCAAGCCACACAATACAAGCCTAAAAGACCTAATTGATCCTGAAGGTTGTATTTGCCTACATTAATGGAGATTAATATGATCAACAAGCTTATGGGACTCTAGAAATGTAGCACCCCATTCCCGGCCCGACCCGATTGGCGGATCCGAACCGAGTTCGGGTTGCTAGCCGAGTTCATTTACCAAAACATATACAAAAACAAAATAACCGTTTTGGCTGACATTCTATTTCATATAAACACTTTCAAATATGTGCGAAAGCTTACTCACCCTAAGAGTCTACAAACATTTACATTTAACAAAATGCATTTACAATGAAAATATACAAAATTGTTTCAGAGTTTAACTCTTTTGATCACAAAACATCAATTGTTCAAAAGTATGATGGATGCATATACTTACTCCTCGCACTTCTTGATGACTCTCAAGGCTCCTCAATCTTGTCCTTCGTTTCTTGTTCACCTCCCTGGGCACCTTACGCATAGATAAAACATGCACTAAGCATTTTCATGCTTAGTGGTTCTATACGATTATTTTCAGTTTAAATCAAATCATGCAATTTCATAAGACAATGCCAGATTTTATTGAATAACCACGTAAGATAATACATACATAAAGATATATTTCATTTAATCAATTACACCATCGGGTCATCTCAAACTATGTATTTTCATGTGCAAGAAATCATTCAGATCATAAATCATGCCCTTTTTCATTCTCGTTATCATTTTGCATTTTAGCTCTTGACAATTTTAACTCTATGCTTCAACGTACATACCTAATCACCGAAGACGGTCCTCGTCAGATTATAGGTCTGTGTAAACACCCGGCTTTATAAAAATATGTACTGATTGGTGTACACTACCGATGATTGTCTCCGGCCGGGCTACCTGGACGGTATGCCACAATAGTACGCTTGTTCGACTTTTATCGGGTATACCAATCTATCCTTAACTCCGACTCAACTGTTAACATTCTATTATATATTCAAATCATTTATAGGAAAATACAATGTAGTATATTTTTATACAAACAAATCATTTCAATCATGTACTTTTCATGTCATTCATTTCAAATCAATCAATTTCTCAAATTTAACTTAAATCAACTTGCAATTCATTTCATAATTTTATTGCACCAAATCAATTTAAAAACAATTCAATATGCAATTCAAACATTTTGGAGATAGAGATTCGAATAACGACGTAAAGGTGTAGAACAAACCCAAAAAGTTTTGCACTTTGATTCCAATCCTCTAACTGATTCGGGCCACAGTTTTCTTTCCTCCCTCTCGTCACCTCTATTCAATACACTAAAAGAACAATATTATTCTGCGGCGCATTTAGTGATTTTGGTTAGTTGATTTTCTCGTGAGCTTAATATCATATTCTTAATCTCATTAGCAAATAAGGGCAAGATACAAGCCCTGGGCATGGTTGTTAGTTTCCAACTTTTCCATCACATAACCAAAATACTAAAATTTCGCCCCGTCTTTAATCCCTTTCCGCCGTTATTTTGATCACTAAACCATCCCCAAAGGAAGATTAAGTCAAAAACCTCAAACAGACACTAACACCGCATGCAAGGACCGTTATTTTCCAGTTTTGTACTCTTTGGACTTTATTACCCAAAAATTATTCAAACGGTCTTAAAAAGTTATGAAACTCTCCAGTTTAGTCCTTTATATATCCAATAACATCTCTGAAAATTTTCAATTTAAAATTCTCTTTTCTGGGGCGCCCCCAACCACATACGTAAACAAAGGCAAAAACATGTCGCTTTTTTTTAAGACGCTAGCACCTTTAAAACGTCTCACCAACACCAACCTAATGTTGTCCAAAATTAACTTCATTGATTTGACAGACAGACCAAGTGTCTAACCAACCCTGCCACCAAAAAATCAGATTTATAAACAATTGGTCCACTTTTTAACTTTAACATCCCAAAACCTAACTTGTCCACCTCGACAAATAGAACAAAAACAATTTTTTTAAAATCAAATAAATTCCCAAATAAATTTGTCCAATAGAAAAGTTAATATTTTCAAGACCATATATTCCTTCCCAAGACCCTTAATCATCCCAACAATCTATTCTCTTAAATTCCAAAACACACTTAGCCAAAATGCCCCAAACTTCAAGTTACCATTTTAAATTGGTTAGCTCACCTGGATCACCCACGGTTATTCTCGACTTTATGTGTCTTAACTCCATACTCGAGAATTTGGCTCTTCACTCATTTGTCTATGGTTCTAGCGTTCTTCTCCATTTGATCACCAAAAACTACTCTAATTAAGTAAACAAATCTGCATACCACTTTGACATACTGGAACTGGGTTACAATTTGCATACACTTCCTTCAAGTAAATTATTCCCTGGTAGCGGTATTTCACTCATAATTTTGAATCACTCAAATTGACGATTTAAACTCATTTTATCGCTAAAACACCACAATTCACACCCAAAACAGAGCATACCCGCAGCCTACCAACCCCTTTAAGCCCATTCTGAGCCTTAGTGGTACAATTTTCTCTTGGTTCCTTCCATAAATTTTTATCTCTATCTCTTATGGTTCTTTACCAATTGGAATCACTTCATTTGGATGATTATAACTTAATCTATAGCCAAAACAAGAACAGGGTTTTGACAAAATTTTGACAGCATTTCCTTTCAAAACCAAACATTTCTCTTTTTACAATCACTCCCTCCAAACCAATCCAAACCACACAAACTCAACACAATACTCTTCAAAAACTCAACCCAACACAACCCCAAAACTCATTTACAACCAAAACAAAACTTTTATCCACATTTGGGGTTTTCCCCAACTCAAACACAAATAAAAGGGGTTTAGGGGTTTAAGTCTTACCTCAAATCTCTTTCAAACTTCAATACTGGGCTAAGTTCCTCCTTGTTTTTATCACTTTAGCCTTGATTTGCTGGAGCAATTCACAAATCTCCTCATTCAAAAACCCTAGCTCTCTCCCTTTTTCTGAAAAACGAAAATGCCTTAATGAGATGAATGTCTCTCAAAGGCCAAAATATGGTCTTTATGTCTCCTATTCACAAGGCCCTGTTTGGATTTCACACTAAATCCCATTTTCTCATTTTTGCCATTTTAACACTTCATTTCATTTACACTTCAGACTTATACTTTCTATTTGGGGACTTTCGGGTCCCTATTTTATACTTTTTTACCAAAATTTAATTTGGTTTCTCGTAAAATTTCTGTGTTGCATATATTTTTTCGCTCAGGCATTTAAATTCCGTAAAATTCCTATTTACTTTATTTATACCCTAAACATATAATAAAAAATATTATATATAAAAAAAAATACTAGGGTATTTTTGGGGCGTTACAAGAAAAATAAGGGATAAGTATATTATCTAAATAGTATCTTAGTAGATTAACTAATTTACCAAATTGATAAAGGGGGAAGACCATCACACACTCATTGACTCAGGGCAAATAATTGAAGTATTTACACTAAAAGAATTATTTGTTTGTTTAGTGAACTTAATTGAAAATCTTCTTCACTTTTGATAGGAAACTTGTTCAAAAGTAATATTACAACTATCCTGTGATTGAGATGATTTATGGATTTAAAGGAAAAAGATGTCTGGAGCAAAATAAAAATGACCTTAAAAAGTCAATGTTTCTATAATGCACAAAAATATCTTTTCTTTCGCTTCAAGACGTTTTTAAACTTTTGCTTGGGGAAGTTTGATGAGTCCAAAACTCATCTGTTTTTAAGTCCATTTTTCTTGTATTTTTTATATTTTAATGTTCAATTTAATGTAGATATATGGAATCTTCATCCAGATTTTGTTTTGCAGTGTTATAATGAAAAAGAAACAAAAACCAGCAAGAAAAGCAGAAAAAATGGCTAAGGCAAGAGATGCAGATTGTCGCGACATAAGCTCAAGGTGAGCATAAAAGTGTCGCAACAATTGAACATTTGTCGTGACAAAGATGAAGTAGAATACTCAAAGGTACAGTTGAAAGAATGTCGTGACATTTCACAGCTCTATCGCGACATAATTTGTGAAGAAGGCAAGAAGAGTATGTCGTGACATTCCAGACTAATGTTGCGACATAATGCAAGTCTGAAGGAAGAAGTATTGTCTTGATATTCAAATACTCTGTAGCGACATAGCATGAGAAGAGCTATAAGGAAACATTGGAATATTGTCGCGACATAGAAATCATTGTCACGACAAAACAAAAGACAGAGGACAAGAAGATTGTCGCGATATATGATAACTCTGTCATGACAAAAACACGTTACCTGTCATATTCTAAACTGTCATGCTATACAATGGCAACATAGAACTTTGATCAAGACGTCCACTCATTCGATACAAAGAGATAACCATCTCAACTCATCTCGGAACAATGCGCACACATATTCTTCTTATTTTAATGGGCAACAAAGAATCTTCAAGGAAATAAGTTTGTCAGACATGAGTTTCTAGCCGCTACGTGCTAGGAAGAGTTAGAAAATATTTATCCCGATAGAAGTCTTTATGTCACGACATACCATTCAAAGACAAATACTGCAAAGCATGGAACTTATGTCACGACATCAAAAACTTATGTCGTGATAATTATAGATAAAGTTAGCAAACTTATGTCGCAACAATAAATCAAAGGAAGACCAGGCAAAAATGTTGCGACAAAGTTACAACAAAGAATGAAGACATCAGAAGGTGTAGATATGTCGCAACATTTAAAAACTTTGGTGCAACAAACATAAAAAGGGCGTAAATCAAACATGCGTACTGTCGCACAAAGCCATGATAAAGCCGTGTGGTCAAAGAAGGAGACCGTTTATGTCACACATAGACCGACAATGTCGTGACAAAGACATCAATTAGGCTTGCATTAGAATCCATAATTTTAGCCTTGAATTCCAAACAAAGATTTGCAGCCTATAATGGTAGTTTACTTGTGGTAATGTGTGGAGCTGTCAACTTTCAAAGAATCCTTGAGCTCTTAAGGAGGATTGAAGTTTCTTGTAAATATTTTCTTTATTTTTCTTTTTCTTTTATTCTTTGAATTAGAGTAATTGATTTGAGAAAACTGAGCTAGGATCAGATATGAAATTCATTTATGTTCAATCAGTTCTTGGAATCTTGAATTATTTCTAGAATTCATTTTATTCAATCGATTACAATAGCCATGAATTTGTTTGATCAACTAGTCATTTCTTATTGTGATCCAATTATGGAAAAATGAGCTCCCTCTGAGAAAGAATTTGGTGTTTGAGTATTGCTTGTAGCAATAGATGATTATGTGGGTATGAAATCCTGCAACGACCTGCATGCCTTTATTGAGTTGTTCTGAATATCACTATCCTATACCCATAAAGGAACTATATCACTACTCTGATTTCCAGGATCCCTCTAAGTGACACAGAGATAGACTACTTGAGAATAAAGAGCAGTCACCTAGGGGTATGTTATAGTGATATTCAATGAACTAATGTACTCTAATAGTAATTTTGATGATTTAACAAGTGAAGTTCTAATCTCTGATTTCAAGGTTCCTTTCTGAGTGACAACAAATGTGTGTTCTTAAGGAATAAGAACCATTTCTGAGACATCAGCTTTCCCCCTTAGAGGTTCCCACAATTTTGTAGAATGATTTTGATCCTGCGTTAGCTGAGATTCTAATCAAGGAGAGAAAGCATTTTATTTAAATTGATGGCTGAGATACCAATTGCATTGGAAAATGCTTGTATTACCCTGTCTATGGGGACAAGAAATTTTCAATCCTAAGAAATGGTTGAGGAGTACTGGAAAGGAAAAACAACCAAATCTTAAAGAGGGTCAAATCCTAAAAGTATTGGACCTATTAACCTAGTTTAGGAATATGGTGCTCTAAATAGTGAAATGTATAGTGTCAGGAGGTTTTCCAAGGCTATGTTATTTTACTCTTGGACAAATTCATGATTCATATCCTCATTCAATACTTTTTCTGGAAACTACTACAAATTAATAATCATAACACTAATTTCATTCTAATGTTATTTCTACTCAAAAACATCTCTAATTCTATTAGATTAGATTTCTTTTACTTTTAAGAGAATTTGATATACATTCTTTCATTAAATTCATTTACATACTCAATTCTTCAAAATTATGGTTCAAATAGTTATGATCTTGTGTAGTGAGGGTAGTTAATCTTTATCTTTTTAATCAATCCTCGTAGGAATGATATCTGGACTTATAATCCACACTCCTTGCTGTGGCACAATGCACCCAGGGTGAGTTTGTGACCAAAACCACCCTAATTATAAAACTAGGGTCATACATAAGAAGAAAACGGTTTTTATATATTCAGTCAAACAAGTTTTTGGCATTACTCATAGGGATTGAATAATCCTTGGTAGTAGTGCTAAGACTTAGTTTACTTTTCGCTCAGCTAAAAACTCGCCTCAACAAAGTAACATGATAAAGAGTTCTGGCTCCCTTGAGTTCACCAATGTCAAGTGCACTAGAGCATTTACTCATCCCTCCCTTATTACCATGGTTTGCAAAATGACAGAGGTGAGGATATTAAAGACCAAATAAAAATTCCCTCCCATAACCACGCTTCCATCTACCAAGACCAAGACATGAACTCGTCCGTCAGGGCATAATGAAGACAGTACTAGAGAAGTGCTCTAAAGGCAATCTCCCTTAGCACTTGTTGCACATCTTAACTTACTATTAAAGGCTTTTTCATTAATTTAATATTCATACATTGAATTGATATAGATCTTTAATCGAATTAATGAAGTCCATGATACATAACATAGCATGTAGGAAATCATGATGAGATCATGATAATAAGATTCCTATCATGTTCAATTATGTTAATATCTAAATTATCCCTATTCATAGGATCAATGAGACTGGACATTGTTGATCCAGACAGACTAGCACATGTCATACTCCTTGATTAGATCAAGCAATGGAGATTCTAAACTATAATTATAAGTTGATTAGAGTTAACATGTGGATGCTTGTACATCGGAGACCTGCCATGAAACGATCGTATGGATTATCTATTGTATGTAGATGATTATCTCATCATAGCAATTACACACTTATTTTTAGACTTGAGGTGCTCAAGGATATCTTGAATGTTGATTCTGTGCTTTAAATTCATTTCTTATTGCCTACCAGAGGTCGCTCATAGGGTGATGATTGGGTGTAGCTTGAGGTATTCCAAGGTAATTGAGTAGCCAACAAAGGATTCGCCATTCCCAATAAAGGGAGAGTATACCTATGGCCTTTTGTAAAGATCATTACTTGGAAATCTCGGCCATAGTGGAAATTCCATGAAGAATATCTTCTCAGTGCATTACTATTGAGTAAGAGTCCAAGGACAAGATCTAATATCACTTGGGCTAGATGTAGTGTAACCAATCTAGTGGGAGTTACACATTGTCCATGCTCTGAACCTGGCGGGGTATAGATTGGTGAAAGGACGAATTGCGCGAAAATTGTCTATAGAAGGGTTAGCAGTCAGACCAATGACTCTCCAATCAATTATGGGTCATGATGTGTTGCTAGATATCGCTCATAACTTGCTTGATTCAATAGTTGAATCAAGTGGTCAACATAACTAGGAACCTAATGGGTCACACACTTAGAAGAGTACGGGTCGGGAGAGAAACAGATTTGATGCGATCCACATTTAGGGAGATCAATCTTGAGATTGGAATGTCATGGGATTAGTGGAATCCTAGGATCAAAAGCCCTCACTGAAATACTAAGCAAGCTTGGGCTTGTTCATGGGCTTAAGGGCCATGAGGGAACACTCCATAACGCATAGAGATGCATGTAGTCTATATCTCTCAAAGAGAGGGGCACTTTGGACATTTCAAGGGTAAGGGTTTTCCTATAAAAGGACCTTTATGAAAAATCCTAACCCTATGCTTTTATTTTGTTCACACTTCTCAAGAAATGTGCCTTAGATGTGGTGGTGTTCTTCAAGAACAGCTCCTCTTCGTGAGACTCTCGGTTTTTCTCAGCTTCCCTTTTCATATATCTAGCTCACTGCACCAAGACTTCATCTCGAGACTGCTTCCTCTAAGTTTATCTGGCCTAATTTTCGTGTGGATAATATTATAAGCAAACAAAGGATGTGGTTTGTTTCGGTTGCAGCTACATCACCCTTCTGGTATAAATCCCACTTTCTCTTGGTTTTGAATCATTTTGATGTCGCAAGACGTTCCTTGATGGGTTTAGTTTTCTAAAATTTTAAAGTTTCGTTGTTTTGGCAACTGTTGCCACCTACAAAACCCAACAGACAATGGTCATGGGGATAGTGATGAAGAAGAAGACGAAGAGGAAAGTGAGCAAGAAGATTATGAGAATAGGGTTGATAATTCTGATCTACCTATGGAGACGAGAGTCATGGCAATGATGAACTCCCTTATCAATGTGTGTCATGAGGAGTTCCACCAACAAAGGTTCATCATGGAATACTCGCATCAAAATTAGAGGCTTACAATAAAGCGACATGAGCAAAACACTCAATAGCTGGCTTGCTTGATGGCCCACTACCACAACCTCGCCTCTTCTTTAGCACCTCTTATGCCACCTCCACCATTTGTCTTCCCATCATGGCCACCAATTTCACCAGCTCCACCACCACCAAAGGATGACTAATGCATGCAAGGGGGGTTTATCGTTCCCCTTATTATTTTGCTTGCATTAAGGGCAATGCTTCTTTTAAGTTTGGGGGTATATTGGATCAAGTTTTGAACTTTGTCTCTTTTTCTCTCTCTTCCTCCTTACATCTATATTTTTGACCCATTGGAACCTGTTTTATTTTTCAATTTGAGTTTGTTTTTAGTGTGTTTTATTTTTTATTTGTAGTTGTTTACTTTATGATTGCATCTTGGATTGTTTTGACAAACTTTTGGGAAGTTATACTTTGTTGATGAATGAATATTTTTTAGCCTTCATGTTTATCAATTCTTGTGCCTTAATGTATGAGAATCATCATTTCAGTACCTACCATTTAGTAGTCAATATTGATCTTTAGTGAATTTTTTGTCAAAAAATTTATTGAAAAATTAAAAAAATACTCAAAGTTTTGTTTTTGTTTTTAGTCGAGTTTGTTTTTGAGACTATAGTGATGTCTATGGTGAATACCGACAGTAAATCCTCACATGAAGAAAATGAGAGATATTTGAGCTTAAAGCTTAATGGGTTGATCATATAGTTGCCTATTTAACCAAAAGTTCTTACCACTTTTGGCCTTATAGCCTTCCTACCTTGAGTGTTGAAGTCCGAAGGGGTGTTTTAACACCTACTACCCTAAGACCAATTGGTTTGAGAGTTGATGACCTAAAGCTCGTTACATAAGGTAGGTAGAAAGCTTAAGGGGGTTAAACATTGCACTACTTTGTACCTTGTGGTTCAAAATAAAAGAATGAAGTTTCTTGGTGATTTATAGGGATGGTGAAAATAAAAAAAAATTAGGGGAGCCATGTGATGAAAAAGATGCAATGAAACAAGTTTGGGGGAAGTTGTGAAAGATTCAATTGTGTAAAAACTCATTTTGCTAAAGGATGGAGAGAAAACATTGAAGAGGAAAAGGAAGTGTGTATGTTTTGGGTAAACACAAACCTAAAATGACCTACTCATCTACCCTTTACCTAAGTCATACATTACAAGCTATTGAAGACCTATTTGATCCTAAGAGTTGTAAATTTCCTACATTAGTGGAGAATGATATGCCTAGCAAGCCTACGGAGTCTTAGACACTTAGCATCATGGGATCACCATGTGAGTGTGAGATCCCCCATTCCTCTCTAGTTCATCTAATTTCATCTAAGCTGCAATTGACTAAATGGGGTAAGAGGCACACACACACCCAAGAACCTTGGTTAGGTATGTTTAGCTTATGGTCGCCTTATTTTCTGGAAGTTACTATCTCAAAGTCTTCTTCATGTTGTTTGAGGTTTGATCCTCGAGGCAAATGTCACAAAAATCTTCTCCTCATCAAGCTCACATATCTTATTGTGTTTGGTGAGCAATTTTTTTGGGAAATGGTTTTGTTTCTTTGCTTGAGGACAAGCAAAATGTTAAGTTTGGGGGTATTTGTTAGGTGTAAATCTCAATTGCATTTAAGCATGTTTTTCATGTAGATTATAGGTTTTTGATGCTAGATTCACACCATAATCATGCAATATATGCTAAATCCCCTATTCCAATCATTTTGTAGGAATCATGATGAAAAGCATGCAATTGGAGCAAGAAACAAGGCAAATTGGAGTGCAACTGCTGAAGTAGCAGTGGTTGTCGCAACATCGGATCGGTTGTCTGGACAACCAAGGGACAATCTTAAAGACAGCTATTGGCATGTTGGGACATGCACTCCGATGTTGCGACATTCAAGAGCAATTTTGAAGACATACTTTCAGGTATGTCACAACATCCAAAGGAGTTCTTGAGAGAAACATTCTAACATGTTGCAACATGCACGCCGATGTTTTGACATTCGTCGTTAGGCATGGGCGTAGCCTTTCTATTTTTGGCCCTATTTGCTACCCATATCCCAAGGCACTATATAAACACTTATTTTTATGTTATTAGGGTTCGGATTTCGAGAGAGAACACTTAGGGTTATAGTTTTTGTTCTTTTAGCTTAGCTTTGGAGCTGTCTTAAAGATTTAACCCACTAGAGGATCTCATTTAGCCTTGGAATAGCTCTTGGAGATTCATTCATCTTTAAGCTATTTTGCATCTCTAACTTTTACTCTCTTTTCATCTCTTTCATTTTCATGGTTGTAATAGACATGTTTTTTATTAGATTTGTTGGTTGTAATGAGCAGTTAAACATACTCTAGGGTTGATTATTGGATTTTGATTTATATCATTTTTAGAATAGTTTTATGGAAGAATGCTCAGGTTATGTCATGGGTGTGTATCTTGATGATTAGGTTTCTTCTAATTAAATCGTATTGGGAAATGTGTTTGAGACCTATTTTGTAAAGCATTTATCTAGGGTTTCATAGCAGACAATTAGAAATTAACCCTAGGGTCTTGGTTATTTTCGCTAGTGTGGTTTACTCAAGGTAACCTAATCAAAGAAGTTTTTTAGTGAATTATAAAATGTCTAGTACTGGAATGGATTTTAGTAGGGTAAGACATCAATTAACATTGTGTGAGGGTTGATTACTACCCAAATAGTGTTGTTTCATACCCTTGACACTTCAGGTTTTGAGCACTTTTTACGTAGTAATCAACCTAATTAACCCGGTTGGCATGTTAAGGACCTAGCTATGCTACTAATCATATTTTATAGCGAATTTTGTAGTTTTCACGAGCTAGTTATGCCAATCTTAGAGAGGCAACTCAATCACGGAGATTCAAGTTGAAATCAAAGCTGCATATCAAAAATTAGAAGAAGAGAAGAAGAGAAGCGGTGCAAAGAAGAAAATAAGCAACCCTGGCAATTTCGCAAGGGTTGCGAAATTTCGCATTCGCAGCCCCTGCAAAATTTCGCAGGGCTGCGAATTTGGCTGCTCCTGCTAACTTTTTTTTGTACTCTTTTTTATCTCTTCCAAATGTGTCCCTATATAATAGTGATTCTCTTTTGATATTTTGGTAAATTGTATTTGCAGTATGGCATATATGCCAGAGACAAGACTTTGTAATGAGGAATTCATTGAAAAGTGAAGAAGCTTCCTAGAGAAGCCTCTTTTTTTTCTCTCTCTCTCGCATTTTCTTTCATTTTCCTCACTTTCTCACTAGCCAAACATCCTCTGAGGATGATAACTGATTCGTGCCACGGTAGGGTGATCCGGAATCAACAAGATTTGTTTCCTATATTCTCCCACGTCGTGGTAGTCAAGCTACTCGCAAAGATAATGTCTGGGGTGGTCGAACACGGGGATGGGTTTTCATCCCACAAATGATCCGTATCATGATTCAAAATGGTGAGACTTTGCCTGATTTGGATTTGCATTAAAAAGTGTCGAGTTAAAAATGTTGGAGTCAGGTCACCGGGCTAACTCGAAATAGCTTAAAATGAAGTGTGAAATGGTGACCTTGAAGGCTCGGTCACTAGTTTGGTAAAATAAAGTTATTATAGTGTCTCCTGTCATTTCTCGCATTAGTGGCAAATGACATATGTCATAACCAAACCTGATCTTTGTTTAGCCTTAAAAACTAACCCTTAAAACACTCCTATTTGAGTTAAAAACAAATACTGAGCATTTAATGTTCCAGCAGTTTGAAAACCTAGCATTTAACCTCATTTCAGTGGCTCATAAATGACATCTAAAGAATGTCAGTGCATCTAACATTAAGAATGCATCAACCCTACAGCATGACAAGTATTGACCAAAGGAAAGAGACATTAAATAGCATTAAACCCTAGTTTGGAAAGTTTGGAACCATAAATGAAGCAATTGCCCATTTAAAACATGAGGACACCCACAAACCACCAATAACTAAGTTAGCAACCTCCTCTTCAAGGCTTGAGGCTTAGCTGCCAAGCATCCCTTGAGTTGTCATCCTCAAGGGTCAGGTTTAAGGCCAAGAAAATGAGAGAAAGAAGAGAGAGAAGAGAGTAAATCGTGACCTAAAATAAAAGCCGCAACAAAGCTTGAATGAATAAAAGGTTTCGGGGTTACAAAGCAAGGTGGCTTATATAGCCAACCAAAATGTGTGAAATACCAAAAATACCTAAAATACATGATTACAATAGGGACAAAATGGGAATTATACAAAACGAGGTCGTTTGGAACCAAAACAGAGGGGGAGGATTTTCGCTATGCAGCACTGTTATCATAGCGAAATTTCGCCATCATAGCCAAAGATAAGGCATGTCGAAAAATTCAAATTTTCGCTATGCACAATAACTTTCTTTATGATAGCGAATTTTCGCTATGATAGCGAATTTTCGCTTAACTTAGCTTAAAACTGGTGGCATATGAATTCATAGGATTATGAAATTTTTCGCATGTTATAAATTTTCGCATCTCATAAATTTTCGCAATGCATATTTAAACTTACAAACCCTCGCTCGTCGCATTGCCTCTCGAATCCATTTCAGCCTCCATTTTATCAATTCCACTGGACATTTCTTCATTTCGGCTTGATGAAATCACCGAGAATTCACAACATTCAAAGACCACACGGCTTCACATCGAACGATGGCTGAGGTTTCTCAAAACCTGCAAAACTATCAAAAACAACCTTGAAACGAAATCAGTAGTACTAAATGGACCCCGCACATACCAATTGGCTCAATTCATGCGGACAGCTAGCAAAAAGCACTCAAAATCTATCTTAAGTAGGACTCCAAAATGGGCTGGGTACTAATCAACTCAAAAAGGACGAGCGGCTAAACCCCTCCCTTCCTCAAGGAAGGCACCGGACAAGGGAACCTATGGTAAAACCGCTGGGTTACGCGTAATATCCAACTGGATTGGAACATAAATGCGCCGGAATTTAAAATTTTTATCCCTTAACCCACCAAGCGATCACATGCTTCATAAAAACCGAATGGCAGAACGAAACTTACTCTTGTGATCGATTCTTCAAGCCTTCAAAGTCTCAAGGCCTTGGTTTATTCCTGGATCTTCAAAGGTGTCGCTTTCCAAAAAGCCGACCAATTTCAAGTATCCACACACGAACAAATAATGAACGATCTTGTCAATGCTAGTTCAGTTCGTCTTTCTCAAAACGAAATTAGTGGTCTCTGCTTTGGTTGTTCTTAGAGTAAAAAAGACGACCACTACTAAAACATATATGTCTCACACACTAATACACACACACACAATACACACACACACACACACACACACACACACACACACACACACACACATATATATATATATATAGAAAGATATATATATATATATATATATATATATATATAAGTCCTGTTAGGGTTTTGTCAAAAACGAATTTTATATTATTATATATTTAAAACTCTTTTTAAATAATAAATAATTTAACAAATCCTATCGATAAGGAAACGAATTTATATTATTATATATTTAAAACTCTTTTAAATAATAACAACTTAAATTCTCAAACTTTATCGATAAGGAAACTTAATTTATTTTATATTAATATATATTTGTTTAAATAATAACACTTAAATTCAAATCCTATCGATAAGGAAACTAATTTATATTATATTATTATATATTTAAAACTCTTTTTAAATAATAATAATTTAAATTCAAATCCCATAGATATGAAACTAATTTATATTATTATATATTTAAAACTCTCTTAAAAAACCCTTTACATATTATTTCCTTATCCAAGAAAAAAATATAACAAATTAATTATTTGTTATAATTTAAATCACAAATTTAAACTTTCTCAAAATTAAATTCGAATTTAAATAACAACTAATTGTTATTTATAATTTAAAATAATCTCATCATTTTAAATTACTACAGAGAGTGAAAAACCATAACCAAGTATTATTCGTTCCACGTATAATTTACATTCAATTAATATCAAGTGTAGGCCTAAATCACATTTTGATCCTACAAGTCATAAGTGGCCTCTAGCAAGACATTATGACTACCCAAGTTAAATGAAAAGCTCATGATCCGAGACAACCTTTAATAGCTAATGACATAATCCTTTTGTCTCATGATATCTTGATAAAATATAAGGCATGGACAAAGCTCACCTTTATATCGCTCTATCTTTGATTACTTCAAACCCAATTAGACCTGACTAAACAAATGACATTAATCTCCATCAATTCATTTGAGCACGCCATGCATTTCTCGCCAATGTCGAGGGGACCCGTAGATATCTCTTATAATAAGAGGGACAAATTCCATCTTAGTCGCTCATATCTCACTACATAATTCTTATTATGTTCAAGTATAACCTTTATAGTCATCCGATTAAAGACAACATTTGATTATATCAAAACACAATATTCCTTATGTTGAGAACTATAGCGATCTCAGGTCAAAGGATTTAATGACACAACTATTAGAGATTAACTTATAACTTTGATCCATGTATTAATCTCAAGATCGGTCTATCCAATATTTGTTCTCAACAAATGATATAAATTTGATTTAGACCTCATACACATATTCATCCCATGAATATCAATCAAACTTTATACTATCTTAATTCATTGTTATTCCCATAACAATAACCGATTAGGGACATTTAGAATAATTAATAATATTATTCAAGGACATTATATATAATAAACATGCAAATCATCATAATAATAAATTTTCATAAATAGTCAAAATACCATGTCCATACAATAGGCCTAGAGCACTATTACTAACAAAAACAGGGCCCCTCATGTTTTCAACATACGTATTCTCTTTCATTGATGTTCTTTCCTCCAACTTTAGGTTTCAATCCCTTCGATTCACCTTGAATGGTTAGTATATGGTAAGCTTTTCGAGCTCATTGGATGCTTATTGCTAGATCCAATGATGTACACTAGTTATCATTTATGAGCCATTGGAAGGTGACTCAAGGAGACAGGGTTTTTAACTGACTGAGAACATTAATGGACATTGAATGCCATTTTCAAAGGATGCTTATCGAGGGTCGTGCTTACAGTTAAATCAAAATCCGATTCAGGAGGTGACTATAGGTTATTTTCCCCAATGTGAGAAAAAGACCCCCAAAACCCCTCATTTTCCCTAGGAACCCAAGCCCAGTTGCCTAACACTTCAAGGGAATTCTTTCCATATTTTACTTCACTTTGGTTACGATTTCAACTACCGAAACCCACTTTTTTTATCCAATCCCAATATCCAAATATTAATCACCAGTGTAATTTCAGTATTAGCCATTTCCACGAAGAAAACCCATCCTTATGGACAATCCTAGAACCACTGTACTATAGTAGCCTATGCTACGCAAGCATTTAGGTGTTAGGTTATAAATATTGTTGATCTCAATACCCACAGCTGGCCACATAAGCACACACCTAACCGAGCACTCTCACACCCCGCATAGATATCCACACGAATGGACCTCTGTAAAACCTGAGATATGCAATTGAAAGTTAGCACGCGGTTGCATTTGAAAACCCTAGATGCCTTTCTATTAGAAGGATGACCCCCAAAAGGAGATCCCTTGGGTTTAAATACTAATTTAAGCAAAATGCCTAGCTTAAACCTCATTCTAAGTGTGTGACCCTGTAGGTCCACATAATGTCAGTCGTAAGCTCAAAACATTTTTCGAGCCAACAAATCATAAGTGGCCTCTAGCAAGACATTATGACCACCCAAATTATATGAATTTTTATTGTCCGAAATAACCTAATCCATAGTGAACATCCTAGTCCTTTTGTCTCATAATATCATAATTCATTATAAGGTATGGATTAAGTCACCCTTTTAAATTTCAATCATAAAATTTCTAGACCTCAAATTAGACTGACAAGACAAATGATTAAGAAACCTTATTAATTCATTTGAGTTGACTTAATTACATTTTCCAATCTCACAAAAGAGAGAAGAAAATGGTTCTTTACTCTGAGCGAGAAAGAATAGTGTACGCTGACTTTCACACCCTTTATGCAACCTTTCATGCATAGCCTATTCCTCTCCCCTCTCTCACACACAATCTCGCCACCTAACCTTTACTTCTCTCTTATCCCTCGCTTCACTAAACAAATTCATGCTCTAAACCTTACAATCCCAAACCAGGGACACCATGAGAACCCCCACTCAATTGACAATGACACCAACAAAATTCTCCTCATGCCACACAACCTCATATCATGGCAGAGGAGAATTACTAAATTTGACTAGAGGACATTTGACCATGCCTCTTCTTTCTCTCTCTGGTCTCTCATGTTGTTCCTCTCAATTGAGGATGCACAAGCCCAAGGATGAGGCTCACTTCTCTTGCCGCACCAACTCCCTGATATGGCAAACGCATCACCATGGTTAGCCTCTCGAGTAAGAAGAACTCCGGCGTTCCCGCCTTGTTAGCCAGAGATAAACCACCTTATCTCCATGAACTACCTCAAACAAACCTCTAATCGATCCCTAGTAGCTTAGCTTCAATAGCTTATGGTTAGGGCTCGAACCATTTGCAAACAAGCGTAAAAATACTTTTGAACCGAGAGATATGAACAAGGACCATATTCTTCAATACAAACATACTAAAATTTTAATTGAAAAAGAGAAAAGAAAAAGGGTCACTAAAATTGATAAAAAAGAAAATGAAATAAACATATATATTACAACATAGATGATGCACTTTTATATGGTTTCTCACTTGTGTTTTTTACCATTAGCTTTTATATGTTTCTTTAAACAATCATATTCAACACTAGAAAAGGTAGTTATTTAGTTAAAAATAAGAGTATTTGCATTAAACCATGGACTAGGTAACAAGAAGATAGTGGTAAAATATTGAAATATGGATGAAAATAGCTTAAAAGATATTGAGATGGTTTAGCATGTATAATGGCGCAAAGGGATTGTACTCCATTACAAATAGATATGTTGTTAAGCTATCAAGGGAGCGGTTCATTCATTTTGAGAAGGTTTTGAGTGACTCTAGATTATCAGGAATCTTATACTTAAAATGTTAATGATCTCCCATAAAATAAGAACAAAAATCAATGATTTATTCCATGTATTTGATGTCAGTTTGGTACATCTATTCCATTTAATTACTTATGTTGTCCTTGAAGATATTATATTGAAAGTATCTTTCAAAGTGAAAACATAATCTCAATATACATATTGCAACGTCTTTGGTCTTCTACCCTTGAGCATTGTTTCCTTTGATGTAAAGTCAAATGTGAAAGAAATACCCTTCAACATATTAATTGTATGCATTAATAATTCAAGTGCATGAAATTTTATTTTATTTTAGTTCTAATACTTATAATAATACTTTGTTAGGAAGGTGACATAAGTTTCAAACTTGAATCATTTTTCTTCCGTTAAAAGAACTTTATTTTTACAAACAATTTTCATATTTTCCTCTTGGTTTATATATTTATTCTCTACCGAGATCTTGTATTTTGTATATGATTAATATCTACATGAAGCAATGAAAGATCAATGGATATTTATTCCAAACTTCATACTCTTATCTTGTTTGATCTCTTTATTTCATGAGACTAAGAACATAAGGTTTTGTTTGGTTCTTATTTTAAAAAACAAGTTAAACAACCATAATTTTTTTTGTTATTTTTATTCTTAAAAATAAAAAAAATAAAGATATTTTAAGACAATATATTTTAATTATTTTCACTTATTTTTAGGGCTTTTATTAGTGTTATTTTGCAAATATATAGAATGGTTGAAATTAAAATATTAAATTATTTTTAAAACAATATATTAAAATATTTTAGATTTCTATATATATATATATATATATATATATATATATATAGTATATATATATATATATATATATATTTGTTCTGCACGAATAGTTTTAACAAACTACACAAAAAAAAAATCTTCTTTAACTATTTATCAAACAAGCCTAAGTTTCCTAATTTTTTTTTTTTTGACAAACTGGGCACTTTGTTACAACGTAGCAAACTCCGTCCCTTAATCGGTACTGTAATACTTTAATTCCCTTCCTCACTTGAATGTCCTGGGTTTTTTAAACTTCAACGCTCAAACTAACTAAGCTGTATATGTGGATGTTTCCTAATATGTTTTTAAGTTAATTCATTCCACTTTAATTTTAAATTACCTATTAGTTAAATAGTTATTTGGTTGTATTTATATTCAATTAATACATAACTCTTGCTTATGAAGGAAATCTAGATGATAAGTTTTGGAGGCAGTTAAAAGATTGTTGTTTTATTTTTTCAAATTCGATAAAAATACGTCATTTTAATTAACTTAATTTTTTTAGCAAACTAAAAAAAAGGAAATTTTGTTTATATTAGTCAATAATAGTGAGCATAATGTTATGTCATGGTAAATATATTTATAAAGATAAAAAATAGTTTAACTGAAAGAAAGTATGAATGATGGTTGTTGACATGCTGAGGTAAGAAAATAATTTTCAATATTTAGAGAAATTCTGTGGCGCCTCAAAATTTGGGGGTCCGTTGATCACTCATCAATTAGCAGAAACCCGTGGATATCGTGCAACCCGATACTCCTTTGTGTGTCCCATTCACCGAGATCCATAATTAAACAAAAAATCAAACATAGTCTCCTTTGTACGAGGAGCTCTATCAAATTCCCAACCTGTACAACAACATGACCCATCTGGGGCCCAATATAACACAATGACCGCACCGGGTCCATTTATGAGTAAAAATTGACCACACCGGACCCATTTATCCACATTCATATGAAAAACATGTAAGACTATATTAAAAATAGTCCATATGAGTTCAATTACAACTGTTTACATATTAGTACATGTCAAAAATAATTTGTTCCAAATTATTCACAAAAATACTACAAAAGTAATTATAAACCACACGTCAGTTTTCTTTTCACCCTTTGCGACGTCTGATGAGAACAAATTCCACCGACGAAAGTCCCGCGACTAAATGTTCCCATATATGTTTTCACGCCTGGTGAGAATACCCTACGCAGGCTACTCCCCACCTAAATGCACATGCAATGTTCACCTTCCACATTCACTTCCACAATTTCAAGTAAGAATATGCAATCCTATGTTGGAATTCTACATGTCATGTCATGAAATGAGATGAGACCCACTCATGCACCATACCCGAGTCTTTATTGACTCCCATCATACCCGAGTCTTTACCGACTCCTACCACAATATGCGATGCCCATGTATGATAAACTGTCATTGATGGATTACATCCAATGAT
This sequence comes from Tetrastigma voinierianum, assembly GCA_016808115.1. Lineage (NCBI taxonomy): Eukaryota > Viridiplantae > Streptophyta > Magnoliopsida > Vitales > Vitaceae > Tetrastigma > Tetrastigma voinierianum. Next base: position 61,630 of record JAEQBH010005349.1, read on the forward strand.
CCTTTTGAAACCAAAATCATTTGTTTACAAACCAAAAGTTTTTTAGATATTAAACCTCGGATGATCATTTTATTTACAAAACTATGTGTCTCAGGGGCGGTGGAATTCGGTCTCACCGTTGTGCTTCGTGACCCCTTCCAAACACTTTTGACTTTCACCGCTTCAGTGTCCGAATCCGGGCCCGAAGTCTTTCACCCGAGGGAGATATCTAACCCTTCAGATATTTCTGATTACAAGTTTTTACCATTTTATTCCATAGTATGACTCTGTTGGGATTTGTCCAACGATACTGAGCCCACTCACCAATCACCAAGTGAGGTGATTAATTTTAATCATGTACTCACACCAATGTAATGTGATGTTTCTCGTGCATAATGCAATGTGATATACCATTGCATGTTTATGTCATGCCACATATGTTATGAATGTCATATAGACAATTTATCCCATGCATTTAACCATGTATCATGGACAATTATATTTCATGTAAATAATTTCCAATTAAACACTCATAACAATGTTAAAACATATATTAACATTCATCAACTACAACAACAAGCATGTTATCACATATCAAGCAACAACACACTTAGTCTTCAAGGAAAAATGTGTCATATAGAGTGTCTACAAAAATAACCCACATAAGCAGCCCTAAACCCGCTCTTGAACTAGACACAAAATCTGCCAAACAAGCCTTTAAACCAATCACAAAACTGGCCAAACATGCCCTTAACAGTTCGGATTATTATTTTCAATCCAAACAAACCTTAAACACTTTTTTGTTTAACGACCCGTACCAAATAATACAAGTTTTTAACACGTTTGACCAAGTTTGACTAAGTTTGACCAAGTTTGACTAACAATTAGTATGTGGGTCCAAGTTGACTTTTTCAAGGATGAATAATTTGAGCTGATTCAAGACACCACTGTGAGACCTCGCCGACACGAAGTTCATAGATTGCCGAATCGCCAAACCGACTTACGATAAAAGTTAAGGTCCCTAAGAAGTTCAAACGGCAGTATTTTATCAGTGTCTAAGTCAGTCCGGGGTTTTTACCTGAAAGCGACCTTGGGCTCTATATAAACCTAGTTTTGCTTTCCAAATAGAACCCTAGCCCCAAAACACCCATTTTCACCCAAAACCCCAGTGAAACCCCAAAACCCGAGACTCTAACCTGGCCAAGCTCTCACCCGCTTTTAGCCGATCGGGTTTCAGCCGCGGAGATGAGTCCGCCACCTCCATTACAATCATCGGCCAGGAGGAGCGCCACTCATCAGACGACCCTGACCGCGAAAATTTCACGGGCCAACCGCCGATGCGCCCGGACGGTCGGCGAACGACGGCTGACAAACACCTGGTCGCCTGATTTCACTGTCACCATTCCAGCCAACCCATACTCTCCCCATTTTTGGACCCTCCGAACTCTGCCCCGTGGTCCTTTTCTTCATATTCCCTCACCGCTTGAAAGATACGCACTTTAAAACAAGCTCGCCGATGGTCGGGATCGAAGCCTTTCTAGCCACCACAAAGAATCCTTTTGAACCAAGGTAAGGGTACCGTCGTGTTCCCGGTCTCTCGGTCTTTCCGCTGATAAAGTTTGTAAATTTTAATGCCAAGCTATTAGTTTTCCATTTTTGGGTCATTTAGTACTAACAAAAGGTTTGACCAAATTGGGAAACCAACCTGTCAAATTAGGCAAAATTGAGATGCTATTTAGTGAAATTGATGATAAGATTTATCGAGGGTTCAATTTCGAAAAATTAGCCTCCAGGTAAAAAGCCCCAATTTCGATACCGGCCCATAAAGACACTTATATAACGGACCCGCCTGAAACCAATTCTAGATAGTTTCCATAGCTTCCAAAGATTATCCTAAGACATTTGGGGGTGTCACAATTTCTTTGGTTTAGTTAATGGAGCCTAAATGGCTTTATTATATTACTGTGCACTCACGCCGAGCTGAGACGATCTCGCAGGGAGCGACTCCTGCTGATTCGTAGTCCAGAGTGGTTTATATATTTTAAAATGCTTTGGGGTATTATTATGATATAAAATGGTGGTTAATTATTATTATTATTATTATTATTATTATTATTATTATTATTATTATTATTATATATATATTATTTGATCGAATTGTTGATTATGCATAAATATAATTATCTGTTTTTATATAAACAAGTTATCATTTCATGGGATTTTGTCAACATTTTAAATATTTGGAAATTCTTATCGAGTTCATGATAAATTTGTGGTATTTAAACATTTTGAGAGACGTGGATTGGAGGTTTTAAACCACTTTGAAAATTTATTGGATTTAAGAAATGAATTTTGGAGATTTTGTGAATGATTATAATACAAAGATTACTGGAAAGGTATATGAGTAAGGATACTGTGTTGGTTGTTATAGTTGATGTACCAGTACCCGCAGGTTCGATTCAAGATTTATCAGACAGGTTTGCCACTCTTGTCGTGAGGTTGGTTTCATCTAACTAAGATATATTATTTCCACTTGACCGTGAGGCTCAAGCCATCTTCGAAGGTTTACACAGGCTCTGCCACTGTCGTGAGGTTGGTTTCATCCAACTGCTATATATTATTTACACCCGCCGTGAGGCTGCTTGGTCTAAGGTTTACACGGCCTCATTTCTGTCGTGAGGTTGCCTTCATCTAATCCGTTAGATATTATTTCCACGCGCCGCGAGGCTTCGTTTACCGACTCCGCCCATACTTCATTATTATTATTACCACGACACCTCGAGGTCGAGGGTCGTGGAGGCGGTATTCCACGGCTTATGATGGGTATATGGTACGGTGCATTGTTGGTTCCTCGAGTAAGCTATAACCATTTCAATATTTATGGTTATCGTATTTACGTTGACTATTTTTACGACATGATGTATTGCCATATTTTATGCTCAATTTTATGTCAGAATAAATTCCAAAGCTAAAATCTTCTTAATAATAATTTCTGCTAAATTTTTAGCATGAATTCATATTATTGACTTGGTATAAGTTCGGGTTTCTGTGAAAGTGGGTTTCAAACAGGAACTCGCAAAGAGCGGGACGGAGGTTCGGGAGATGAATTTCCGAAAATAAAAACATTATTCCTCCTTTATAAATTATGTCACTCACCGAGATTTATTATCTCACGTTTTATCGTTTAAACTGCTTCTAGGTCCAAAGTACCAGAGACTCACCTCCCCGCGCCGCCTCTACATCACTCTTTCGCACAAACAAGCAGTGATTCTATCTTATCTATCGCCCTATTTTATCGGGACTTATGTATTTCATTCAGACCCCCTAAATTCGCAAACACTCTTAGAATGCTCGATCTTAGTATTTAACTCATATTAGTCTTTATTATGTGTTTTGCGGGTTGCGACCTACAAGAAAAATAGGCCTACTGTGGATTCGAAATGTTTGAGATCCTTATATGTATTCAGGTATTATATTAATGCATGTGTCTACTTTCTTTCTTAAAGTGGGGTTCCATCGATACCACTCCCTAGCATCAGACAGCTGGGACTCACTAGGTGAGACCACCCGGAATCCCTCGAAGGGTATCCTGCCCCGTCCCGTCGCCTTGGTATCATAGCTCAAAGTGTTTCTAAATTCCTCGGGGGTCATATCACGTGCAACTCATCCAGCTTGTTTTGTATACCTTCCTAACCTTATCTGAAATCGATTCGCTTTCGCTTATTCGAAATAGTTTTTCTTCCCGATGGCGCACGCAGGTAAATCTAGGTCCCAAGAAGCCGTGAATGTCTGCATGCACCTACTTATGAGGAGAATCTGTCAGCGCTCCGGCTCGATCACTCAAGAGAAGTGGGTTTACTCCGGGTGTTATCGCTGGACGTTCCTGCACTCGGGAGCAAAGGTTTCGATGGCTCCACTCAGATCCCATGGTGGCTTTATCCTAGCTAGATGACACAGAAGATTTTGGACGAAGGTATGCAGTGTCCGGATGAGGATAGAGTCAGGATAGCTGGTTTTCTGCTAGGGGGTAGTGCAAGGAAGTGGTGGGTGTATGAGAGGACTAGGAGACGTCACACTTGGGCACAGTTCAAGACTGCTTTTCACACTAAGTTTTGCCCCCCAACCTTTGTTGAGACTAAGAGGCTAGAGTTTGAGACGCTCACTCAGGGTAGCATGACAGTTTAAATCCTGGCGTAGGTTTAGAGAGGCTGTCCAGTTCTGTCCCAATTTGGTTGGATGAGGTCGGCCCAAGAAGGAGGTTTCTCGATGGATTAGGTGGTAGATGGCTTTGAGCCTCTCAAGTTCAGATCATGCGTGTCGGTCGATGAGAAGGCCATTTGCTCTAGGGGTGGAGAAACAGACCACGTCTGTGGGACTAAGCGTCGATCCTCTGATGGATGTCTTGAAGTACTAGTCGGGGATCCCAGAGAGATGGTTCCATTTCTAGATCTTCGGGCGACGAGAGGATCCGGTGGGGACGGGACGTGGTGCGGCGATTGCGAGGTTTCAGAGAGGTGGACATACACATGGTTCTGGACTTCGATCAGTGAGTAGTGGCAGTAGCCATTTCCGGTTTGCGGTAGAGGCGGTTTCGGATTCGACTTGTGGCGTTTGCGGCGAGATTCGTGATGGACCGTACGGTGGGATAATGTATGCTTCCGGTCTTGACGAACGAGTTATTCGGAAAATTTGCACTTCTCGAGATCCATCAAGCAGAGTCTCGGGATCGGATCTCGGTTCAGCGGGCTAATGGCATGGGGCTGGAATGAGCGGGCGAGACCTCGGGTGGTTTCCTTTAGCATGGAACTGCTTGATGCACCAAATTTAGGCCGAGGGCAGAAGGGCGACCACTGCTAGAATTAGAGTTTATGCTATGATGACCAAGCGGGAGGCCTGTGGGCCCACCAGACGTTGTGGTACATTATCTATTTTTGGTGACGATGCACGTGTACTCATTGACCTAGGGGCTACACACTCTTTTATTTCACGTGAGTATGTTGCACGAGTCGGGATGACTCCAGTTCCTTTAGGATGTGGTTTGGAGATTGCCACACCCACAGGAGAGTCTCTATGGCCTAGTTAGATGCTTAAGGGTAGCTTGTTTTCTGTTGAGGGCCAAGTTATGGAGACGGTTGATATTAATAGATCTCGAGGGGGTTGGATGTGATTCTTGGTGGGGCGCGAAAAGAAATTACTAGGTGCGAGAGATTGGCCTGCAACCCGATGGAGCGAGGTTAATGTTATACGTGTCGGTTGAAAGCGTGACTCGAAGATAGGCAAAAGAGCTATGCGGACAAGCGTAGAAAGGATCTTGAGTTTGAGGCTGAAGATCGAGTATTCTTAAAGCTCTCTCCTTGAAAGGGCGTGGTACACTTTGGGAAGCGAGGGAAGCTAAGTCCTCGCTACATTGGAACTTTTGAGATTGTTGAGAGGATAGGTCCAGTGGCTTATAGATTAGACATGTCGGAGGAGCTTTCTCGAGTCCATAATGTGTTCCACATCTCCATGCTACGCAAGTATATCTTAGATCCCTCACATGTGTTGGAGACACCAGAGATTGAGCTGAGGGATGACTTATCCTATGAGGAGCGACAGTGCAGATTCTGGGTAGAGAAGAGAAGGAGCTTCGCAACAATACAATATCCTTAGTGAAGGTCCTTTGGAGAAACCACCTAATCGAGGAAGCGACTTGGGGCGGGGAGGACGGAAATGCGAGCCGATATCCTCGTCTCTTCCATGACACATGTGCGAATTTCGTGGGCGTGAAATTTTCTTTAAAGAAATTAGGTTGTAACGACCGTACCAAACAATACAAGTTTTAACACGTTTTGACCAAGTTTGACTAAGTTTGACCAAGTTTGACCAACCATTGGTATGTGGGTCGAGTTGACTTTGAGATGAATAATTTTGGGTTGACTAAGACACCACCTCGTAGGCCTCGTCGATCTGAGTTCATGGAAGCGGGTTGAGCGATCAAAATCCAGACTTACGGATAAAGTTATATTACACGAGAAGTTCAGCCAGCGGTATTTTATCAATGTCCAGTCGGTCAAGGTTTTTGCACGAAAGCAACCCTAGGCTATATATAAACCTAGTTTTCGTGCCATCTGAACCTAGCCCCAAAACACCCATTTTCGGCTCGAAACCTGAAAACTCCCGAAACCAGGGACTCGGTAGGGTCATTTCGACCCAGTTTAGTGTCGGGGTTTGTGGGTGGGAAGCGATTCCGGCCACCTCCTTGATGCGCGGCCGGAGGGGCACCATGCCCAGACTATCTTGGCCAGTGAAATTTCGACCCAACCACCGCCGGACGGCGCCGGATCTCGGGTAGTGACAATGCGGCAGCGGAAAAGCCACCTTAGATCAGCCCGAGTTTCAACTGTTTTCTTGTGTTCCTCGAGGCTGACCCATACCTCCCTCCCACATTTTTGGACCCTCTAGACCCATTCCCATGGTCCTTTTCTTCAAATTCTCATAGTTTGAAAGATCTGACGAAAACAAGTTTGTAGACGGTTGGATCAAATTTTAAGCCACCACGGCAACTTTTGGACCAGGTAAAGTGCTTCTTGTGTTCACAGTCATGGGCTTTACATTTGATATAAAGTTTGTAAATTTTGGATGTCGTTTGGTTAGTTTTCCATTTTTGGGTCATTTAGGGTAATTACCGAAAAGGTTTGGACTGAAATTGGGAACCAACTGGTCAAATTAGGCAAAATTGAAGATGGATTAGTGAAATTGGATATTTTTTTTTTTTTTTTTTTTTTATGATTTATTGGAGGGTTCAATTTCGAAAAATTAGCCTCCGGGTGAAAAGCCCAATTTTGGATCTTAGTGCATGGGCGCGTATAATTAGGCGCATCGGAGTCAATTTAGATAGTTTCATAGTTCTAAATATTATCCTAAGACATTTGGGGCGTCACAATGTCTTTTGTTTAGTTAATGGAGCCTAAATGGTATTTTTATTATATTACAGGCACTCACGTTGAAGCGCAGAGACAATCTCTGGGAGCGAATTGCTTGTCATGAGTACATGAGTGGTTTATATGTTTTAAATGCTTTGAGATATAATTATGATATAAAATGAGTGGTTAATTATTTTATATATATATATATATATATATATATATATATATATATATATATATATATATATATATATATATATATATATATATATATATATATATATATATATTATTGTCGAATGGTTGGTTATGCGTAAATATAATTATCTGTTTTTATATAAACAAGTTATCACATTTCATGTGGATTTTGTCAACATTTTAAATATTTGGAAATTTTATTGAGTTCATGGGTGTTGTGATGTTAAACATTTTGGTACATGGATTGAGGTTTTAAACCACTTTGAAAATTTATTGATTTAAAAAAGAGACTTTGAGATTTTGTGAAATGATTATAATACAGTATCGTTGGAAAGGTATATGTGAGTAAGGATACTATGTTGGTTGTTATAAGTTGATGTCATAAATAGTGAGAGGGACCAGGTCCGATATTTATATTACCGAGTGTGCGGGGTTGCCGCGGTGTCGTGAGGGTTGGTTTCATCCAACGGTTATATATTTCCACGGCGTGAGGTCGGGTTTAGGGTTTACAGGGGTTTGACAGTGTCCGTGAGGTTGGTTTCATCAGCGGTTACATGTGGCCACTGCGACCAGTGGTCGGGTTTTACCGAAGGTTTACCTTTGAGTTTTCCGCGATTGTCGTGAGGTTGGTTTCATCAGCGGTTATATGTGTTACAGTGGTCGGGGTTTACGAAGATTTACGGGGTTGCCCGCGATGTCATGAGGTTGGTTTTTCATCAGCGGTTAGATATTTCCGCGGTAGTGGTCGGGTTTAAACGAGTTCATCATTATTATTATTACCCGACACCTCTCGGGTTGAGGGTGATGGTGAGGTATTTAAAGGTTTATGATGGGTATATGGTATGGTGCATTGTTGGTTTCGAGTAAGCTATAACCATTCAATATTTATGGTTATTGTATTTGCATTGACTATTTTCTACGACATGATGTATACATATTTTATGCTCAATTTTATGTTGTGAATAAATTCAGGTTAAAATCTTCTTAATAATAATTTCGGTTAATGAATTTCATATTGTTGACTTGGTATAAGTTTGGGTTTTGTGAAATGGGGTTAAACGGGGAACCTTGCAAAAGAGTGAATGTGGAGTCTTGAGAAGGAATTTAAATAACATTATTCTCCTTATAAATTATGCCCTCCTTTGAGATTTATTATCCTCCGCGTTTTATTGTTTAAATCAGTTTCCTAGGTCGGGCGGAGTTCGTAGAGACCTACCTCGCGCCCGACCACACATCGCTCTTTTGCGGCAATTTGCGATTATTTTATCTTATCATGATGCTGTTTTATTGGACTTATGTATTTCATTTGTACCCCTAAATTCGCAAACACTCTTAGAATGCTCTGATCTTAGTATTGAACTCATATGAGTCTTTATTATGTGTGTTTGTGGTTATGACTCTGATAAAATAAATCGGTTGTGGATTTGGTATTTGTAGATCCTTATATATGTATTTGAGGTATTATTATATTAATGCATGTGTCTACTTTCTTTCTTAAAGTGAGGTTCCAGTGGATACTCCCTAGGGTTATGCAGTGGGACTTCACTAAAGCGGGACCACCCGGGAATCTGAAGGGTATCAATCCGAGATCTGTCATTTTGGGACATATTATACACAACCACAAATCAACATACAAAACCGGCCACAAACGGGTTGCAAAACGGCAATTAAAGTTGTTTTAAAATAGGTCAAACAGTTCCTTAGAACATCAATTAACAATCCAGATAATTCTTTTTAATCCAAATAGTCTCTAAAAACTTTTTGGAACATATTACACACAACCACAAATCAACACACAAAACCGGCCGCAAACAAGCCGCAAAACGGCAATTAAAGTCATTTTAAAACAGACCAAACAGCCCCATAAGGCATCAATTAACAATCCAGATAATTCTTTTTAATCCAAACAGTCCCTAAACATTTTTTGGGACATATTACACACAACCACAAATCAACACACAAAAGCCAGGCCACAAGCGGGTCACAAAGCGACAATTAAAGTCGTTTTAACCCATGCGAAACTGACACCTTAGAGCAGAAAATCAACCAAACGGCTGTAGGTAGGAATCAATCCACAAAAGTAGGAATAAACCAAGGTAGGAAGAATCTCTACCACTTGAAGCGCAATAGCATGAGTAGGAAACCTCCCTAGCCCGAAATATTTGATTTCCCGAAATCTCCTCCATTGGATCTTGTTGCATCCGCCGTTTTGAGTACCTGGCGTAACCCTCGTCAGTAGATGAACTTTCACTCTTTGCTCGACAAATTCGGCCAAGCGAACTCGTGGATCGTTGAAAAACACTTGGCTCTCTTTCTCTCCGCGGTTTTCCGGCGAAATGAATATATACGCCCCGCCTTATCCACACTTTTAGACACTTGGCCCACATCGCGCCACGTGTCCATGACGTGTTCGGGTCCATTTTGCCACGAAGCGATTTATTTCATCGGTTGGGTTCGAATTATTTTTTAAATAAAATTTATTTAATTTCCTGACTTTGAGATTTTCTTAAAAATCTCGTTTTTGTTTACCCAACACTCGACACCCAAGAAATCATGAAAATTATTTATCTCGGAATTTAATGAAATTGTCATTAACTAGATTTCCGCAAAGCCGAATCAACGGTGAGGCCATTTCGTCATTCGAGATCTAGAAAATTTCAAGTCTATGACCTATCACGTAGTAGCAATTTCTTGTTTTCCCTTTTAGAGAAGAATTCAAATTTGCTTTCGGGTTTACAATTTCAACCTTCTTGGTTAACGATATGGCAACCATTTTCTATGTAGATTTGAGATATTTTAAAACCTTAGAAGTTATTTATCCCTGATGAGAATGTGTTAAGATTATATCATTTGTATACCTATTAATTTTTCTGTATTTTCCCTCTAATTCATTATATTATGAATATTAAGATAGTCAATTCAAAACTCCTAGAGAATCAAGTCAAATTATCCCCAAGTTACATTTTTTATTGATTTGATATATTTATGTTAGGATTGGATGCTCAAGATTATTCATAGAGAAAAGATGAATGTTGTGGCAGTTGTTATTCTAAGCCTTGGCAAAGGTAATTATTAGATAATGATATTTTTAAAATTTACGTAAAATAGCAATTGTCTTTGCATTTTATTTCTTACAATGCTCAAGATATATCTTTGTTTTGAAGACTAAAAACACACTAAGTTACAGTGAAATTATCTTGAGAGGTAGTCTTTGGAGGGAGACAAAGAGAGAAGATTTGGGGAGGAGAAAGAGACATAGAGAAAGAAATTTAAATTTTGAATTATTTATATTTATTTAGTTTTTTTATTCCAAGTTATACTCACTAAATTAAAATAAGTTAGCTTTGAAATAATTTAGACATGTATCTGTTGATGACCTGAAAGTACAATACATTGATTCTGTCTTACTTAGATGGAACATAGGCAAGACATAGAAGTGTATGAGAAAGAGAGGATTAAGGAAGAGAGAGAGATAGAGAAATTAAGTTTATTAGTTATGGTATTCAAATTCTAAAGTAGTCAAAAGAGCAAGATATACTTTTAGTCTATGTTTAGTAGTCCATGATTCCTTGTGACAAAAGTCACAATAAACATACCCTTAAACAAATATAACATTTGACTCTATCATTTATCTACTTATCTTTACTTATCTTTAAAATAATCATTTCATCAAGTATTAGATTACATGAAACTTGGCCTATGTCAACTTTTTTTTTACATCTATTTACTTTGCATTATATCGTTGTAGTATTTTATTCTTTACTTGAGTCTGGGACCTCCCGTACACCATCCCTCTGTCAACTTGCAAAACCATATTTATCTAAACTATTATCATTAGATTATTTTAAATCATTTTAACCAAGCTCTTATTCTTAAGTAAAAATCTAATAAACAAGAAGACATGCTTAATATGAACCTTCAAATGATACAATATTAGAATTTATTTTCATATGGTAAATGAAAACTCCAAGATTTTTAATAGCTTTCTCTACTTAAAATCTAAATGTATAGGGAAATAAGGCTCACCATTTGGAAGATATAAAAATTTGTTAAAAATAGCTTGATATTATTGGAGAGGGTCTAAAGGTGACAAACCATATAAGTCATTGAATTCTTCTATGATTATTGTTGTCACTATTATTACTAAATACTTAAAGCATAGGATAAAAACTCTTGAGATATGAGGATATCTCATGTGAAAATTAATGAACCCATAGATAAAGCATAAGATGAAATTTTAGTATTCTTATAGGTTATCAATAAAGTTTGGAAGCTTATCAACCACTCCTAAATGAGTATATGATATGGCAAAATCCATAAATATAGAAGGAAGGATGTGGTCTTACTTAAAGTAAGTAAGCAACCAATTCCATTCAAGTGACATAACTTTTCTTATTCCTTTCTAGAAGATTGATCATCAGACTCGAAGATCCATTGTTCTGTGATTGTATGATATAGCTGAAAAACCTAAGCCCCTGCATCTTTTTTCTTGCTTTAATAATAGTTTATTCATTACTCATTTTAAAATGCAAATTGAATTTTTAATTTTTGCTTGAACTCATCATAGATATCATTGTGCTAGGATATCTTTATTTGGAATCTATTAAGTTGACTTTTAAATAGTTTATATGCAAAAAGGTATATTTAATTCTCTAACAACAGATTTGTTATATTTTTAAAATACTATGAGTATGGGAATGCAGGGATGTTGTTCTATCTATTTGCATCAAAACCAAATATCAACAAGGAGATTAGAAGGAAATAAACATACCCCACAGGTAAATACAAAAAGCTACTATATTGTAATTTATAATCTTCAATTAAACTTTATTGAATTATAACTCCAATCTTTATTCAATCTTTAGTCAGATGAGCGTGTAAGTATCTAAGTCACTATGGAGGAGTTAAAAATAGTTTCTCTACAATGGAAGACATTGATCAAATAGCTATCCTATAACCATAGTACAAGTGAATGATAATAAGTTGAAGTGAATTACTATGTTCAACAACTTACCAAAATCGAGATATCAAATTTAAAAGTAGTTTAGATTAAGGAAAGGGTTGTTGTGAATAAGATCATTTACTTGTCATAACATTACAAGCCATATAATTGAAGGCCTATTTAGACATAGAATAGTCATTAACCTTTTGATGGTTGAAAGGAACCTGATAACAAGTCCCTTGCTTCATGAATTTATGCTATAACCTTATAAATGGATTGATAAGGTTGTTCAAAAATACTATTTATGAAGAATATCCTCGAAAAATTAACAAATGGAATATCAACTTGTAGAAATAGTGTTATGTTATCTGTACATGTTGTTGTAAGTTTCCTAAGCGATAAAAATAACTTGAAAACATTCCATTGAAATATCATGAAATGATTGTAAAGTTTGCATATGTTGGGGTTATATTCATATGGAAGATTATAGAAATTTATTAGGTAAAATTGGATTCTATGTATAATTTAGACAAAACATATAAATAATTTACAAGTTTTTTAAAAAATAAAATAGAGTCTAGCTACCTTGTACTAATGCATTTCAAAGGTCAACATAAAAAATTAATAATCGGTATCATCTGAACAAATGTGAAATAAGATTCGATAGCATGTCGAACAAGTTGTATCATGGTAGGAGACCAGCATGCATAAGGATTTTAGGGTAGCTATCAAGGTCGTAACCATTGGAGTTAATTAAGAACTTGGCTAACATAGTTGATGAATTTGATGATTTAAACCGTTGACAAAGGAATATGAGATATTTGAAGCAAATGTAATCACGCATTTCCAAGTCCACACGATCCTTGATGTTCGGACTGTGATTTTGTTCAAACTATGTTGCGGTGCATCCGAACTCCCCTTGTGGGACTTAGTGTGTGCATAATTGATGTGATATATTTTGCAATAAAGTAAAGGCACACATACTTTTTATGTGGTTTGGTAACCTACCTACGATCCCGTGGGGTGTGTCACGAATCACAAAAGATCTCAACGATCGATTCAGGTCTATAGTTAGTCTTATGTATCACGAGACTCCCTCTCTACCCACGGCCCTTCTTGAAACCTAATCACTCTTAGTGGAATTCAGAATGAACTCTCTATTCCCCTCTATACAGCATCGCACACCCATACCCACATTACATCAATAAGATGAAGAATAATAAAAACATCTTATTTAATCAAAGGTGAAAGGTGTTTAACGTGCTATACCTCAATCGAGTCTCTGCACTCCACACTCTCTCAGCACGTCCAGACTTCGCTTATTCTTCTTCAAGCTCTTCTCCTTAAATCTGTGTTAAACAACTTCTAACCCCCAAATATATAGTCCTTGATTTGGTTTTGGAAGTCTAGATAAGGCTGGATCATTATCCTAATATGACTCCAACACTCCTTCTATTTTCTATTCTTTCCTTTAAGCTATCACAACGGAAATAGGAAACTTGTTGCTCAAGTATCCTCTTCAAAATAGAACCCTAGATTGTTTCTAATTCTGGGTTGATAGCTTAGACGTCTAGATCTTTTGTGATTTGATCCTTATCCACTTGCCAATTAGATCCTAGGCCCATCGGTAACTTGCTCCCCAAGTTCCTTGACATCCAAGCTAGCAGACTCATATATGTCCCACGGTTGTTCTACTTCTAGTTCGAACTTCCCATATCTGGCATGCCCCTACACCATAGGATAGCCTTAGTCCGAACTACTTCCTGTGATAAAAAGATACAATAAGCTAAGTTTGGGGGAAGCTTAAGAGATTTAATGATGAAAGAAAGCAATATGAGAAAGGATGGTAGAGCTCTTGAAGAAAAAAAAAAGCAAATTTGCGTGTTTTGGGTAAATATGAACCTAAATGACCTATTCAATTACCCTTTACCTAAGTCATACATTACAAGCTATAGTAAGACTTATTTGATCCTAAGAGTTGTGAATTACCTATATTAGTGGAGAATGGTATGTCTAACAATGCTATAGTGTCATATGCACTCATAAGTCATGGAAACATCATATGAGTAAGAGATCTCCACTAAATTCTAGATCTCCTAATTCCATCTAAACTACAATTGACCACATTAGGGTAGGACTTCACACACTCACTGGAAGGACTTTGGCTTAAGTTCGTTTAATTTATGGTCAATCTATTATATGATAAGATCCTATCTCGAACTTTTCTTTGTGTTGTTGAATGGTTCGACCCCTGAGGCGAATAAGCACAAGGTGTCATCGCATTAAGCTCAACAAGTTTTGTTTCGTTTTGTATTCAAAAATTGTGTAGTTTCTTTGATTGAGGACAAGCAAAAGGGTAAGTTTGGGGGTTTTTTTTTAGGTGTGAATTGTATCTTGTTTTGAGCCTTTATTTCTTATAATTATTGAGCTTGTAATGTTAAATTCACACCTATATAGTTCAAATACAGGCTAAATCCCTCTCTCTTGCTTTGGAATTACATAGATAAGGAAGAAAACCGAGGAAGCGAATAAAGCGAGAATGTGGAAGAAATGGAGCGTTGTTGCTATTGAAGGCCCCATGTCACGACATCAAGTCCTATGATGTCGCGACATCGAGCCATCTGAAGACCAAGGTTGAAGATGAAGCCACTGTCATGTCGTAACATCAAAATAGATGATGTCATGACATCATCTTATATGCGAGCCAAGACTTGAATTGCAGTTATTATCATGTCGCAACATCAATGTAACACCCCGAAATACACTCTAGTCGTTTTTAAACATAATTAGGGTATATTATAAGTGCATTTTAAATTTTTCGCAATTATTTTATTGCTAAGTGAGAAAATTCGAAACCTAGAATTTGTACAAGATACAAGGGTAAATTTATAATTTGTTTAGACAGGACACAAAAGTCATAAGATAAGAAGGTTATAGGCTAAAGTGAAATATGCATAACTTGATTTGCAAATAAAGGGGACTTTGAGGATCTAAGTGCAAATAAAAGGAAAAATTAAGTAAAAAAGGGAATAAGACCAAAAATATCTCATTTTTGGTCTAAGGAAGAGAGCTCATACGGGTAGGAGAAGAAGAGGAGAAGAGAAGAAGAAGAGGAAGAAGAGAAGAAAGCCGAGAAAGGTATGGATTTTTGTACACTAGTATGGATGCTATGGTTTGTATGGAACTTGTATGGAAAAATCAAACCATAAACCCATTTTTTGATGAATTTGGGTCTAAAAGAACCCTACTTGGTATATTGGTGGGGTTTGGCCGTTTTAGACTAGATTTGGAGTTATTTTGGTTTGGTTTTGTGGTTGATTTGGGGTTGTATGGAAACTAAGTATGGATTCCCCAAATTTTTGAGACTTAGGAAACTCTCCTAACCCATTAATTGTGTAGGATGGGGTTAGCAAACCATAGAATCTTCCCTTATAATAATGTTTTAGAATTTTTGGTTGTGTTTTGGACTTGGGTTGGTTGAGTTGTAATCCTCAGTGAGGAATATTTGTAGTAAAGGAAATAGTATTGGGGTTTTAGGGAGATCTTTGTCAAAATTTCTCCAAAACCCCTGTTTTTGTCTTTGTCATAAATTCTTCGTTCGAACTCTATTTCGGATGTTCTTGAACTCTATGAAAACCCTTTGAGTCTAAAATCCATCCATAGCTTGATGAGGTCAGACTATATTAAGTCCAAAATCACGAAAAGCTTGATGGCATTCTTTGGTTATGCTTGTAGTCGCGTGCAGGAAAACAACTGGATGGTCATAATTTCTTCGTCTAAACTCCGTTTCGGATGTTCTTAGACTCTATGGAAAAACCTTTGAGTCTAGAATCCATCCATATATAGCTTGATGAAATTGGAACTTATATTAGTTATAGAAATCACGAAAAATAGTAGGCCTCTTTGAGGTTATGCTTGTAATCACTTTGTTCATGAGAGCTTCAACTTGGACGGTCTCATAAGTTCTTAAGTCAGGCCAGATTTGGATGTTCTTGGGCTATATGGAAAGCCCTTTTAGTCCAGAATTCATACATATATAGCTTGATGAAATTGGAACTCATATTAGGTCCAGAAATCATGAAAAACAATAGGCCCTACTGGTTATATGTAGTGGTGTATTACCGTAGGAAACCTTCTTCAACCCCAGACGGTCGTAATTTCGCTATGCGAACTTCCAGTTGGATGTTCTTGGACTCTATGGAAAGCCCTTTGAATCTAGAATCCATCCATATATAGTTTGATGAAATTGGAATTATAGTAAATAGCTCATAAGCATACATGAGAACCATAGTTATTCATGCATATAATGAAATATGAAAAATGCAAAGATACGAATAAATGATTGTAAATATCGCATATGATTACCGGATGACAATAATTATTCGAGAATATGAGATATGTACTGAACATAAAATACACATGGATTGTCTACTTAGAACTTAGTAGAGGGATAGATGGAGCATGCTAATGGGAAAGCAAGTCTGAATCTTGTTCAGTTAAGCGCCGTTTGGAGTGCATTCACGGTGCCTTTGGGCCCTTATAGATGGTCATTGTCTTGGGGCCCTTATAGATGGTCATTGTCTTATTATAGTATTAACGGTGCCTTGATTATATAGATGATTCGTTGTCATAGCACAATGATAACCTTTGCCGGGCACTTATAAACCCTTTATTCGATACGGTGAAATCAAAGTGCCTTCGGGCCCTTATAGTTTCTTTGTCGACTTATAGGTTTATCTGAGCGTAAACCTGAAGTAATGGCTTGAATATAGCATATAAATGTATAGGCGTTGATAGAAAATGAAACATGATACGTGATAAATAGGATATGTATAGCATGTTTAATGATATGATATATTTAGATGTGTATGTGTGTATAGAGTGTGATGAGATTCGTGATGGTAATTAGGTCACGATTTTATTAGCAAAGCGTAAACATACTGGTTTTCATCCGTGTAGGTGCGAGCCGAGGCAAGAAGTTGGATGTTATATCAGTCTCAGTCTAACCACAAGAGTTAGTACCCATAAAAGATTTTGGTCTATTTTGTATATGTAATATTCTTTTTGTTGTTTGTAAACAAATGTAAAGTTTTTGTATAAGTCGAACACTCCCATTTGTGGATCTTGAATATATTTTGTGATCCGCTGCTACAAAATATAGTACAAATTAAACGTTTAACATTAAATAAATGAACAAGGTTAAAGTTTATAAGTTTATAGTAAACAGGAAAAAAAAAGAAAAAAAAAAGTGACACCCTCGCTTGACAGGATTGTCGAGTTGGGGCGTCTGTCAAAAACCCATTGATGTCGCGACACGTAAAGGAATTCATAATAAAAATCATTGAACAGCTACTACAATGTCATGACATCAAACTGTTGATGTCCGTGACCAGACTTGACACAATAGCAGCAACTATTTTATTATTTTGAAATTTATATAAATAATGATTTTCTGATGATAAGAAGCTGACATTTTAGGGTTAAGGCATGAACTTTGAGGGGCTTCTTCCTCTCTTTTGGGTTTTACCTTCTTTGAGATTCTACACCCTAATCCGAAGGTTTTTGAGACTTTGTTGTTGATTTCCTTTGGATGTGAGTTTGTGAAGAATCAACTCATTTGGGGTGTTTGGCTTCAGGGCTAATTGGAGGGCATCTTATCTCTGATTGTTGTGTATCTCTAACTTTGTTCTTTTCTCAACTCTTTCTCTATTTTTTATTTGTAAATCATGATTTTGAATTATTTAAGGGTTGTAATGAAGAGCTAAACTATCCTATAGGGTTGGTTACTAATATTAATATTGTTTATAATTTTAGAATAATTTTGTGAATGTGTGCTTGTGTTGATGCTAGTGATGCAAAATTGGAATTAGTATGATTTTATCCAATTGAAATGTGTTGGGATTTGTGCTTGAGACCTAGAGTAGGAAAGACCTAGGGCTTCCATAATGACAATTGGAAATTGACCCAAGGCTTTGACCAACTCTTCATAATGTATTTCAATTGGTAAAAATTAACCAGCCTAATTAAAAGAAATTAAGGAAATTAGTAATGGCTAGAACTAAATGGATTTCATTATGATAAAGCGTCAATTAAGCATTATATTGGATTTGTAGGGACCTAAAGGTGATAAAATCTATCATAGTTCGGGTTTTCCTATTGTAGGGACCTAGCGGTGACCAATAGGATACCTAAGGGAAAAATACTTTAGAAAAGTATCACATTTAATCGCCTAGAGGAACCTAGAGGTGAATAGGGGGTTAGTGTGAGAAATTGATGTGAGTCACAAGAGTGAGAGCCTCATATTAATTTCCCTTGAGCAAGCTTATAGTATACAGTGCATAATTTGCACTTATCGAATACAAACCAATAAGCATTAATTGAAGTAACCAACTAGTTTCTGACCTTGAGTTTTTATCTTTAAAGTCTTCTTATCCTTGGAAAACTTAATATTGATCAAATTCCCCTGTTTTAGTATAGCTTTAGTTTAGTTTAGTCATATATTCACCATCGATACTTGGATAGTGAAGAAAAGGATCAAGTAGTGAAGTACTTAATCCCCATCTAAACTTACCTTCCCGAGTAGAAGCGATATACGGACTTTCTAGTCCATTTTACTACTTGTACGGCTTGTGTGCTTGCGATATCTTAGGTTGCACAATTTTTATATATCAAACACGCTTTGTGCCTAATAGCTGCCACTCATGATTTGGACCTCCATCAGTTTGATATTAAGAATGTTTTTCTTCATGGAGATCTTTAGAAGGAAGTGCATATGGAGCACCCTCCAAGGTTCGTTGCTCAAGGGGAGGATGGGAAATTTTGTCGTCTCTGTAAATCCTTATATGGTTTGAACATAGCCCTTATGCATGGTTTGGAAAATTCAGCTAAGTGATTGAGAAGTTTGGCATGCATCAATCCCCGATCACTTAAGATATTACATAAAAATTATGAACCAGGTATCATCTTGTTAGTTGTGTATGTAGATGATATTGTTATTAGTGAAAGCAATACGGTAGACATATCATCATTTAAATCCTTTCTTCATGGTCGTTTCCACACAAATGATTTAGGGGATGTTAAAGTATTTCTTGAATGTTGAAGTCATGAGGATTAAGCATGAAATTTTCGTATCATAAAGGAAAGATGTGTTGGATCTATTGTCTAAGGCAGGAAAACTAGGAGCAAAACCATGTTGTTCACATATGACACAAAGTCTACAACTAACTAGAGAAAGAGATTTATTTGGGGATCCTGAGAAATACACAAGATTAGTTGGGAAGCTAAATCACCTTACAATAACTCGTATTGATATTGCACACTTAGTTAGTGTTGTAAGCCGGTACACGGTACATGTCTTCTCTTATAATTGATAATTGGGCAGTTGTAAAACAGATTCTACACTACCTAAAGACAGCCCTAAGATGAGGTATCTTATATATAAATCATGAGCATAATAGAATTGAATGTTTCACATAAAGCGATTATCCTGAATCCAGGAAGATAAAGAGAGCCATTTGGGGGTTATTATGACTTTGTTGGGGGAATCGAGTCTCTTAGAAGAGCAAGAAATGAGGTGTTGTTTCCCGTTCTAGTACAGAGTCTAAATGCAGAGCGCTAACATAGTGTATGTGTGAGATTATGTGACTTTATCAACTCTTGATAGAAGTAGGTATTAAAACTTCGGTCATAGTAAAATTCTTGTGTGACAACTAAGGTGCCCCTTTCATATTGCATATAATCTTGTAATTCATGAACAAATTAAGCACATTGAGATAAGTTGTCATTTCGCTCATGAGAAAATACAACTCGAATTGATCTATATAGAATATGCAAAGATTGGAGAACAATTTGATGATATTTTTGCAAAAGCTCTAGGTTGGGGTTAAGTTACTTATCTACGCCAACCGGTGGGCGTGATAAGCGTATCTTTCCGACTTGAGAGAGAGTGTTATAGTATGTAAAATACTTTACTTGTAGGTTTGAGACCGATTAGGAATGTTAGGTTAGCCTTCCCATTGTATATACTCTCACTCTTATATATATACAAACATTGGATCAATGAAATTTAGAAGAAATTCATTCCTCAGTTCTTCCCATCTTGTTTTCTACGATATCCATCCCTAAGCAAATCCATATAGAGTGGTAAAGGTAAAAAATCCTAAACGTAAACCTAGATTTTACCTCCATTCATTTAATAGACAATTGGAAATTAAATGAAATTCTTAACGTTGAAAGCAGTTACAACCCTAAGTTCTATAGCCTTGAGTAAAAGAATTGAGGTTGATCTTATTTGGTCTCACATTTTGACTACCATAAGAAAAATAAAAAATCAAGTATGAAAATTATATCTTGTATGATGAGCTTTGAAAAATTGCATGTATGAGAGAAATATTAGCAAGGCGAAAAATTGAAAAAATTGGCATTTATCACCAAGCTTTAAATATGAAGTTGAATTATGAATCCCCGATCTTGAATTAATTAAGTTAAAAAAAAACCTTAACTTCCCTTTCTCTCAACTTTTTCCCTATTAGCCTCTTTTCTTAAAGTAAGAAAATATGATTTTTAATAAATTCTTTTTATGCAAAAATCCTTTTATCTAGATATATTTTCCATATTTTTCTTAATAAAATGGTCTTTCCACACAGATATAAGTTTTTATATGTTTTTCTCATGATTTAGTAGTCGCCTTAGTGCACGTGTGATTGTCATTACCTTTGTGCGTGTGTAGTTGTTGTCGTCTTGGTGCGGCGAGTGGTTGTGTCGTCTCAGTACAACGGTTTGGTTTTCGTCGATGTTGATTTGTGTTTGGACGATTTGAACGAGAAAAATATATACGATCATATATAAGAAATCAATCAATAGTCGTCAGTATGTTGTAGAACCGGAGTAAAAAGTATTATAGTCACAATAGTAATATCAAATGTGTAAACTTAACTATTAGATATATAGACTTTGAGTTGTTTAAGTAATGCGATGTTGTTCCATTAAATCTTGATGTTGTTTCATTATCTTTGATGTTGTTTAAATCGCTATGGTTTAATGATTTTGTTTATATATTTTTATTGTTATGTATTGATAGTTTGAATCAGTAAATTATTTTCTCAAAAAAAAGAAAGAAAAGTGTCGAGTTAAAAATGAATAATAATTTTGTAATTGAATAAGTTTATTGTGGTAAGTTCAATTTTACTCATGTCAATTATATATTTTTAGTTTAATAAATTTAGGTAAAAACAATAATTTAAATCTAGTTCCATAAACTTCTATAAGAGGACAATATACCTAAATCACTCAATACTTCATACTTTGTATTTTAGATAATAGAGATTAGTTATTAGGTAAATGTCCTCAAATTTTTTTCTCTCATCTCAAGAATCCTCGCTTATCCTAGTTTATGGAGAACTACCTAAAACATAAATTTTGGTTTGATCTATGTGGGAAAATAAAATAGAGTACTAGAGCAATGCATCTTCATGATTTTACAAATTTTATTTTAAAAAATAGTTTTGTTGCTTCTTGTATTCAAACATGTTTTCAAGAAAAAAAACTAAAAAATAAACAGTTTTAGGAAATACAAAAAAAAAAAAAAAAAAAAGTAAGATTAAAGAAAGTTGATTGTTTAAAGCTTACTTTGCATTAAATGAATGCCAACATTTCTAAATTTATGCATTCTCTTGGATCCCCTTTTTGGACAAAATTCTCCTGAAGACAGTCCTTGAAATAAAAAAGAATATATCATTCCCAAATCACATACACATCTAACTCCATTATTAATAGACATTTTAGTGAGTTGAAGCTCCTTTCTACTCATTTCAGTTCATGCTTAGTGGGATACTTAGGCTCTGTTTAGTAGGTAGAAAATTTTCTGTTTTCTCTATTCAAACTTTTCGAACAAGAAACTAGCGTTTAGTGCGAGAATAAAGAGCGAAAACAGAATTTTGAAAACAAAAGAAAATGAATTTACTATTTTCAATATTTTATATGAATCGAGAAAACGGAGTAAAATTTGTTTTCCTTGTTTCAATTAATTTAACCAAATTCAGCAAATGTGGTTGAAAATGACGTATTTTCAACGAATTCAAGTACGAAGCGTATTTTGAAAATGGCCAAATATTAGAATCGTTGAAAGTACCGTATTACGAATTTTGGATAGAGTTGAAAATTTTAGAGTAAAATTTAGCGAGTATATATATTTCCATCCACCACTCCAGTCATAGATTTGTCTCTTCTTGGATTGTATCACATCAAATAATTTAAAAATTACATTTATAATTAATAAATTACTTCTATATGTCATCTCAAACTCGTTTTTATTTTATTTTTTTAAGTCTTAACATAAAGTATGCTTGATTGATATAAAATGCAAACAACATTGAGAAATGATAAAAGTTGTTTTCGGTGTTAAAAAATATGAAAGAAAATAATACATTTCAATTTCTTAAATGTAAAATCATGTGTTGTTTTTAACATGAAAGGTCTTTTTAGATATTCAAGGCATACATTAAAATATTAATATCCCTTAAGGTAAAGTTTAGGAGTAAATTAAAGATATGAAAGAGGGATCTTTAAGCACAGATTTAGTTATGAAATTTTTAATTACATCAAAATTGAATATGAAAATGTGATGTATTATAATCTTTTACAGTTTTCATTTCGAGAAAATACGTTTTAAGTACTTGAATTTGGTTGATAATAAAGAATAAGAAAATCGTTTTGTAAAACCATTTTCTTGAAAATGAAGTTAATGAAAACAATGAAAATGTGTTTAAAATGCGGGTTCTTAGTCATGATCAGTGTTTTCGTGAGCACACGATAGAGAAGAAAATTGAAGTGGAAGGCAGAAAGGGGAAAGAAAATAAAGAAAATAGCCACTATCCCAGTGTTTTCGTTTTATCTAATCGACCAAATCCACGTGTTTTGATTTAATTCCAAAATAAGAGGAAAGCAACTGCGAAACGATTTTACGATTCGTATATAAAATGTTGAAAATAGTGAATTCATTTATTTGTTTCAAAATTTGTTTTGTCGATTCTGTAACTAAACGTGTTTCGCTTGTTTTAGAAAAGTTTGAATAAACGTAAAATTTTATCTTCTTAACGAGGGCGCTTATAATTTCACTTTTAACCATAATTGAAAAGAGGAATTGAGAATTTTAAGGCCCCGTTTAGTTCAGCGAAATTTTGCTTATATCAAAATTCGAATATGAAAATTCGATATGATGTCTTTCGTTTCGTTTTTCGAAAATCACGTTTGTACTTGAATTTGGTTGAAAATAAGAATAAAAAATCCGTTTTGTAAAACCATTTTATTCAAAATGAAGTTAAGTAATGATGAAAATGTGTTTTAAAATACAGTTCTTGTTCTGATCAGGTGTTTTTCGTGAGCTTGATGAGGAAAAAATCGAGTGGAAGACGAAAGGGAGCAATAGCCATAATCAGTGTTTTTCGTTTTATCGTCGACGAAATCCGTATTTCGATTTAATTCGAACCAAGAAAAAGCAATGTATACTTGATTTAAATTCGTATATAAAATGTTGAAAATAGTGAATTAATTTATTTGTTTAACGTTGTTTTATTGATTAAGTAAGCTAAGCGTGTTTCGCTGATACCGAAAAATTTGAATAGAGAAAACAGAAAATTTTATACCTACTAAAAATTTGTAATATATTATTCCTATTTCTTTAAATATAGACCTTTTTACTTACACTTTTTTCCTCTTCGATTTAAAATTAAAAGGAAATACATTCACTCACTTTAATACTTTACAGATCACAGTTCACTGTTCACACTCTTAAATGCGCATATAAAATATATATGATATATCACTAGGACATATGGATGACGTGGCAGGCAGAGAAAATTCCACATCAGATTAATATTATGACATGGTGCTGATCTGTTAACACCGAAATTGTTTGCGTGCGTGTGTGCATGCGCGCGTGCATTTGCCTGGCAAGTTTCAACCCCGTTGAAAAACATTTAATTTTTTTTTTCCCTCTCAATTTTTTTTAATTATTTAATTATTATAATTAAGTTAACAATTGAAAAGAATATAATATATATATATCCTCCACCCAAGCCAGCTCTCACCCCATATGTATTTGTCAGAGCTGACGAGATCCTTCCCCACGCTCACCCACTGGAGCGTCAACTGCACGCGCATCGCATCCCATCCGTGTTACATGCATTCGCAAAACTCGTTATGTATATATATAGTATAGGAAATGAAATGACCATCGTTGTTAAATAGTTAAAACCCGTAACCGGCTCATCCGGTCAGTAATCTCCGGTGTCCGCCGTCTCTCTCCCCTCTCATTCCGGATGAAATCGTACACCCAAACCGGATGTATCCGGTCACCAAACATCGCCCCATTTCTAGATAGAGAGAGACAGAGAGTAAAATTTTAGAATTGGTAGAGAGAGAGAGAGAAAAAAAAGAGAGAAAGACAGAAAAAATTGGTGTTGTGTTGGAGTTGATAGGAGGGGGCTTTGAGATTTTCTCCCAAAGAGAGAGTTTTGATTTTCTCGGGAAAATTTTCTGAATATTTCTCGGGAAAATTTTTGATTTGGGGCCTTGAAATTGAATCGGATCAGGTTAGGGTTTGAATTGGTCGAATATGTTGATCAGGAACCGAATCACTGAGAATTGCAGCTCCGATCTTGAAGCCAGTGTAGAGGAATCCCGAGGGTTTGAAGCTATGGACCAGGTGGCTCCAATGGTGCCGGAGACCGATCAGGATCCGTCGACGCCGAACCACGCCGCTCCTTCGATCTCGCCTTCGATGGAGCGGGAGGAGCAGCTAGGCTCCGCGGAGCAGTCGGCTCCGGCCCAAACTTCGGCGCAGCAGCAGGCTCAGGTGCAGCAGAGTCCTGTGGCTGGGCCGAGACACGCTCCGACCTACTCGGTCGTTAACGCGATAATAGAGAAGAAAGAGGACGGCCCAGGGCCTAGGTGCGGCCACACTTTAACGGCGGTTGCGGCGGTAGGAGAAGAAGGGACGCCTGGCTACATTGGACCGAGGTTGATTTTGTTTGGTGGTGCCACAGCTCTCGAGGGCAATTCCGCTTCTTCTGGGACGCCTTCATCTGCGGGAAGCGCTGGCATCCGTATGTCACTTTTTTCGTGCTTGTCTATTGGTTTCATTAGTTTTTTCTTACAGGTGCAAGAGCCCTAGATTTGTTGAAGTTTATGTAATTCATGCTGCATATGGTACTTGCTCTTTGGTACGGAAAACCCTAATCTTTAAGCTGTTACGAAATTTAGGCAACTTAAAGCACAGGAAAGCTGGGTTTGTCATAAACATGCTGCATATTTTGATTTTCTAGCTAGTATTTGTACGGAAGACCTTAAATATTTTTAAAATTATTTTCATACCTTATAGATTTGTTGAAGTTAGACTGATTGGAGTGGCATACTTTGCTTGTTTTAGCCAGAGCCGGGTATTTACTTTTCATTTAAAACGATAAACATGGGAACCCTTGTTTAGTTGGGAGTTCCTGTGATTCATACAGGATATTCTGGTTCTTTAATTTGTATATAATGGTTAAAACAGGCATTTTGATCATTCTCTTCTCATTAAGGTGTGAGAACCATAGTCATCTGTTCTCTTTTTTCTGTTGAATCCAATGATTTTCACAATCTGCATAACGTGGCTGTTTTCTTCTTGTTTGTGGAAATGCAAGCAACCCCAGTTTTTCTATTGGTTCCATTTATGGTGCAAAGTGTCCTAATTCTTTTTGATTCAAGTAATTCAAGTGGCATAGTTTTGGTTCTCATGTTGTATTTATCTGTGCAAGGAAACCCATTTTGTTGAATGCTGCTCTTAATGTTAAAGTTCCTAAGCCGAGGATTTCTTTGTGGAACTTCACAATGATGATGTTTTATAACGAGGCACTTATGACAGTTAAAAGATTTACTTTTGCAGGATTGGCAGGTGCCACTGCTGATGTGCACTGTTATGATGTGCTAACAAATAAATGGTCTAGGTAAGCTTGAAACTCGTGCTTATATTTGAAGCTCATAGCTATGTTTAATTATGGGTCTTTATGTATATTTTTTTATATGCTCTACCCCTGTAATGTTTGTACTGGATTTAATGCATTTAATATTTTTTTTTCCAGGATCACTCCCTTTGGAGAACCGCCCACTCCTAGGGCAGCACATGTGGCGACTGCTGTGGGAACTATGGTAGTTATTCAGGTTGTCATACTCATCAATGCCCGATAAATTTATAGTATTACTATTTTATGGAGTATTCCTTTCTCTTTTTCTTTTTCTCTTCATTCATATGAATTATTAACTACTGACTGGAGGCCTATAATTCAACAAAGGGTGGGATTGGTCCAGCTGGTTTATCTGCTGAAGATCTTCATGTTCTTGACCTCACGCAGCAGAGGCCTCGATGGCACAGGTTAGATTCCTGAAAGATGCGCTTCCCATGTCTTTGATAATCTGTTGTGTTAGTTGTTCATTTAAACCAGAATGCTAATTTTTCTGTAAGTTTGTGGTTCCAAGGCCTAGGCAGGCCCTCGTTATGGACATGTCATGGCTTTGGTGGGCAAAAGATATCTTATGGCAATTGGTGGAAATGATAGTGCGTTGCTTCCTGTTATAGCATTTATTATTTTTATCTCGTGTTGAATAAATTTTATACTTAAAGGTTTTCGTTAATTGTAAAAATTGAAATACTTTGTTGCCTATAAAAAAAAACAATTGAAATACTTTGTGTCATGATTTACAGGGAAGAGACCCTTGGCAGATGTTTGGGCTCTTGATACAGCTGCAAAGCCTTATGAATGGCGGAAGTTGGAACCAGAAGGGGAGGGTCCACCTCCGTGCATGTAACTTTTCTATCTTTCATCATAAAATCTTCTGTTGTCATGATTTTTAATCAATGTCATCATACAATATGTTACATTTGTTTATTTGGGAAGAAAATCAAATGGAAGAAGAGTCTAACAGGCCTATTGAATCGACCCAAAAATTAGAACTTTCAACACACAAAATCCAATATTAAAAAAATATCTTACCAGATTCAATGCTGCACAGTTAAAAAATACAATAAAAAAGTTGAATGAGAATAATATAAAAATTGAAAATTTAATTTTTAACAAGTTGATGTAATTAAATTAAGGGCTATAACCAAACTAACATCAAAATCAAACACAATATTATAAAAAATTCAAGCTTTGCACTGATGTTGCGTCTGTGTAAATCTAATCAAAATTTAATCAAATGAAATCAGTTTGGGGAAAAAATTCAATCATCTCCATGTTTTTGGGACACTTGTAAAAATAAAAAAAAATGAAAGAAAAATAAGAAGTTTGTGAAGCGAGAAAGTGACCAATGGCTCAAAACGAGAAAGACAGCAACAAGAAAGGGGGCTAAAAATGTTCGAGCAAGGAGATACAGGGAAGGCAGTGGCCGAACTGTAGAAGGAAAAACAAAATGAGGTTAGGGTTTGTAAAGGTGGATGTATATTGTCTTCCTTGCGATTAATAATATCTTCAAGGATGAGATTATGAAATACAACTATAGTTTAGGGACCTTAAGGTTGTGCAGTGGGATACTCAAATGTCATACTTGACCTATACCTAGAAGTTTGGCTATCAATTTTCACTCAGACTTGTCCCTGCATATTTTATGCATCGGCTGGGTAGTTTACTTAAATGCCTCATTACAGAAGTATAGATGTGTTAGCTTAATCAAGGACCTGAAACTACAATACTATTGAAGAAGTGATTTGTTTTGGATGAGAATACGCCAATTCATTTTATCAATGATCAACTGTTACTGGTAGAATAGCTTTAGTTTCTAGTTTTTGTGCTCGTCCGTGGATAAGAATAACAGATAGCTTATTGCCATATGATTAAACATGCAAAACTGAAAATGTTTTCTCCTTATTTTTCTCTTATATTTCTCCTGATGTACTTGGGGCATCTTTCTGGTGTGCCTTTTTTAATATACTTCTTTTTACACATCAAAAGAGAAATTTTTTTCCCCTTACACCTACAATTTAAGTTTCACTTGATTTTTCTATTTCATGTGCATTTCTTCTAATTGATTGTTACTTTTCAGTTGCCTTCAGTTTAATGGGATTGGCTTTTTTGTCCAACATATCATTAGCTCCAAAAGTTATGAATCTAACATTGTGGTCTTTTTCATTTAAAAAAAAAAATTGAGTTCAATTTTCTTAAATGTTTAATGTCAATTTTAATCTCTTTTGAGTAGTATACCTCCAGTGTACTTTTTGGTTGCCTGTGGGTTTATTTTTGTGATTAATATATCTTTCTGTTTTACTCATCAAAAAAAAAAAAAAAAATTGATCTCCTTTTAGATTCAAGCTTGACATTTAATTCATATCTTGGATGTAAGTAATTTATTTATGATTGACTTTCATTTCATTCTTTCGCATTAGATGTCAATTTTTGCCGTTAGTTCAGATTTTAGTCCTGGCATTTTAAGTTGGGTTGTGGGTATGGCTTATGTGCTCAAGCTGCATGAACCAAGAGATTGGAACTGAAACCCCAGATTAATGTTCCTATCCAATCCCATCTACGACCCATAGAGATGATGCTGGTCTGGGAAAGTTATATCTAATGTAGGGTGGACTAGGGTTTTTTAAGAAGTAAAGAGGAACAAAGAATAAAGTTTATGGTAGAGAAAAGTAAAATAAACAAAATAATGTAAAGAAAGAAGATATGATGAAGTACGAGATAGAAGCCTTACAATCTCATTAGAGCCTTTTAAGAGTTCTACTTAGAAGAAAATCAATGGAATCTTGCCATGAAGGATTACAAAACTTGTAATCAGAAAACATAACGTTACCACATGCCTAATGTTGTTAAACAGAGGTTGGAGAGAATCTAGAGGGACTTCCTTTGGGGGAGGGGGACTTTAGATAAGAAGATTCACCTTGTGGGTGGAAGACAGTTTGTATAGATAAAGCCAAGGGTGGTTTGGGTATCAAAAAGCTTTCGTTGTTGAACAAGGCACTACTTTGCGAGTGGAATTGGAGATTTGCTATGGAAAATAAGTTGGAGGCTGGTGATTAATATAAAATTTGGGGTCAAAGAGGGAGGCTATTAAACTTGGGTAGTAAGGGTTCTTACGGTGTTAGATTTGTGGAAAGACATAAGGATGGAAGCAGTTCTGCTCTTAGCCCATAGTATTTTTGCTCTTGGAGATGGAAAAAGGGTTCGTTTTTGGGAAGATTGTTGTTGTGGTTCAGCCCCTTTGCATCATATTTGATATTCCCTTCCTTGTACACTGTGGCTGACTATAAAGGGGTGTGTGTGGCAGATTTATGAACCAAAATGGGGAGTTGGGGGCTGGAACTCAGGGTTTACTAGACTCTTTAATGACTAGGAGTTGGAACAAGTGTGCAGTTTTTTATCTACCATCCAATATAAGAGGGTACAAGTTGATGACAAGGATGGAATAGTGTGGAACCTGTTCAAGAAGTGTTTTACTCAGTTAAATCACTTTATGGAGCTTTGTAGGGTACGGTGTGGTTTCTTTTCCTAGGCATTTGATTTGGAACCCATGTGTCCCTAAAAATGTTTGTTTCTTCACATATGAAGTTTGGTGGGGAAGAATCTTTACACTTGATCAACTAAAAAAAGGGGTAGACATCTTGCTAGAGATGTGTCCCCTTTGTGGTGAAGATGAAGAGAACATTGATCACTTATTGCTTCTATGCAAGAAGGTTAGAGACTTATGGGCCTTTTTGTTTGCCCATTTTGGAATATCTTGGAATCTTTCTTACTCAAGTAGAGAGACTTTAATTGGCTGGAGAGGCTCTTTTGTCAGGGAAGGACTTGAGAAAATTTGGTTGGCATTTTGGATGAAGCGGCAGTTACAACCATAGTTATCAAAGGCGTGCCTCAAGCGTGCTTAAAGCCCAAGTGCCACCACTCCCAGTGGCAGCATCTCGCCTCAAGGGAGGCGCCTCGCCTCGAGCATTTTCTTCTAGAAGGGCCAAAACGATGTCAGATGCTTGATTTTCTCTAGCCCCATTTCTGCCATGTTTCAACTCCAAGAAAAAGCCCCTAATCCTCCCAACTGCTGTATAATCCCTATAGAAGAGGAGAAAAAGCAAAAAAGCAAAAAAATTAACTAAAATAGCCGAGAAATTGCGAGAAAGTCATGTAAAAAGAGGAAACAACCATCATTATAATCATTAAATATATATATTTGACATATGGTGCAAGGTGCACTCGAGGTGCAAGACTCACTTAAAAAAGTCTGCGCCTCAAGGCCCTAAGATGCTTTTTCGCCTCGGTGCACCTTGCGCCTCAAATAACTATGGTTACAACTCAAGGATTAAACCTTTTTTTTTTCACTTATTCTTTGTGCTCCTGGGCTAAAGTTTTTCCTGTTTTTGAGTCTTGCAATGTGAATGATTTTTTGTTGGCTTTGGGGGCTGTATAGGCCTTGTTTTTGGCGCTGGTAAGCTGTATAGGGTTTCTTTCCCTGCTCTTTTTTTTGTTTTAGGTTTTTTTAAAAATTATTTTTGTCCTCTTGGCTTGTTGATTGCTAATACTTCCTGTATACTTGGGTTCCCCCTCTTTTCAATACATTTCACTGTGCTTTCTATAAAAAAAATTCGTTACTTTGATTTATATGGATTATAGCCTATTTATTGGCTTTTTTAAGAAATCCAAAGTCTATGAAGATTCTAATAACCTATAAGACTTGAATCCTTATTATTATCGGATTCTGACCTATTATGATTGTAATTCTAATTATTTTATAATCTAACTAGCTAATCCTAATTTGACTCCTAGAAATACTAATCCTAATTTAGTTCCAATTAATACTAATTCTAATTTGATTTCAACCATTACCATTCCTACTTAAAGTTTATTTGTCTTCCTTTTCCCTTTAGAGTAGACTTTAAAAGACTTCCTCCTTAGACTTCTTTCTTTAAACGATTCAATTCTGAGATAGGAGCAAGCGAGGATGAAATTGTAGATGACGTAAAGTGCCCCTATACTCATGCTTTGCTGCTCATACGGGTCTCCATACAACAGCATGGGTGAGAATGCATGACAAGTGCTACTTAGTTAATCAGAGGATGTGGTGGTTCTGTTGCTAAGCCTCTGGAATTTGAGGGTAGGTTTTATGGAAACTATAGTGGTTTGGCTGAATGATGCTGGGTGAGTGTGGACAAGGATGTTGTAAGGGAGTGTTAGATAATCATAGATAATCATAGATAATTTGTATAATAGATCCTGATTGAAATGCATGGCTTCTGTCTAGTGAAGCTACTTTGGAGTCTTGGGAAACCTCACTTTCATTTAGGAGGATAGCTCAGTCCCTTCAAAAGTAGAATTTTTCTCTTCTATAGAATAAATGGAGCATCTCATTTTGTGTGGTCACTAGTGATGGGTGAGATATTGATGATGGACAATCCTTGTCTCTTTAGTCTTTTTGCTATTATCTTTCACCAAAAAGTGAAAGCTCAATGAGAGCTAGTAAACACATCATACTTTGGAAATGGCTGTAAGTTTACTAATTTATTTATTTTTATAGAGTAGCAGGCATCAAATGGGACCATAGCAGCATCCATTTTGTTTTCTTGACCACTTTTTCCCACCTGTTTTGTGAATTGCATAGTTATAATATAATGGAGGCTATGCAATACATCTACTCTAACAATAATAATATTTATTTAATAAAAAAATTAATGTACCACAAATAAATATCATCTTAGCATGTCTTATGATAGGCAGGCCACAATACAATATATGTCGAGAATGGATGTGCGCATTTGATTATTTGTAAAATAGTTTTCTTATAAGAAATCAAAATTAAATTTGCACTTTTATTTTGGATTTTAGCTTTCAAAAATCATTATAATTTTAAAAAGCTTTTATTTGATTCTTTTTAATTGCCCCTATGATTAAAAAAAATCCTTGTTGTGGTACTTACAACTAGCATCATTTTGTGCGTTCTATATTTATTTTTTTCATTTTAAAAGTTGGAAATGCTTTCTTTTCCGAGTCTTTTTTTAGGGGGCTGTGTGATTAACTTGGAAGGTTAAAGGATTGACCATAATCATATACTTGTATAAACACATAATTTATATTTCTGTACATTGGTCAGCAGCTAGTATGAACATGAAACTTTTGGAATCATATTGGTATTAGTGTAATTATTAACTTGATTTTATGATGAATCTATGCATTATAGTGTATTTTGTTTTCTATTAAAAGATGACATTTTGTTTCATCGATTTCAGTGAAGTTTTAGTATTTCTTTGTATATATATGTATAATGTGTCATATTAAGGTGGTAACATGATACCTATAAAAAAAAGGTTATATGATCGCCTTTTTACCCATACTATCTTTCATGAAAGTGTAAAATGAGGCTTTTGATGTTCTACGTTCTTGCAGTATTTGTATTTCATACATGTGCACATAATTTTGTGTTTTGCAATAGTTGGAAAAGGGAAATTAATGATATGGAAATAGGAAAATGATATGGGATATGATTCAAGGATGGACAACCATGCTAAATGCACATTTGCTTTGCACAACTGCATATTTGGGGATAACACCAACATCATCCACTTGATTCTCCATAAGCAATTGACAAAGCAATCACCTAAGCAGTCCTAGTCACAAACAAATTTATAAAATACCTCTTTAAGTCCTGATCCAAACATTCAAGATCTTCATAAATCCTCCCTTGTGCTCCCTCCACAAGTACCAAAATAAACATAAAGAAGCCATTTTCTAGATCTTCAAATACCTTGATGCTGTGAAACTGGCCAACTAAAGAAGTTTTAACTGACCCGAAAAACATCCTAAAAAACAAATACAGGAGATACCACAAATTTCAATCCTTTCTTCAGTGGATGAGGCTTTTTTTTTTTTTTTTGATTTCTCCTTACATGCACAAGGTACACCTGATTAATCTAGGATCAACCTCTTTTCAAGACTCAAAAATATTTGCCTACACCATCTCCAAACAAAAATCAACCCTCAGCAGGGGTTTGAGGTGGATAAGTCTGGAGACACAACTGGACCTGTTGGAGGTATGAATTTAATAAAGAAAAGTTAGTTCCTTGCAAATCTACATACGAAACAACCTTTCCAGAGAGTCCCTGCTAATCCCTACCCATTGAATTTGCCAAAGGAACAATACCACCATCTTGAACTTCCATTCATGACAGCTCCTAATGGTCTTGTGACTCATCCTGTCTCCATATCTCAAACATTAACCCTGAAATTTCTATGAGAAGCAATCTTGAACAAGTTATGAAATACATAATGGGCAATTCCACCCACACTACCAAATATGTTACTGCTCATAGCCCCAGTAATTACTCTATTTTTTACTTTGCTTTTAATTTTGTTCTATAGAGATTAATGAAATATATTTCAATTATTTGAAAAATCAACCCTAAGTGGATCCCCAATTTAATACAATTTTTTTTTAACTCTAGTTATGTTGTGAAGTAAATTGATAGAGTATACATTGTGCATACCTCTTTTCTTTTTTATACAATGCTTATTTTCCTGAACTATGTTGATAAGAGCTGTTACTGAACTATGTTTAAATTTTTTCTGCATCTTGGTGCAGTTAGCTCTTTTCATAGTTGAAGTATAGCAGCAAAGAGCAGTTAAGAAATAGGATAATTGGAGGTTGGTAATTGGGGATTAATATTGGATGAATTGATTAAAGGGAAAATGGAAAATTTTTTGATGAGTAAAAGTAAATGTAAAATGCTCATTAATAGTATTGATTTAGTGTTGCATGTATGGAGTAAAGGGAAAAAGGGGGAAGTGGAAAATGCTCATTGATAGTATTGATTTAGTGTTGCATACAGCGCAGGATTGACTCATTTGATAAGTGATGCTCAGCCGATAGTTGAACACTGCTGATACCGCCTGCCTGTGTTCTTTGTTATTTATTTTTTATTTTCTTGAGTTTATGTGATAAAATTATTCAAATATTGTATTGCGTGCATGTAAGTTTTAGTTCTGTTAGTTAGCCCATTAGTAAGCATCAAAGTTTATGCTACTCAACACAACTTTTTGTCTTTTTGGACAGGTAAGTAATTTTGTTGTTCTTTTTTTTTTTTTTCATATTTTTTGTCCCTGATTCGAACCTGGAACCTCCCTAATCCCTGCCCCAAATTGTTACCACTTGAGCCAGTCCTCTAGGGCTGCATAACTTTTTGATTTTGAAATAGCCCATCATGATTAGAGAACAAATACATTTGTTGCACTGAATAGAATATAGCACTGTTTTTACTAGTTCTTTTAATGTGTAAGAATAGAACATTATGCATCATTTTTGATGTTCTAGAGAGCAGTGTATGAATATATTGAAAATGTTTTTCCTTTTTCCAAAGCTTGGCTAGATTCCACTTACATGTTAGCTTGAAGGTATTGACTAGCTCTGATTTTGGTCCTGCATATATGAGTAGGTATGCAACTGCAAGTGCACGCTCTGATGGCCTTCTTTTGCTTTGTGGAGGGAGGGATGCAAACAGTGTGGTGAGTTAGAAAGGCATTGTGAGGTTTTCATGATATATGGTTTAATGGATCCTTGACTTAATGTTTAATAATGTGCTTGGGGTGCTTCATTGTCATTTATTATTGATATACTCTCTTTTAGGACTTGCTAGTTGTCCTTAATAATGTTCTTGGGCTGCTTTTTGTATGGATATTTCTTTCTTTCTTCTTCATCTTCCTTTTTCTTATTTCTTCTTCTTCTTCTTTTTTTTTTTATAGAAACATCTTACTTTTCTTTCTTAATATTGAAATGTATATATCAAAACATTTATTTCATTTTTGTTCATAAAAAAGTAGCAAAAAAGATAATATATCCACTGCTACGTACAATCCAACTAAAAATGAAGAAAACCTCCCAATAGAACCAAAGCAATCGTTAATAACTGAGATAGATTACAAAAGCAGCTCAAAAGAATTGCAAAGGATAGCCTTTGTAGCTCAATTTGTATATTTTCATTCATGTATTTATATATATCGTATGCTTATGAAAAAAGAATGACGAAGGATAAGTGAAAGGCATTCTATAGAAGACAACAAAAACTTTGCCTTAGATTTGCTACTTGATTAGCTAAGGAGAAGCTCATGAAAAGGGACATCCCTAATTTTTAGGGATAAAATTTGGTGAAGCCGTCCATAGACCTCCATGGTTCTAATTCTGTACAGCTTGTGGGTGGTGTCACTGGGAAATAGGGGTTTGAGTGCTCTCAGGAATTGATAATTCTTGTATAAATTATAATAGTGGACCCCTATTGGAAATATATTTCAGTTAGTGCTAATTGATAGAGATTCTGAATTAATTGAGCGCTGGACTTTTTGATGGCTAGGTTGTTTCAAGGAAACTAGGCTAACAAGAACTTAAAAGAAAAGCAGGAGCCAACTGGGCCAAATGATGGTAAATTATAAAGGAAGCAACAATGTTGGTGCCTTTTTGTATACATCTTGGGTGGCATAGTGTATTGTTTGTTTGCTGTTGTCTGTCAAATTATTTTTTTTACCTGTATAAAAAATCAATAAAGTGACCATGTTTAGATCCTTTGTCTTTCTTTGATAGGCAAAGATACAGTATATTGGCAGTGCCTAACAAAAGGTAAACTAAGGTATGCATTAAAGGCTAGAAACCACTGGGCTGACACGCACTTTAGTAATATTTATGGCTGTTATGTTATTTATACATAATGTAAAAACATTTTTATAATTTTTGACATACTTTTTGAGTATCATTTATATGATAATTGAAGATAGGTATATAAATATTAAAAAAACATACACATATGTCATATTTTGTTTTATATTATTTAATGTTAATTAATTAAATTATATTTTTAATATACAATGTATTATCATTCATTTTGTTAATATTATTTTAAAAAAAAATTATAACTTCACATTTATTTTTTATATTTATCCTTTTAACTTTATTTAATTTTAAATATTTGATCTTAAAATAATTAAAACATATATTCATTTAAAAATATGAAATTTTAATATAATTTTGAATGAGTTTTTTATTTAAATAAATTAATATAAATTATAAACAAGTTATCCCATAACTAATAAAATCTTAGAATTACATTTAAAAAGAATATTTAATTTTTTATTTAAAGGGAACAAACACTTTTGATTAACCAAATTTTAATTTTAAAATAAAGAAATACAAATATATATTAAAGAATTTAAGATTTTTTTAAAATAATTATGGTATTATATTGACAAAACCCTTATCAATTGCTTATAAAATAAATTTAATAGGTGAATGTTTATTTATTTTATCATTTTCTTATTTTAAAAATTATTTTCATAAATTTTGAATAATTTACATTATTATCGATATTTTTGTGAAAATTTCCGTTGATATTTTATCAATATTTTTGATATATCCATAAAATTGAAATCTGAATATGTCATGTTCTTGATATTTTCATCCTTGAAATTACCCACTTCCAAAACAACTTGTTCTCATTTGCAAGTTGCCATAATCACTTGCCAAGTAGAGCTTTGTTAAGGATGGATACACCTCTAATATCCAAACCCTATGTTTCATGAGTTTGAGTATTAATGGTGGATGCAAGTATGTGTCGATGTGCCTGTTTGATTTTTCATAAATTTTGGGATATGGGAACTTTGACTAAAAAGGATCTAAAATGGCAATATGAGGTATTGAAGTATGGCATAATAAAGGGAAAACTAATTAAAGAAAATGAAATGAAAGTCATTTTCAAAAATCTTAATACTTTCCTTATAATCATTTTTTCCTTTCATTTCTAAATATTCTTTATATATGTTTATTGAAATTTTTTATCAATGTTCTTTGTTAATACTTTGGATCATTCTCCATCAGCTCCTCACTCTTCAATGTATGAAGAAGTCACTTTGGAACATTGAAATTTTTTATCAATGTTCTTTGTTGATAGATGATGAAAATGTTGTCAGTGCATGTTGGAGATGGCAAAGTTTGTGTGTATGCTGCATAATGCAGCCTGAAATCTCTGTTGAAATGGTTGAACATGTTGTTTTGGAATGTTTCTTTGGGACGGACAATCTGGTATCGAATTTTATCTACAATTTGGAATTGGGTTGATCTGTTTCTGGGAGTGGTGTGCAATTTTCTTCCTTCTCATCTGTGCTTTGTGTACTCCTTGTTGATGCTCCTATCTTAAGTGCTTATTTGATATAATTTTATATACAATTTGCTTATTTTACCTGTAGCTTTTTGCATATTTAAAATTTGGTCCAGCATTGTTACTGAAATTCTTGTTATGGACACTATGGTACTAGTTTATAGTGTCTTATATGTACCATACTCTGTTTAAATGATGCTTTATTTCTAATTATAGCAACAGATAATTATGCATCTTTCACTGTTTTCTTGTCATATGCAAGCATTTGTAATGTAATATTTATCTAACCTTGATTTATTTATTTATTTTTCATTCTTGCAGCCATTGGCAAGTGCATATGGACTTGCTAAACATAGAGATGGTCGTTGGGAATGGGCAATTGCTCCTGGTGTTTCACCTTCTCCTAGATATCAACATGCAGCAGTAAGTTCTGGTTGCCTTTGAAAATATTCTTTTCCCCCTGTGTTTTGTTCCTTGTTTTGAAAAATTAGTTATTTAGACACATTATACTTTCTAGGTGTTTGTTAATGCACGGCTCCATGTATCTGGAGGGGTACTTGGTGGTGTAGTATGTATGGTAGAAGATTCATCAAGTGTAAGCAGGTATTTGATTCTAGAAGTTGCATGCTTTAGCCTTCTTGTATGCATGCATAGTAGGATATTTAAGCAGGGGAACGAAGATGGGAATAAAGAGAAATGGGTGATTGATTTTGTTTTTTCCCAAGACATGATTCCAGGATATGATTTGAGATGGAATCTTTAGCCTCTTTTTGTTGGGATCCAATTTACACATCTTGTAATAGCGTGGTCACCTAGGCTGTAGGTGGATCTTGTGAGCATTTTTGATTAATCAGGTGATAGCAATTGTTGTTCTGGGCAAGGTTGCATCTAGTCTCAAGGCCAAAGGCAAATCTGGAGATAGCAATTGTTGTCCTGGACAAGGTTGCATCTTGTCTCAAGACCAAAGAACTAAACTTAGGCATCTCATTTCTATTGTTTCCAAAAGCCCTGCTTTCATTCAGCTGTTTTGTTTTTCTTCTTCTTTGTTCTTGTTTTATCCTCTATTTCTTTATTCTTATTCTTTACAATGTAATAATTACTCTGTACCTGATCTATTTCTGATTTTTTGTCTTATCTCAGTTCCATGCCTACTATATTCCCTTTTGTCATGTAGTGTCTTTTTATTGTATTTCTATTATGGTCCTTCTGGACTCATCTTGCCTTCCAAAGCAAGTCAATAAGTATTTTTATTTTACTTCTGGGCTGTGGGAGAAGCAGAATACTGACCCATCAGTTGACATTCTAATTTTAGTTTGAATATTGTTGCAGCTGCGACTTTACATTTTAGGCCGCTGTGGTTCAAACTTTTCAAAATGGTGTTGACCTTGTAATGTTTCTGCATAAAGTTCTGGAAGCCTTTTATGTTTTTAAAGAAAAAAGTCTAATCTTTGATGTTGTTATTACTATACTAAAAGAGAGTTCATCTTACTTGTAAAAAGTGATGCTCCATGGTGCAGAAACCTCACGAGTTTTTCATGTTTCTCCTGTTTATAGTGTTGGATACTGCAGCAGGTGTTTGGTGTGATACAAAGTCTGTAGTCACTAGTCCCAGAACAGGCAAATTCAGTGCTGATGCAGCTGGTGGGGATGCTGCAGTTGAATTGACCAGGCGATGCAGGCATGCTGCGGCTGCTGTTGGTGACTTGATCTTTATTTATGGTGGTTTACGTGGTGGTAAGAGAAGAACCTACTTTGTAAAATGTCATTTTTTTTTTTTGCACTTCCAATGTAATTTCTGAAATAGAGCTGTCATCCACCTATTGCTCTTATATATATATATATATCATTCGCTATTAGTCTTATTATGCTGATCATTGTATAGCATCTCAGGACATTGAAAATACTTGCATCCTTAAGTTTTATAGGTCATAGTGCTTAGAAAGAAATGCAAGACTGGTGAGTTTTGAGATTTATTCATGCCACTAAAAAGGACTTACTAAAGTAGGCAAGGAACACACTAAACAAAAAGTTTCCCTTGTTGCATGAGTGTCATTTGTGATTGAATTTTTCCAAAAACAGATGACTGGACAGACTGGCAAGCAATGGTCGCATTTAGTGAACTTTAGAGTAGCTTCAATAGGAAATAATTGGAGAAGTACAAATAAATTAGAACATGTGCAAGGCTCAATGTGAATCAAATGCAGCAAATGATGTGAAGAAGGATTTTAACAATTGGACTTAGTATGTTTGTTTTGGTGTGCTTATGCACATAGTGGAATTATAGGATTCTGAAGGCTTCAAGTTCTAGGAATGAGTCTTGAAATCTTTCTCCAAATCTCTTCCCTTGGCACGGGGCTTCTTGGGGGTTCACAATGTGCTTGTGTTATATTTAATTTGGTGGGGTTAAAATTTTTGTGCTAGTGAAAAAGAAAACAGAAAAGGAATAGAAATATGTGCATTTTGGGGAAGCCATTAGGAGGGAGGTGGCAGGCGCCTTTAACAGTCTTCTTGCAGACCCTGGTGGTTG
Source organism: Tetrastigma voinierianum (assembly GCA_016808115.1). Classification (NCBI taxonomy): domain Eukaryota; kingdom Viridiplantae; phylum Streptophyta; class Magnoliopsida; order Vitales; family Vitaceae; genus Tetrastigma; species Tetrastigma voinierianum. Next base: position 101,328 of record JAEQBH010005349.1, read on the forward strand.
GCGTCTAGGTATTTTGGGCCTAAGCTTTAAGGAAATTGGTGGGGATGCTGCTACAAAGCTTGAAGATCCTTTCTCCACCGAAGAGGTTTTTGTAACGTTATCGGATTTAAATGGGGACAAAATACTACGCCTGGATGATTTTTCCATAGCTTTTTTTCAATTCAATTGGGACTTTGTGAAGGAGGAAATCATGGGATTATTTAAGGAATTTTATGAGCATAACAGGTTTGTCGGAAGCATGAACTTCACTTTTCTAGTTCTGGTTCCTAAAATTGAGAATGCAGTGGACATCAAGGATTTTAGGCCTATAAGTTTGATGGGAGGATTATACAAAATTTTGGCGAAAGTGCTTGCCAATAGATTGAAAAAGGTGGTGGGTCAGCTAGTTTCAACAACTCAAATGCTTTCATGGAGGGAAGATAGATTTTGGATGTGTCGCTAATTGCAAATGAGGCTGTGATACTTTATTTATGAGAAGAGGAGAAAAGGCCTCCTTTGTAAACTAGACATTGAAAAGGATTATGACCATTTGAATTGGGACTTTTTGATTCAAGTCATGGAGAAAATGGGTTTTGGTAGAAAATGGTTAAACTGGATTAGATGGCTTGTTTCTACGACATCTTTTTCAGTGTTGGTGAATGGCACTCTTGGTTTTTTTCGGAGTTCTAGGGGTTTAAGACATGAGGAATTATCTTTTTGTGATAGGGATGGAGGCTTTGAGTTGTCTCATAGATAGAGCAGTTGAAAGGGGCTTTCTTTCGAGTTGTAGCATTAATGGGAGAACGAGGGAGAGATTGGTTATCTCTCATCTATTGTATGCTGATGACACCCTTCTTTTTTGTGGGGCAGATAAGGACCAGATGGCGTATTTATGTTGGTTGTTGGTTGTTGATGTGGTTTGAAGCTATATCAGGGTTAAGGATTAACTTGAACAAAAGTGAGATGATTCCAATGGGAAGAGTTATAGATGTAGCAAGGTTGGAACCCACCCTTCCTCCAATGTGGGACTTCCTTTGGGGGCCCCACACAATTTTGTGGCAGTGTGGGATGGGATTGAAGAGATGTTTAGAAAAAGGCTAGCCTCATGGAAGAGATGGTATTTCTCCAAAGGAGGGAGGATTACACTCATCCGAAGCACTTTGTCTTGCTTACACAATCTACTTCATGTCCTTTATCGTCTTCCTAGGCGGGTCCTTGAGGTTAGAAGCGGTCGGGAGGGCCTTCACGTGGGGTGGAGAAATACGGATAAAAAGCCTCATCTTGTGAAATGGTCAATGGTTTGTATAGAAAAAAGGGTTGGAGGCTTGGGGGTTAGAGACCTTTCGATTCTCAATAGGGCCCTTTTGTGCAAGTGGATATGGCGTTTTGCAAATGACAGGGATTCCCTTTGGAGGAATGTTATTTGTTGGAAGTTTGGGGAGGAACAAGGAGGCTGGGTTTCTTGTGTTTATAGGGGTGCTTAAAGGACAAGCGTCTAGAAGGAGATTAGGAAAGAATGGGCTACAATCTTTCCTCATGCCGTTTTCTCTTTTGGAATGGTAAAAGATTGCGCTTTTGGAAGGATGCTTGGTGTGGTGAGGAGGCTTTTTGTGACTATTTCCCTTCTTTGTTTGCTTTGGCTGCCAACAAAGAGGCTTTGGTGGTTGATTTGTGGGACTTTTCTATACCATTCAAGGGAGGGGATATGGACTCCTCGCTTTGCTAGACCTTTCAATGATTGGGAGTTGGAGGAGATACTTTGCCTTCTCAATACCATTCAAGGGAAGAGAATTTTTGATAGCCAAGATGACTTGATGATTCTAAAGGAGACAAGAGATGGGCGCTTTTCAGTGAAGCTTCCCTTCAAGGCTTTGGTCCGGTCAAATGATATTGTTTTCCCTCATAAGTTTATTTGGAATTCATGGGTCCTTACTAAAGTGGGTTTTTTTTTGCTTGGGAAGCCTTTTGGGGGGTATAGTGTTAACCCTTGATCATATAAAAAAGAGGGGAAGGGCTCTCTAGCCAATGGATGTTTTCTTTGTGGGGAGGAGGAGACTGTTGACCATTTGTTAATTCATTGCACAAAGGCTAGATTGTTGTGGGAACTCCTTTTAGCTATCTTTGTTGTTCCCTTTGTTAGTTAGAGAGACACTATTCTCTTGGAGGAGTACCTTTGTGGGGAAAAAGCGCAAGAAAGCTTGGATGGAAGCCCCTCTTAGTATTTTCTGGTCAATCTGCCAGGAAAGGAACTACACCACATTTGAAAACAAAGATCTTTCAGCTCAAAGGATGAAGCCTCTTTTATTTGTAATATTTGGTCTAGGTCAAATGTGTACATTGTTGAAAGGCTTAGATCCTTGGTTGATTTTTTCACGTGGTTGAGTTGTAGATGAGGGTGGTGGGTGTAATTTTGTGGGCTGTGGGTTTTTTTTTGTCTTGCTCACTATTATCCTTTTCTTTTGTCCCCTTGGTGGGACCCTCTTGCATACCCCCTGTATACCTTTGGGTCTCCCTTGGGTGCTTCTTTTGATGAATATATTATGCTTTTACTCATAAAAAAAAAGTGCATTTTGTGGGAAAAAAATAACAAAAGTATGAATATTGATGTGTGTTGAACTATTTAATTTTTCACCAATTTTTAAAAGAGGATAAATAAAAACAGGGAGTTGAAATATGGATATGATAGGGATATAATTGTCTTTTCCTGAGCTGTAATGTGTTCAGAAATGGATGCATTTTGGAAATATGGGAAAAGAAATAGAAAGTTAGGAAATGTTTGTTTTTATGTTTAAATCTAATTTGCTGATTAAAGAAAATGAAAACTGAGAGAGAAAGTAAGGATGTGATTGTGGGTATATAAGTTTCATTTTCTCCTAAACTGTCTGTGTTTATATTTAATTTGTTTATTGCAAAAAGAACAACCCTTCAAACTGTCTGTGCCTACAAAGTGCTGAATCAAAATTCGCTTTGTTTCCTGTTAAAGGCATTTGGGTGCCTTGAGTTCCTACTAAAGCAACCCTTTTTTTTTTTTTTTTTGTGTGGGAAGCTGCATGGGGTAAGGTCATAACCTTGGACAAGCTTCAAAGAAGGGGGTGGCACCTTCCCAACCGATGTTACTTATGTGACTGACGATGAGTCAGTCCATCATATATTGTTGCATGGTCCAGTGGTCAACCTCTTATGGGAAATCTATTTCTCCTTAGTTGGCTTCTCTGGGGTCTTCCCAAAATGGTCAAGGAAGCTTTAATAAGTTGGAAGGGTCTTTTGTTGGAAAAAAGAGAAGAAAGATTTGGAAGTTTGTTCCCTTTTACATTTTTTGGACAGTTGGAAGGAGCGTAACCATATACCTTTTAGAGATGGGATTGTTGGTGTACAGTGACTAAAGCATACTTTTGTTTCTAATTTGTGGAGTTGGAATAGTTTGTACATTGGTGAAGAGATCTCTTCACTTATAGGCCTTTTAGAGTGGTTGGCCTCAAGTTGAGGGTTGGTGAGGTTTGTTTTCTTGTCCCAGGTTTTTTGGCTGCTTGTTTCCTTTGTAGCTTCTTGCTCTGTTTATCTATTTAAAAAAAAAATTGCAAAGAGAACAAAATGGGGAGAGGAAGAATGGATATGATGCAAGCTTGAATTAGGTTTTGTTTTGCATGAGCTGTAATATTTTAAGAAATGGAATCATTTCGGAAATACAGGAAAAAAACAAATAAGGAAAAGAGTTGGGAAAACTCATGTGAATACTAGCAAACAGCATGGCTAATTTAGATTCAGAGATTAATCCAGAAAGTGATGGATTGAGTGTGACGTGAGTTATATGGTAAAGCAGTAATGTTGCACCAACTGGAAGCAATGGCAAGATATGCTGCCCATCCAAATGGAACTGCATTGCTGATAGAAGTTTAAACCATTACAGCATATTTTTCAAGCACAAATGTTCTTTAAACTTCTTGTTACATGTTAGAAATCTCAAGTTCTGTTCTTGGGAGTTTTCACTTACATCAGAGTGGTACATGCACTTAGCATGTGGTTTGCAGTCATTGAAGCATGGGAATATGGATTGTGGTATCGGAGCTTGAAATATCTTAACCATTAATTGTTGTTTGGGGTCTGTACCAAAATGAAAACAGCAGCCTATGATTTTTTGCGAAAATGAAAAGAGAGATCGAAGTCCCTCTCTTTGATTTTTAAATGCTTTAGATGAATTATATGATAAAATCTCTATATCATCTCTCTCTCTCTCTCTCTCTCTCACTATATAGTCATGTTATGGGGGAAATATATTGTTTCATCTTGCTAGATGAAGATTTTTTACTATGAAGGGTTTTGGAGCTTTAACATATTGTGGATCTTGTATTGCACTGATGCCATGGTGTTCTAAACAATGGATTAGTTGATGATAATTGATAAGTAGCATGTCAAATTTGTTCTACTCTACAAGTAGTGTAGAGTCTGTCAAATGTGTTCTGCTCTTTATCGATGAAAAAAATGTGTTCTACTCTACAAGATTGTTCTCTATTAAGGATTTCAGAGCTTTTACAGACTCTGAATCTTGAATTGCACTGCACCAATGCCATGGTGTTCTAAGCAATAGGCTTGTTGATGATAATTGATAAGTAAGCATGTCAAATGTGTTCTGTTGTTTCAACAGGGTGTTTATGATGACCTGCTTGTTGCTGAAGATTTAGCCGCTGCTGAAACAACAAGTGCAGCTTCACATGCTGCGGCAGCAGCTGCTGCTTCAAATTTACAGGCAGGCAGGTTACCAGGAAGGTATGGATTTGCTGATGAAAGAACAAGGCAAACAATTCCTGAGGCAGCTCCTGATGGTGCAGTTGTCCTAGGAACTCCCGTAGCTCCTCCTGTAAACGGTGATATGTATACTGATATAAGCACTGAAAATGCAATGCTCCAGGGATCCCGGTGAGTTAGCTACTGCATCTTTATACTGATTTTCATTGGATGTTTATTTAATAGTGTGATTTTTGCATCTGAGTCATTCAAGAAGCTATATTACTATGCAGGAGACTGAGTAAAGGAGTTGAGTACTTGGTTGAGGCCTCAGCAGCAGAAGCTGAGGCTATAAGTGCCACATTGGCTGCTGCAAAAGCTCGACAAGTCAATGGAGAAGTTGAACTACCAGACCGGGATCGTGGGGCAGAGGCTACCCCTAGTGGAAAACAGATATCTACCTTGATTAAAATGCCTGATTCTGCTGGATCAAATAGTATTGCTCCTGCTGGAGTTCGGTTGCATCACAGGGCTGTCAGTATTAGAATCTAACCCCCTTTTTTGAATGTTTTCAATTTAATTTTGAAGTCAATGTGGTTATCTATGTGTGACCTCTTTATCTGGTGGTGTTTTCTTTTATTTGTGTTCTCAGGTAGTTGTAGCTGCTGAAACCGGTGGAGCCTTAGGTGGCATGGTGAGACAACTCTCAATTGACCAGTTTGAAAATGAAGGCAGAAGAGTCTGCTATGGGACGCCAGAGAGTGCAACTGCAGCAAGGAAACTATTGGATCGGCAAATGTCTATTAACAGTGTGCCCAAGAAGGTAAAGTTCTTTTTTTCTAAATAAATTTATATGATGTATTTTAAGATATCGATTATGGGAATGTATGTGTATTTACCTCTGCTTCATGCAGAATTGGAATATTGAAAAAGGATTCATGCAGTTGTTAACAAATAGTTGGAATAAGATTTTTTTTTTTTTGATAAATAAAGAAAGTAGTATATTATATCAAAAAAAGAATAGGAGGCAAGATCCCCACCGGTGCCAAGAGTATACAGGAGGAGTCTAGCCTAAGAAACAAAGGAGCCAAGGCACCTCCACCCGCTAGCAAACCTTAGAGAATACACAAAAGAATCCTGACAAGAACATCCTCTACCTCAAACCCGGCCCATGATGTGAGCATGCTTACAAAGGATTTAAGTCCAGAGAAAGAGAAATGCATATTATCAAAGACTATACAATTTCTTTCCTTCCAAATTGCCCAGATAAGACACAGGGGCGCTGCCCTCCTCAGCTTTCTAGCCCTCTTCCTGATAGGGAACTCAGACCAACCCAAAAACAGATCCTGTACTGAGTAGGGGCAGACCCAGGATATTGATTTGATTTCGATAAAGATGCATGTCTACCCGCGCACTTAGTACACCCTATGATTCAATATCAAGTGGCAGAACGGAATTTGTTCTGCTCTATAATTTTCTGTTATTTGTATGACCGTGCTACATTTCATCTCTTTATAATAATCTGATTTGGAATTACCTAGTTTTGTTCCCAAGCTCTTTTGTCTTATTGGGTCAGTGATAACCTTTGTGTAACAATATTTCTCAGGTGATAGCACATCTTCTGAAGCCTCGTGGGTGGAAACCTCCTGTTCGCCGTCAGTTTTTCTTAGACTGCAATGAAATAGCAGATCTTTGTGACAGTGCCGAACGGATATTTTCAAGTGAACCAAGCGTTCTCCAGATAAAGGCCCCTGTTAGATATTTGGTGATTTGCATGGACAGACTGGGGATCTCATGCGCCTTTTTGATGAGTATGGTTCCTTCAACTGCTGGAGACATTGCGTAAGTGTTTCAATTTGACATGGCTGATCCTTTCAATATCTCTTCTGTTATTTTATTTTAAATTCACTAATCAAGTCAATATATAAATGATTCCACCTGTTATATGTTCTCTCTGTATAGATTTCAACTAAACTACACCAATTTAGTTATCTATCTGTGATATGTTCTCTAGTTTAGATATGATTCTACTTTCTGATGATCCATATTCATTCTCCATTAAAAGAAGAGCCATAACTACAACCCTATTGCCTCAATGATGTAGATTATGGAAACCAAAAATCCCGTTTGATAGATAATAGAAGTGAAGTTATGTTGTATGTGTCTATTGATTAATATTTTACAAGACCTTTATATATCAAGATGTTAATCTGGAGTTTCTTTATCTCAATTGTATGGAAGCAAGTTTTGGATGTTACGTATGTTCATGTAGATTATTGCTTCCATTGCATGCAAATATCTTTTTTTTTTTTTTTTTTTTTTTTTTGATGGATAAGGTATGCAAATATCATATTCCTTCAAGTGGTGTATGCCTGCTTAAATGGATGCACTTGTACATGGATATGGTTGTGCATAAATGCATGCTTCTCCATGGGCAATTTTTCTAGCACTCTTCGAATTCTTGTTTTCCCTCTTTGATATAAGTATCAATGAATTTATACTGCTTCCATTGTAACAGTAACATAATCGTATGTTATGGTCCCAAACCTTGCTTTGAGTAGGCTATCCTTTGGGACGCAATCACAGTGCTGACTATGGTAACTCTAGAATCTTCTTCTTTAGTTTTATTTGGCTGCGAGCTTGAATTTCTGTTTCTGTTACCCATTCTGAAATTGGTTCCACTTTTGTATTTCATTCACTAGTGATTCATGGCCAACAGTTAGCTGCCACCAAATAAAGTAGACTATGTTTTGCAATAAGTCTAATTCCTTTTGTTGACTTCACTTATGGAAGAATATACTGGCTATTCAGCTTTACAAATTTCATTAACCATATTTAAGAATTTAATCATTCCCAATCTAATTTCCTAGATTTTCTTCCAATGATATAAAGAAATGTATCCAGTGTCATTATGGAATCTAATCTGAATGTCTTTTGGGTTTCCCTTGTAATTGAATATGGAACAAGCTTCAAATTCTTATTAAGTTTTGGAAATTGATGGAATGAAATTGCCTATGGAATTTTTAATATCAAGATATGTTATTTGTTTAACTTCAAGGTGGGGAACTCATTTCCCAGAAAGGGGATGATTTGTACGATAACAGATAAGTGCAAAGGCTTTTTCCATCCCTGTTTTGGGAAGTGCCAACCTTTTCTCCTTTCTATGAACATGGTGATAAGTTGTGAAGATATTAAAAAATTAGGCCATGTCCTTGCTGAGTAATGTGGATCCAGTCCTTCATGTTGTGACTCTTGAGACAACCAGAAGTGGACTGCTATTGAAGCAACCCTTGTCTTTGACAAGATATATGCATCGCGCCACATGCCTAGGCCTTTTAAGATCAATTTGGTCATGTGCCTTAGGATTTCATTTCTTGTAACATCAAGAAGGATAGGGCTTTCCAGTTCTTCTCCCTTTTTCCCTTAAGTTAGAAGTCAATATATCATGTTTATCATGTGAGTATTGCTTAAAATTTTGCTATTGAATTTCTTCTGTTTTTGTTCTTTTCTTTCATAATACTGATTTTGTATGGATTGCTATCAGATATATAGATTATCTCTTCTTAGGAGACTATGTGGACCGTGGTCAACACAGTCTGGAAACCATTACTCTTCTCCTTGCTTTGAAGGTATCTCTAGTGCCTCACTACATATTCCATTTTGCTAATCTTTATGATGCTTGCTCACTCTTGTACTAGACTACTATGGGCTAAGAAATTCTATATAATCGTCTAAATATTGTAGGTTGAGTATCCCCACAATGTACATTTAATTCGTGGTAATCATGAGGCTGCAGATATCAATACCGGGTTCCGGATTGAATGTAATAAGCGTATGGTATGGGATTATATGCACAAAAAATATGTTTTATTTTTCCTGTATCAACTAGTTGCAGCTACCAACTTTATGGCATACTGAACAGGGTGAGAGAGATGGAATATGGGCCTGGCATCGGATAAATCGATTGTTTAAGTGGCTTCCTCTAGCTGCTCTGATTGAAAAGAAAATAATCTGTATGCATGGTGGTATTGGTCGCTCAATAAATCATGTGGAACAGATTGAGAATCTTCAACGGCCAATCACAATGGAAGCAGGCTCAATTGTTCTAATGGATCTATTGTGGTCAGTGCATGTACTTGTTGCATTTTGGCCATTGTGACAAGAAAGTTCATTTACTTTATTTGTTTGTTTGTTGGTGATATTTATTTATTTTTGTGTTCATAGGTCTGACCCAACGGAGAATGACAGTGTGGAAGGATTGCGGCCAAATGCTAGAGGTCCAGGGTTGGTTACCTTTGGGGTGAGTGTTATATTATTTTATTCTCATTCTATAGCTTGGTATCATGTTGTGCAATTTTATACGCGCAATTACTCACCTCAAGTCTACGAATTGTGCAAGTAATAAAGTGGACTAATTAAGTCCCGATGTCGAACCCACAGGGACTATGTCTATCAAGTACCAATCTAGTTTAACCCTAGTTTTGTTTGGATGACAAGTAAGAGTGATGTGTTTAACCTAATTATGAAGAAAATCAAATTATGAGAAAAATCAAGGGTTTCCGATTTCACCTAGGTTAATCCCAATGATTTAGGGCAGGATAGAATCCTAAAGTAGCAATCTCATATACTAAAGGTCGATTAGTCCTTTTATAGCGATAATCTCTCTCGATGTCTCATCACCTTATTCACATAGACTAGGTTATCACATCTTTGCCTCAAACCCCGAGTCTATGGAAAGCATTAATGTTTAGCTAATCCGAGGACCGCGTGGGAGTCATGTGTATCTCCAGGCCATGATCTTCCCTTGATACTCTATTCTTGATCCCATTCTCCCATCTCCTCTCGGTCTCAAGTTGATTGTAAAATAATGTAGACAGTGATCAAGTGCCCTAAAGCATTAAGAATAGAATAAAAAACTCAATATATATAATGAAATTGTGCTGAAAGATTGAAATCAAAAACCCTAAACCATTGTTCAAACTTGGCTGCATCGTAGCCCTAGATAAAGAAACCTAAAACATATTTAAACAAATTACAAAGCAAAAATAAAAAGAAAATCATAGAAGAAGAAGATGGCTGCAAGTGTCCCCAGGTCGGGCTTCAAGCTCTCACGGAAGAATTCCTTGGCTCAATCCTCCAACTCCATAATCCCTCTCTAAATTCCCACGCACCCACCTCCCGGTCCCCCCTTTCTCACTTTTATATACGAATCAGGGCAAAGAGAACCTTCTTTTGTTTTTCTTTCCTTTTTTAATCATCCCAAGAATCTCCTCACCAATTGCCATGGTCTAACTTTCAAATTTGAGGCCAAATATAAAATTCATAGTTACTTTGAAATTTTGCTTTGAAGATGTGTGCATTGCAATTTCGCAGTCACTAAATTATCTGAAATTTTTCGCAACAGCTTTCTGTTTTTTCGTGCCGAGCTTCCTGAGGTCATAACTTTCTCATCCGGACTTTGAATTGGACAACCTTGGGCTCTATGGAAAACTTGAGAAGTCTAGAATCCATCTATGCCAAAAGGAATGTCATTGGAGGTCATCATGCAGTCGAAAAAGTTTAGAAGAGCTGACTGGTCGTGCAAATTTTCTGGTTTCCTCTTCCAAGCTTCAAATTTTGATTATTTTTATCCCTAGACATGTCCCACGCATGCTAGTAACCTTGGGATGGGATTACTTGTTGCTTGCCTTCATGTGCTCAAAATGTTTACTTCAATTGCACCTATTTTAGGAAAATCATATAATCAGACATCATTAAGTTTATTCTTGGAACCAACAATTAAGTCAAATCAGGAGTTTTTATAAACACTCAAAATGACTCGAAATAAGTATGTAAAACAAGTAATATTTGAGCACCCATCATGTATCACATCTTTGGTATTGGTATTGCATTATCATGTTTAGAGGCTATATAAAATCACATTAATCTGTAGTATTACAAAAAGTCAGTTTTTCTTTTATGCTAAGAACATGATGCAGGTTGTGATTCTTTTCAACAATTTGAATTTGTCTTCTAACTTTTTTTTTTTGAGATGTATAATTTGGACTGTTCTAGTTAAAGTGCTGAAGAGATGTGGATAAATTTTTTGTTAGGATATTCGGTTTGATTCTGTAAATTTTCTATTGTCATTTGTTGTAAGATTCACCTTTTTGTAGGTTGTATTTAATCAAGTTAAGGATGAAAAATTGACATTTTAATAATGGGATATTGATTTTTTAGATTGTGATTATCATTTTTTAGGTGTTAAAAGTTGTTATAGAGTCATGTTCAAGTCTTGTTTGGACCATTTCCACTCGAAGATGGTTTTGATTGCTTATATTGTCCTCTTCCTGTGTCAACGTAGATGAAGATAGTAAATTAGCACCAGTTTATCAATAGTTCAAAAGAAGTGCTGCGGTCACTTTTCACATAGGTGTGTTGATGAAAAATTTTCCTCCTACGCAATTACTTTCCATGGGCCTCAAATAAGGTTGCTTCACCCAATCTGAATACCATCCTTCCTTGCCCAAATTCTTGAAAGGCACCTTCTTTACAATCTGTCCTTTCATAAGCCTCATAAGTTCATAGCACTTTCCTCTCCAAAACCACTTTCCAGCAACACTTTGTTAATAGTGAACAAATCATACACAGCTTACCCTCTTTGTTTTAAACAAAAGCAACTGATTTCTATAGGTGCACCACTGCAAAGCTATTTAATATCCTCCTGCATGGCAAGGGACATCGAATGGATTGGAGAATTGGACATGGTGCTTTATTGAGAATTAGAAGGCCCTCTAATCACTGATACCATCTCTTGCAAAGAAGCTAGTCTCCTTTTGAATTGTTCCTCAATTGAGTCTCATACTGGATTATCCTTCGAAGCACCATATATTTAGTTGACTGGCTACCACCTTACACTTGAGACAGGGCCACAAACTCCTATATGGTCATACCTTGGAGAGAAGCTCACTTTTTGCCAACTTAAAGCAATTTCAGATTGGGCTGCCTCAGAGCATAAGAAATGCACCTGCTAAGTGACTGATTAACAACTGTGCTAATAAAAAATGAGTTGAGATCTCCCAAGGCTTGACCACCCCTTCACACTCCCACAACCTTCAAGCTTCTCAAGATACTATCTTCCACTGCCCTTAAAATATCTATCCGCAATCATAAAGTGGATTGAGGAAGTGGATACTGTAACTCAACTACAGCCATGGAAGAACTTTGAAGGAGAACCATAACCACATAAGTTGGATTATAATGATTCTTCAAAGAGAACCTTGAGGGGTAGCTTTGTTGGTCGGGTCCTTGGGTTGCTCTCCAATGGTCACTGGTTCGAGGAGCATTCATAAAATTCAATGGTCACTGTTTCCCCAATGGTCACTTATCATGAGAGAGGAGGAAGGCAACAAGCCCACTCACCAAACTTTGAGAGAAGCTATTTCAGGAACTTTTCAAGGGGAGAACAGCTTCATAGTCTTAACAAAAAACCAAGAGAAGAAAAGCCCCCCATCTAGGGCTCATGAAGAATCAAAGGGTGAAGGGACGCAGGCTTCTAGAGAATTGGTTGCTCTGGTAGAGAAAAGGTACAATTCCATCCCAAACCACAACTATTCTCCCTCTTCTTCCTCCTTTTTGGAGTGAGCCTCCACTCCGAAGTGCTTTTTAGGTGGGGGGGTGTTCTATGACTATGGAGAGAGGAGAGGAAGAGCCTTCCCTCCAAACTCCGTTGTGAGTTGTGTTGTCGGATGGGGATATGGATGGTAATCAGGGTAGAGAATTGATGGTCATTGCGGAGAGGCCATGACCTCAAGGTGCTGGTGTGTGTCATGAGGGGAACCTAGAAGAGGAAACTTGGGAGGAAAATTGCCTAAGGAAGTTTAGCCAGTGCATGGGTTTGTCGTTTGCCGGCTTTGAAGGGGAATTTCTGGATTTGATGAATAGGGTTTCGATGAGAAGAAATAAAGGGAAAGGCAGAGGGGTGTCTGGATTGACAAAGTATGATTGGGAGCTGAAGAAACTGCAGTGGACAATCAAGGATGGAAGGAGTTCAAAATCAGGAGCTCAAAGTAGAGCAAGGGGGCCAATTCTATTTTTATGACAAACATAAGAATTATTTCTTGGAATGTCAGAGAAGCAAATAACAGGAGAACTTTGATAAAAGCTCTTCTAAGAACTCACAAGGCAGACTTGATCTGCCTTTAGGGGACAAAACTCCAAAGGTTTGTCTAACAGTCTGGTTAGGAGTTTGGGAGTTGGGAGATTGCTGAATTGGGTGGGGTTTAATGCCTAGGGGGCTTCTGGAGGAGTGTTAATTTTCTGGGACTCTAGGGTGTTGCAACTGTTAGAAGTTGAGAAAAGCCAATTCTCGCTTTCTTGCAGATTTAAGAACTGCGACAACAGTTTCACCTAGGTTTTTACTGGCGTCTACGCATCTTTTTGTACTTGGTATGGAAGTCTTCTCTATCATGGTGGACAAAGCAGCACAAGAAGGTTTTCTATCGGGGTACAAGATTTTCAATAGAGAAGAGGAAGAGGTACAAAATACCCACGTACTGTTTGCAGATGACACACTTGTTTTCTGCAAGGACTCCAAGGATCAAATGGCCCATCTTAGCAGGATCTTATTGTGGTTTGAAGCCCTTTCAGGCCTGAAAATTAATCCGGATAAAAACCGGTGCTGGCGATGAGGCGTGGATGATATTGGGGTTTGGCTATGGAATTGGGTTTGTAGTACAGGAATCCTACCAACAACTTATTTAGGCCTACCGTGGGGAGCGCGCCGCAACTCGACCTTTGTTTAGGATGGTGTTGAAGAGAGGTTTCATAAGAAGTTAGCCATTTGGAAGAGGTAGTACATTTCAAAAGGGGGAAAGCTCACACTTATAAAAAGCATTATGTCAAACCTGCCCATTTACATCATGTCCTTGTTTCGGCTTCCAAAGGGCATGACGTCATGGTTGGAGAAGATCCAAAGAGATTTCCTCTGTGGGGTGGGAATCTGGATAAGAAATTTCACTTGGTTAGCTGGGACATTGTGTGCTCTTCTAAAGAGGAAGGTGGGTTGGGCATCCGCAGCCTCTCTATTGTAAATAGGGCCTTGTTGGGTAAATGGGTATGGAGATTTGCTAAGGAGGAGTCTCCATTTGGAAAGAGGTAATCAGGCTTAAATTCAAAGTTGAGGAAGGAGGTTAGTTCACCAAAATTCCAAGAGGTAGTGGAGGGGTGGGCCTTTGGAAGGACATTTGCAAGGAAAACAAGCAGCTCAAGTTGGACAGTTCTTTTGTCCTTGGGAATGGTAGAAGAATTTGTTTTTGGGAGGATTGTTGGTGTGGGGAGGGTGCTCTATGTGAAGTGACCCAACTTTGGCTGGTGGTAGATCAAAGGGAGTAGAGGTTGTTGATGTTTGGGATAATGAGAGAGGTGAGCAAGCTTGGAGCCCCAATTTTATTAGACCTCTAAACGATTAGGAAGTCAATGAGGTTTAGCGCTTTTTAAGTCTACTATATGACAGGAAATTATACCAGGAGGAGAAAGATAGACTTTTCTGGAAAGGGGATAAGAAGGGTGTGTATACTGTTAAGGCCAATGTGGCTCTTTTGGAGGATCATTCGGTAAGGCCAATGTGGCTCTTTTGGAGGATCATTCGGGAAGGACAGCTCCCCGGAATATGCTTTGGAACAGCCGCGTGCCCCTTAAAGTGTGTTTTTTTTTTTGCAGCTCCCCGGAATATGCTTTGGAACAGCTGCGTGCCCCTTAAAGTGTGTTTTTTTTTTTGTGTGGGAAGCCTATTGGGGGAGAGTGCTTACGATGATGCACGTTAAAAAGAGGGGTTTTCAGATGGCTAGCAGAAGTCCCTTGTGTGGTGAAGTTAATGAGGAGCTGAACCATCTCTTAATTCACTGCCCTTCGGTTTGGAGGCTGTGGGAGGGCCTCATCTCTATCCTTGGTTATTCTTGGGTCTACCCTTACTCGGTACAGGATTTGTTTTTGGGTTGGTATGTGTTCCCTCTCAGGAAGAGGGCTAGAAAGCTGTGGAGGGTGGCGCCCTTGTGTTTTATCTGGGCAATTTGGAAGGAAAAATTGTATAGTCTTTAATAATATGCATTTCTCTTTCTCTAGACTTAAATCCTCTTTTGTAACCATGCTCACACCATTGGCCGGGTTTGAGGTAGAGGAGGATGCTCTAGTCAAGATTTTTGTGGTGTTCTCTAGGGTTTGCTAGCGGGTGGGAGGTACCTTTGGCTCCTTTTTATTTAAGCTAGCCTCTCTTTTTATACTTCTTATATACTGTGGGGGTCTTGGCTCTCGTTCTTTTTTTGATATAATATACTACTTTGTTTATTTATAAAAAAGAAAATTCAATTTAATCTGACCCAATTTATAAGCAACCGTCACTTGATTTTTCCTGTATGTGGCAACTGCCAACAATTGCAAATTATTTCTTCTCTTAGAGGATCCTATTTCTTGCAACTTAATGAATTTTTCCTTTCAAAAATCCAGTTTGAAAATTGATCTTTAGACAGAAGTTTTGATCTTTTTCATCATATACCTACTGGCCATACCTATCACACACACACACACACACACCCCCACCCACCCACCCCCACCCATGCACCCACAGGAAAAGAGAAGAAAAAGAAAAATTGGTCACCTATTGTCTCTGGTGTATCCAAATGAAGTTCTGATGCTGTTTTATTTTTATTTTTTAATCATTCAAACTCTCTCAGAGCATGATGCAAACATGAAATGGCTGTGGATATGGGATTCTTGTCGGACACTATTTTTATTTGGTTGTGTTTGTTTGATGAAGAGTTAGCTGGAAAATGATTTTTTGATAAGATGTGAAAAAGGGATTACAGGGAAAATATGGAAGCTTATAAAAACGATATCTTCGCTTCCAATTGTCTTTTATTCTGCTGTATCCAAGAACCCGTGTCATTTTTTGGATCCTGTTTAGCTGAAACTCCATGGCCTAAAGTTTTGAGTTGTGAAAATCAAGCACTTAGATGCTGATCTGCATCCGACAGCTATGATTGTGAAAATCAAGCACTCATGCAACATAGCTGTTATGTAGTATCATGATTGTGCAATATACTAAATATCACATTGTTGTGAGATATATGTAATTAAGTGGTTTTTTACATAATTATTTCATTTGTTCATGCTTAACATTCAATGATGATCAACACACACCTGAATTATGGCCTTGACTGCCTCCTTTTGCGGTTTCATTTTAATATTTTGAGTTTTTTTTTTTTTTTTATATGGGTAAAAGCAAGTGTATTAATAGCTTCCTTAAATGCGCTTAAATTATACACAATCATACAAGGAGGTAAAAAATGGTGAGAGATTCAACAAAAGAAAAACCCTCGCCTCATAGCCCAACCAATCAATGAAGTCTGTTAAACGACTAAATCTCCTAAAAGCTCAAGCTTTAGGATTTGGGTTTAATACAAATATCATGCCCTTAACAAAGTCAAAGTGTCAGACCCTGGATGTACTATGAGTTTTAGACCCTTGCCTTAGCTTGTTTTTCTTAAAGCCTTCCTTAATTTCTACATCTTTTCCCAGTTCTCCGTAGTTTTTTGGAGGTTCAAATATCTGGATGGTTTTGGTTTTATGACCATTGGGCATTAGAAGAACCTAAATGGCCTTATGTAATGCTTTTCTAATAATTAGTTGAGATTGTAGTTCCTGAATGTGGCATCTTTTTTTTTTTTTTTTTTTTAAATTTTGTGTTGTGGGGGAGGGGGAGGAACCAATGACCATCTCGTTTATACTTATCAAAAAATAATGATAAAAAAAATGACCATCCTTTATGTTCTGTTGAAAAGTCTCAGCCTTGACATTTCACAGAACATTGAGTATTAATAGAATTCTGGAAAAAAAAGGAATTATTAAGATTCCATGGCCATGTCTTTTGTAGTCCATTTTCTGAATACGGATTATGTGTGTGCTTGTGTGTTGTGATTGCACAACATGGCACTATGCATTGCTTTCCTGTAGCCAAGAAAATGGACAATAAATTTTGCATACCTTATTTCAGATAAATGCATGGCTAGTTCACAATGCAGGTTGAGAGCACTCGCTGGCAAGTGCGAGATGTTGATTTTACATTTTATTAAAGTTGAAATACGGAAACATTTCAGGTTTTCTCCTGTTTTATGAATATGCCTGCATTATGAGATAGTTTTGTGATTGGATGTAAATTTTCAAGCTTTGTTTGGCCAACTGACATGTACCAATAGTTAAATATAATAACAGTTTCTTCTTACAATACTAGTTCTAGACTTGATTTGATTTTTAAATGGTCTAATCATGGTGGATGATATACATATAATGAAAAGTCACGGAGGATGAAAATTCGTTTAATTTTCATTTGTGTCTTTTATTTATCTAGTTCTCTGCTTTGCATCCATGTTTTGTAAGAAACTTACTGTAGTTCTCCATGAAGTTTATAAATGTTGTTACTGCTCATCTAAAAAAGTGTCCTTTGCAGCCTGATCGTGTTATAGGTCTGCAGCAACAATGATCTTCCAGCTGATTGTACGTGCACATGAATGTGTGATGGATGGCTTTGAACGATTTGCGCAGGGACATTTGATTACTCTTTTCTCTGCCACCAATTACTGTGGTATGTTCCTCCCATCTACATCTACATCTACATCTACATCTACATCTACCGTGAGAGAGACAGAGAGAGAGAGAGAGAGAGTCTTTTTTTCATTTACTGACAGAGTTAGCCTTTTTTCTTAAGTTAGTAGGTTTATTTTTATTTTGGTTTGTACAGGTACAGCCAATAATGCTGGGGCAATCTTAGTTCTGGGTAGAGACCTTGTGGTGGTTCCAAAACTTATTCACTGCCATTGCCTCCTGCAATTTCATCGCCAGAAGCATCACCTGAACGCCATATAGAAGATACATGGATGCAGGTAGGTGGAACTAACTCTTGCTTTCCTTCTTTTCCTTTACCCTCTAATTAATTCCTCTGATATTTGCTTTTTCTTTATGTGAGATCAGGAGCTTAATGCTAACCGACCTCCGACTCCAACTCGAGGGCGTCCTCAAGTTACAAATGACCGGGGTTCTCTTGCTTGGATTTAGTGGATGATGATCAGTTAAAAAGATTGTTTCGGTATACTGATTTTCAGGCTCATGCTGCCCACCACCTGGGGTTTCTGGTGTGTTCTTCTGTATAGAGATAGAGAGAGAGAGAGAGAGCCTGATGCCTCCCCATATCTGAGAATTCCCCAACTTGTGATATGTTAGTGTTCCTGATGAAGCTGTGAAGGAGGACTGGTTTTCTGGACATCAAGGAAAGACAATTTGAGTTTTGAAAACCGGGTTGCAGGCGGCGGGGTTAGGAGTGTAGTTCATTCGATTCGATGTGCTAAAAAGTTGCCAATTTGGGTTCCCCCTCAACTTTGCCCTTTTGTACATTATTGAGCCACAAGCAGGTAGAAGTTACAAAGTGTCGGGCTGTTGGTTCTTCCCTCCGGGTTGCTTAGTGCTGCTGGGTATTTCTCTTTAGTATTTTTCCCTTTATTTTTTTTTCTATAATTAATATATGTTTTTTTCCCTTCTTACTTTTGGGTTCTTTCCTCGTTTTAGAGGGGGGTTGCTATTGTTTCTTCTTGTCAAGAGGATACGAGGCATTCAGGTGATAGGTGAGGATATAAAATATTTAAAAAGAAAAAAAAGTCTCTCTGGTCGTCCATGTATTATATAAGGTGTTGTTGGCTTGTGTAATTTTCATTTATGCTTTTTGTACAATGTAACTTTCTGTGTGAAGAAGATAAAAGAACGTTTTTGGCTGCTGAGGAACACTAAATTTGGAATTTGTTATAGATCCATTTCCACATGCATGAGCTTTGAGATTTGTTTCATAATTATTTGCTTATTTATTATTACCGGAAAAGGTTTCCAGATGAGTCTTGACGACATGCTTCTTTCTTGATTCATTTTCAGAATCTCAAAGCGCTCTTCAAACTGTTAATAATAATACTCTCTGGGTTTTTGCAGAAAGGCAGAAGTTAAAAAGTATTTAATTGTAAATTTAACCAAATTAATGGTGTTCGATATGTGGGTAGGTAGGTAAAGACATTAACAATCTTATAGATCTAACAAATATTATTGCGGTGTTTTCATATGCAACCGTTTTACAGATTGATTATTTCTATTTCCAAAAAAAAGAAAAGCTTAAGAAAATAACGGTCTTTTCAATCTAATGGTTACTAATAGATTTTACAATCATAAGACCTTAATTATCAACAAAAAAAAAAGGAGAAAAATGAATAATGGAATACATAAAAACATAAAAAGGACTCATGACAGTTCAGGAGGGTAAATTCCTAGGTTATAAATCTGAACTGTTAAATGCATTATATAATCTCTCCCAAATTGTCCCTATCAATATATCCGAATCCATGGGGAGAAGGAATGTGATTTAGTGAGGTAAAAGAGAATAATAGAACTTTATTTTATAGACACAACACAGATTGTACTTGTTTATATAGGTTTAGAGCTCCCAAAAACCATGGGTGGGGGGGAGGGAGAATTAACCTCGCTTCACTGGCCTTTGAACATAGGATTTGTTGGGGTCTTCTGTCTTAAGCTTTGGTGGTCGGATCTCTCCTTTCTTACCCTGTAAAAACAAAAACAAAAACAAAAAAAAAGAAACCGAGGTCAAGAACTCTTGTTTTCCATTCACCATGCATGAGATAAATACAGTTCAGTTGTTTCTTCAATGAATACATCCATCCATATCTGCATCTCACCTTCTTTCCAGTCTTCATGAAATCTCTCCAGCTGGAAACCTGGTGATGCCATTGAAAAGGGAAGAAAATCGTAATGAGTACAAATAACTCTAACTCTAGTTTGTCATTTTTACTGAAAAGCTCCTATTTCTCTACAATCACCCAACCATAAACATCAGAAATCAACCAAACAAATTTTCCATCAGATTCAATATTTCTATTCTGGAGTATTAAACTGGAAAGCTCTGGCATGAAGCTTTAATCTGATTTTTGCTTTCCATATGCAATATCAACCATTTTGGATTGCTCATAACAGTCAAGACTGCTAGAAGTTTTCTCATCCCTAAGACAACCAAATTCTAGAACAATATTACCATTGAAATATTTCCAGAATATGAAAACTTGAACTAAGATCTTTGATTGCATTAATTTGGTAGTAGTAAGGAACATTGACTGCATCCTTTGAAGTCATATCATGATTTGCATCACTTCTGGAGAATAAAGAATTCAGGAAAACATTTTTCATATGGATTTTATTTATTTTGTTTTTGTTTTTGTTTCTATTTTTAGTTTTATTTTTAAAATTTATGCTTAATTTTGTTCTCTACAGTTATTATTTTAGCTTTGTACTGCTTACATTCTAAAATTAAGATTACTCCGACAATATTTATACATAATCCTCTTTTTGCAGCTTGTTTACATGCATTGCAGTACCTTTCCTTCTACCCTTGGAAAAGAGACAGAACAAACATTTACAGAAACGGATTTCTATAGTGAACAGGCAATAAAAACCAATTTAATTGAAAAATGCTTGGCAAGAAAGACATGCATCTGATGGTACAATATGTATGTACGCATCAGAGACCAAATCTAAAAGTGAGTTTCTTTATGCTTCCGTGTACCAGCTATACCAGGCACAAGAACAAACTGCCCTTGAAATTCTATGTACATGTGATATCAAACAATAGATATGAAGATGGAAAGTATAAGCCACAATGTGCCAATGAAAACCTCAATAACAAGTAAGTAACTAACTTGTTGACTTGGGGAGAGACCATGATGAGACTTGGACTACTTAAATTATGAACCAAGATAGCTTTGTTACCCTCCCCAATGAGAAACTAATATCCAATCTTCTACTTTGTGAATTAGACCTCCATCCATGAATCCATATGTGCTACTATCTTTCATAGGAGCCACCTTTCGCACATCTCTATCTATAAGCAGGCCATCTTCTAGTTTGTCTACCACAAATGCCCTTTAGCCTATTCAAATACAACAAAACCCAAAATTATACCACCCATGAATTCAAACAGTAGGACTAGATATCATTCTATTTCCCTTATTAATGCATCAGCCTGAACCCCGACTAATCTTGGAATGTGGGTTTCTTGCCACATTTGGAAATTGGTGACCTTTCTTCTTTCATGTTTTGTAGCAACATTTCTTGATAAGTAAATAAGTATATTAACAAGGAGTCGCTAAAGAAGCGACTCAGAAGATACAAGAGAGGAAAAAACTCACCCCCTTACAAGAGTCAGAAAAAGGCCCAAGGATATACAAAAAAAAAAATCAAAACCCCTCCTTATGGCTCACCCTTCATGTTTGTAGGTTATATTCCACATTTCTCTTTTGCTTCCTCATGAAGTATTGGTCCTATATATATATATATATATATATATATATATATATATATATATATATATGTTTTTTTGATAGATAAGCAACAGTACAAAAAAAGTTGCTAAGTATACAGCCAACCAAAAAAAGCAAGGGGGCCACAAAAAACCTTACCACCCCTCATCTTAAGGCTAACCACTCCAAAAAGCCTATGAGTGAAGAAATCTTTTCACCTAAATACAACCTATTCCAGCTCCATAAATTATGCACAAAAAGAAGGCCCAATCTCTGTACAACAAAGAACCCTCCTGAAAGCTATCTGGTTCCTGACTGTCCAAAAAATGCAAATAGGGATTGATCTCCAGACTTTGCTTCTTTTTTTTCCCACAAAGGAGCCCCCCTCCAGCTGGTGGTGGCCTCCTTTACCGTGCTAGGAAAGACCCAACGGAACCCCATCCGAGGGAAAATGAACTCCCACAAGGACCTAACCACCGGGCAATGCAACAAAATGTGATGAACTATCTCTTCCGCTGAGCCAAATAGGAAACACCTATTAAGCTTGTCCAGAGTCATAACCTTCCTCCATATTGCTTCCCAAGTAAAGAAGGCGACTGTGAATGGAGAGTTTAAGAAATCAGACACCCTTATTAAGCTTGTCAGAGTCATAACCTTCCTCATATTGCTTCCCAAAGTAAAGGCCCGACTGTGGCGGAGGATTGAAAATCAGACACCCTTTGTTAGGAAAACTGAAATCAGTCCTTGGAGACAAAAGGCTATAAGATTCCCAAACTGAGAATCTATCCTCCTCCCCCAAACCCCCCCCCGACCACACCCCCTTCCAGGAGATTCTATCCGGTTCTGAGTTAACCTTTACTTTCTGAAGGATACAAAGCATATTTGCAATCTGATCCATCTCCTAATCTTTGAAAGCTCTTTAAGAAATTAAACTTCCAGCTTCTGTTACCCACAGAATGGTCCCACACCTCCGCAACTGTTTCATCTTAGTTGGCTACCACCTCAAAGAGAGCAAGGAAGGAAAGGCTAAGGGTTGTGTTGCCACACCAAAGATCCAACCAAAACTTAACTCTAGCATCATTCCCAATTCTGTATTCCAATTTCCACAAACCCAGCTTGATTCCTTCAGAATGTCCTTCCATAACCCCACCCCAGATCCCCAACTTCCTTAGATCTCCAGCAAAGTCCTCCCATATTTTAACAGATCAGATGTTTCCACAAACTGTCTTCTTTGAAGCAAATCTCAAATCAAAACATTTTTGGGAGAGTTTTAAGTAAGAGATAGAGTTCTCAACCCTAGGCCACCCTACTATTTTCCTAAACAAACTTTATCCCACCTAACCAAGTGGGGTTTTCTGCTAATGAAACCACCCCCACCCAAAGAAAATCTCTTTGCACCTAACGCCATTCTAAACAAAAGACATCTGATAAAGAGGCAAACTTGCTAAAGAACTCTTTATCAGCTTTAATCTCCCACCATTGGAAATATAGCTACGCTTCCATAGGGCAAGCCTTTTGCACAACCGTTCCGCAATGCTATCCAAGACTATCACTGATTTGTGGTTAGCTCCCAAAGGTAAACTTATATAAGTGGAGGGAAAGTGATTAGTGCCCAAAAAGTGCTATTTTGAGCCCTATTTATTGTAGGATTTGAGCACTTTTTGTGTACTAATCAACCGAATTAACCCGATTTGCACATTAAGATCCCAGCTATTCTACTGATAGCATTTTATGGCTAATTTTGTAGTTTTTGCAAGCTATTATTAATGCCAAATTTGTTGAATCAGTCAATCATGAAGAATTGAGTGGAACAGCGTGCGGATCATACCAAATCAAAGGAAAGGAGTAGAAAGGCAGAAAATGAAGCGGTGCGATTCGCGACCTAAAACTTTCACAGGGTGCGAAATTTTCACACCTACGAAATTTTCGCAAGGTGCGAAATTTTGCACCCTGCATTTGTGATTTTTAGCCCTTTTGACTTCCGGTTGACCCACTTTTTGCATTTTTTACCATTTTACCCTTCATGTATTATGGGTATTGAGGGTATTTTTGTATTTTTGCCCATTTGAGCACTATATAAGCTCCAATGAAATCTTGTAGAACAATCTCTTGATTTTGGCTTTCTTTGGTCTGAGGAAGCAGTTTAGGCGAAGTTTTCCGCTATTTTGCTTTTCCTCCATTTTCTCTCCCTTTCTTCTATTTTTCTCGACATGGCCTTCGCGAGGATGACAAGCTCGAGGATGGTTGAAGCTAAACTCCCTCCATCCTTGAAGAGAGGAGGGCTCTTGAGCCCCTAGGGTTTTGAGGTAAAATGTTGGTTCCCTGTTTTAAATGCAAGCATTTATTGTCATTTATGTTTCCATCTCTCACTCTAGGTTTAAATCTCTTAAATGTACATGGATTAACACATGTTGACAAGCTTTAGGGTTCGGTGGATGCTTATTGCTAGATCCATTGAGTTCATTGGTTGCCTTCTATTAGTTCTGTAGGGTGAGTTTGGGGATGTGCTCTTGTGCAGAACATTTATGCTCATTAATCATATATTCAAAAGGAAAAATTATTAGGGTTCGAGTTTGATAATAAGCAGTCACAGTTCGAAATGACTATAGGTCATCCTCCCAATGCGAGGAAAAGGACAGATAACCTCTCATTTACCACAGGACCTCAGCTGATAGCCCGATGCTTGAGGAGCTCTTTTCGTATTTTTAGTTGATTTATTTCCATCACACCAAAACCATTCACCTCCCACTTATTTTACAACACCTAATCAGAAGTGAAATTCACCTTTTTGAACCAACTATAAGTCATTTACATGAAAAGTCATCACATTAACTGACCTAGAGCCACTATCTTTGCGATGGCTATGCTACGGCGTTAGGGAGAATAGGTTTATAAATTTTGTTGATTCCGACACAACCTACCGCTATATTCGAATCAGAAAGCTTCTAGTTCTATAGCCCGACTCAAGCGGCGATGCCTCATCATCCACCTCTGGTAGGGATCATTTCACTTTTGTCCAAGATTGATTTTAAGACCGAAAAACTGTGAGAAAAGAACCTTTCAAATGCAACACTTGATCCTTTGATGCCCCTGAAAGGAACAATCGTATCATCCATAAAGAAGATGGGGAGATATTAAGTTCCCTCCCCTCACCTTTGTAAAGCACAAATAAAGCCTCCCTCCATTGCCCTTTTAAGCAAAATGCTTAGCACCTCCATTCCCAAAACGAAAAGATACGGGGAGAGGGGGTTTCCCGTTTCCCTGCCTCAAACCTCTTGAGTTAGGAAAGAATCTAGCTGGAACCCCATTAACCAGAATAAAAAACTTAGCAATTGAAATATACCACAAATCCATCCCCCATTTATTCTAAACCCATACCATGAATGACCTTCCACTAAAAGTAGCATTTCTCAATATCAAGTTTACGTAACACATTTCTCCCCTCTTTTCTACCAATGGTCAACTATCTTGTTTGCTATTAAGGAAGCATCAGTAATTTGGCGCCCTTCCACAAAAGCGTTATGGGCCTCAAAGACTACTTTCTCCACAACTCTCTTCAATTTGTTGGCCAACAACTTGCAATTCCACAAACTAATGGGCAAATCTCTTAAGTCATAGCTCCACCCTTCTTAGGATTAGAACTGATAAAAAGTAGTATTGAGACTCCTCGTGAAAGTCTCCCTCTCATGGAACTCTTAAAAGCTCCGAGTTCGCGCAACTTGATTCAAGACTCCTACCAAAAGGACATGGAGAATCCATTTGGTCTTGGAGCTTTATCTCCCATTACGTTAATTGAGGCCATCAAGATTTCTTACTCCCTAAAAGGCAATTCCAAACCTCTAGGTTCCTCTGAACTTATGGATGTAAAGGGTAAGCCAACCAACTCGGCCCTCTAGTTCAAATTGTCCGACAATAGAGACTGAAAAGCATTGACAACCCCTTCTCTGATCTCTTTATCTTCAGTGATCCACACCCCATTGATTTTAATCTTTACCAAAGCATTCTTCCTAAAGTGGGAGTTGGTCATCTAATGGAAGAATCTTGTGCATTTGTCCCCCTCTTTTGACCATAATTCCCTTGATTTTTGTCTCCAGTGAATCTCCTCCAATAGAACCCACTTTTATAAACCTCGCTAGCCTCCTTTCTCACCTCATACTCTTACAGCGTAGAGACTACCCTCTTCCTCCGTCCATGCCTCCACGGGAAAGAGCTAGTTTCTTATTAGGTCTCCACCTACACAAAGCTCCTTATTCGGGTTTTGAGCAGATCGAGCTCCTTTAATTTCTCGGAGAGACGAAAAATTAGCCATCCCTCTGTGACATTCCTTACCAAACTTTCAGCAATCCACAAAAACCTTATGCTTTCAACCACGTGATGTTCTCCAAAGCGGAAGGGGTTGAACCTTTTCTTAAACATCCACACTCCAGCAAGATCGGAGCATGATTTGAGGTGGGTTTAGGGAGTTTCAACTGGAACACAAGACTCCAATGATCAACCCAATTCTGAGACAACAAAAAACGATCAGACAGGCCAAGTTTTGGTGTTCAAGCCCCACTCTAGGTGAAAGAACCACCCCGAGGAGAAGATCAACCAGCTCCAACTCGTTGATGAGTTCACGGGGAACCTTCTCATTGGCTGTTCAAATTTCCCACCATATTCCATTTTGAGGGAAAACGAATGACATTAAAATCGCCCCCAATGCACCAAGGGTCTCCCCATAAGCCACTTATGGCCCCTAGCTCTTCCCACATCGAGATTCACCCTTCTTTAGAAATAGGCCCATAGACCCTGGTGAACACCCAAATAAACCCATCTTGGTCCTATATCTTCTTCAGCCGCTTCTTCTCTTAATTCATATTTAATTTCTCTCTTTCCTTTTAGCATTGTACCAAATGAACCTCAATGGTCACTTTGCATGTCTGACCTTCAGTTTGGTTTTTGCACACAAAAGCCTTGAAGATCCATCATCTTCAGATCTCAATTTGGATCATACTTTATTAGAGTTATCAGAACATCCAATAGATAGAAAGTAGCTAGGAGTGGATACTGGGCAACTTTCTAAAAGCAGAGGCTGGGTTAGAAACCAAAGAAAGGGCACACACTATTAGAAGTTTTTAGGGAGACTAGACCTATTAGTTGCACAGTGCATATATCATAAATCAGGATGATATTGGGTCAGAATGAATAACCCACCCTCTGTTTCCTGCATTCCTTCCCACTGCTCTTGTGCTCACGCTTTCTTTTCCACATTTCTTTTGTTTTCTTGCTTCAGTCTTTCGCTAAATGCCCTCTCTTCTGATATCTAATTATAACAAGAAAAATCATGGCACAATGGAGATAAAAGTCCTGGAAACAAAAGAATTGCCAAAGAACAAAGGAAAATGAACAGCTTCCAGCATACCCTCATCTGCATTTTCTCCGTCGCCATTCTTTGTTCGGTCAGCAGTTCTCGAACCTTCAATTTAAGCTGCTTTTTTGGAACTCCTCTGATCGTTCTATATTCAGCACATTTCCGCCCTGTCCCAAGAGAACCAAAATTTATAGTTTTGCAGAGTCATGCCAAAAACCTCAGGTGAGAAAGGACCAACAAAAAGTTCAATTCAAAAGGCAAGACAAGGTACAGCAGAAGAGGCAGAGTTAAAGACCACACCACAAATTATCAATATGTCATCACTTTCTTTTTAATCTTATTTGAAACAGGAAAAACAAACACATACATATAAACATATATACATATATTATACTTAGATAAGCAAAGAGAAGAAGGTACAACACAATAACAAAGAAGTGCATTCGAGTATGCAAGATATATACAAGAGGCACCTTAAAAAGGGGCCTCGAGAAGCCACAAAAAGACCTCCCCCCAATCTCAAAGTGATCCAACCCATTCACAAAATCAAACTAAGGCATTAATCCTTTTATGTACATGCTACCCCAAGTTGAGAGATTGCTAAGTAACAAAAGTTCCATCTTTTGGTTGGTCCCTTCCTCCTTTTCAATTTTTTTCGATTTCGACCCACAAAATTGTAAACCTTCGAGAGAGGAGAACTCTCCATGCCTTCTTCTTTTGAGCAAAAGGAGTCATATCAATTTAAAAGCAGGCTTTGTTCAACAAGAGGGATCACCTAGACTAGCCAAACAAAGGAGAACAAAAAAGATGCAGCAGAATCCTTGCCTTGATACAATGAATAAGAAGTGGATCCATAGAAATCATATTCACACCATAGGAATACCTATATATATATATATATATATATATATATATATATATATATATATATTCCATAGATCCTTGCCTTATTGCAACAGAAATAGATAATTGGAAACAGGTTTCAAGGGATGATCAAGAGCATGACATTAAAACTTAATCCTATTCCACCTCGTAAGTTTCATTATATATATGTATATATATGTGTGTGTATATATATATATATATACATATACATATATAATCCTTGCCTTATTTGCAACATAAATATATAATTGGGAACAGGTTTCAAGGGATGTCAGTGCAAGACATTATTAAAACTTTAATCCTATTCACTGTATTAAGCTTCATTTTTTTCGCAAATCCATAGAGATCAGCAAAGCAGTTATGGAGTTCTGGCAGGCCTTACAATTTAATCTCTGAGAATCAACAATCAGACTCCATTGAAAAAAAAAAATAGAAATCGTTAAACAACCTCAAAAGGAGGTAGACTAAGGTTATTCACAGAAACTTTGTTCTTCTACATGTTAATTTCATGTCTCCTTTTGGATTCACTTCTAGTGAGCAATGCAATGGAAATTCTTCAGTGTCGCTTTCACAAGATTCATCACTTTTGTTATGGCACAGTGTGTTGTCCTGGGATTTAGGAAGTTCAGGGTGAGGAAGTTATCCTTAACAAAGCTTCATTGTATAGAAAATGGCAATGAAGAAGCTGACAATAGAGGCAGCTGGTGGAAGAGTCGTGGGAACAAATATGAGGTTGGGACTGCTGATTTGCGTACTTTTCTGGTGAGAAGAACACAGGAAGGGGTTATGAATGAAAATGACTGGGTGGGAGGAGCACTCCAATTTTATTTAATTTCCGACGGAAATAGGAGCAAGGGTAAGTGTCTGGAACGACGTTTCCGGTACTCCCTCATTTCAAGATTTCAAGTTATTTCTCTACTACTCATGATAGAGGCTTCAATAGAGTACATTCAGAAAGGTTAGGTTTTTGAACCCAGCTTTCTGAGAGCGCTCTGGACTCGAAGTTAACACATGGTGGAAATTTTTTTGGAAGTGATACACAGGGTTTAAATTGGGATGTAACGGATGGGCTGTTATGGAAGAAGCCTAAGTCTGATTGGTTCTCAACTTCCTAATCAGCTCTTACTCTGTTATTTTATTACCTAGAGGAGGTGGATAGCATTAGAGTTTTAGAAGAATGTTTCCCCTCCTAGGGTGGCTTTGTTCGGACAATCATCGAGGACCTGACCCAAACTAGTAGTCATTTGAAATCTGGAGAATGGAGCACAGTGAATTGGTGTTGTTTTGTAATAGGAATGAAGAGTCAGTCGACCAAATTGTCTGTCAACTTGGGAGTGTAATCATTGGTGTTTGTGCTTCTCCAATTTACACGTGTTCTTTCTGTGAAAGGATAGAAGAAAAAAATACTTTTTTTTATTGAATGAGTGAATTACATAGTATAGAAACACCTATATATATATACAAAATAATAATGGAACATAAAGGAAACAAAATAAAGTGTAAAAGGAACCAGGATAATGTATAAAAAGGTAGGAGATAAACCAAAGAATATATAGAGAATATTCTTTGATTCTCAACACTCCTCCTCAAGCTAGAGCATATAGGTCAAATGCACAAAGTTTGTTACAAATGTACTTAATTCTAGGACCTTTGAGAGATTTGGTGAATATGTAGTTGGTCACTCGAGTTGACAAGACTAGTAGTCATGCATCGATGCAATTTTATATCGATAGTGACAATCTACTTCAGCCATGCTTGGTCTCTCGCGAAGACCGGGTTGGATGCGATGTGGAGAAGCGACAGTTTTCACATATTAGCTTCATTTGTTCATTCTTCAAATCTTAGCTCTGAAGTGTCTTAGCCATATGAGCTCATGTTAAGCCACAGCTCGATGTTGCTTAAACTTGATACGACTACAAAATCCTGTCTCTTACTCTCAAGATACTGGTTTCTACTAATAATACAATACCCGAGTGGAGCGTCTATACATAAATGAACCACCACCAGTCCGCATCACAATATCCTACAATCTGGGTGTAACTTTTATTTTCATATAACACCCCTTGGCTTAGTGTTCCTTAGATATAACGGAGGATACGAGTCATAGCATCTCAGTGACTATCACATGGTGATTGTAGAACCTTCGCTGCACTCATCGGAAAGAGATGCAGTTGGGTGATGGTGAGATAGTTTAGTTTTCCCTAAGTCCTCAACATCTCCACGGATCCGTAAAAAACACACGTCACGGTATGAGGCTTAACATTGGATCTCAAAGATCTGAGGTTTAAATTTAACATCTGTCTCTTTGAATATTTACAAAGGCACATCTTCTCTAATTCCTTGCCACACCACATTTGGATTAAGCTAACTCGATTCCCAAAAAAATACTTGGGTTTCCCCCAGATCTTTTAGTGCGAAAGTGGCGAAGAGATGTTGTTTCGGTCTGCAGACTCTTATACGATCTGTTGCCCGTGTCTGATGTGGCTAGCATAAACAATCAAATAAATCTGCTTGCCACAGGCGGTATGATGATAGAAAACCGAGTGATATGTTGTACTCAAGATTTATACCAAGCTCTAAACCATGGAGCTAAACCGGCCGCCAAGCTTGGGGGTGCCCCAAGCCATATATTGAAGCGGCGCAAGCTTGCATACCATCTGTTGCCACACAGGCAGCAAACCTGGTGGTTGCTCCCATATAAACCTCCTCTACCCCGGGTTGCCATGTAAGAAGACATTTTATGTCCAAGCGATACAAGGCCAAAATTACATAGCGACTATATGGGAGAAGGCAGACAAGGCAATCTTGGCGATAGGGAAAAAGGCATATAGTAGTGAACCGTGACTTTGAGTGTACCCCTTTGCAACTAATCGGCCTTGGGCTATCCACTCAACCATTGGGGCCCGATCTTCACCTGTACCACCGACATCCAACCGGTGTTTCTTAGGTAGGTAAAGTAACCAGTCCCAAGTTCCCACCCTAGAATGTAAAGAAACAATTTCTCGACCATGCTTTGTTTCTAGTCAGATAGGATGAGCCTCATGCCTGATTTGTGGAACAAAAGCGAACAAGGTGGAAACAAAGGCAGAGTATGGGGATAGTAAACGATGCTAAGTCTAGAAATTAAAAATAACATGGGGGTTACGAGAGGAATGAGTACCTTTCCGAATGACAATGTGAAGATCAACGGGGAGACGGCAAGACTAGCGTCATGGAGGGTGCCATAGGAGATAAGTCAGCCAAATGCTCGGTGTTAGTGCGCGGCGGCAGTATATTTGCAATGGTCGAAAGGTGGAGTGGTAGAATGCGGGTGAGGTATCGGGGCCCAAAGGATAAAAGGGAATGAGGATATGACATCGAAGCTGGGAGGGTTGTTGATAGGGAACATAATAGAGTTCTCAAAAAATGTGACATCGGCAGAGACAAAGTATCGATGTGTATCAAGAGAGTAGCAACAATAACCTCGTTGAAGCCGGGAATAACCGAGGAAGACACATTTAGTGGCTTTGGATGAAAGTTTGTGTCTTTGTCTGAGGTAAGGCCCAGATAAAACGACATAATCAGGTATGAGGGAAAGTAGAAGAGAGGTTAGTTTGGAAAAAGAATGGTATGAGGTATTTTATCATGTACGGATGATGACATACGATTGATCAAATAACAAAGGCTAAGGTAGCATCCCCCAAAACTTTAAGGAACCTTATGATGGAGCGGTTTCAACCAAATGACGGTTCTTGCGCTCAACCACTCCATTCTGTTGAGGAGTGGCAACGCAAGAGGATTGATGAAAATGTGAAGGCAAAAAAGAGGAGAATGGTCCAGAAAGATATTTCTTGGCATTATCACTTTGTAGGATATGAATTGAAGTATTAAATTGAGTTCGAACTTGACATGAAACCTGGAAAATATAAAATACTTCAAACTGAGTTTTCATTAAAAATAGCCCAGGAGTACAACGGAATAATCATCTATAAAAGTAACAAAATCTGAACCCCAGGTAGACCTTCGGTCAAGGGAAGGACCCCGAACATCCCGGCGTGAATGACTCGAAATGAGACTATTAGTTGATCAAGCGCTTAGGGGAATGGGACACGAGTATGTTTACAGTGACATGACTCAATTGAGGACAAGCCCAGAAACGAGGAACCATTAGAAACTTGGAAATATTCGGATATTGAGGCGTGAATAGGAGAGGAGTATCCATGGAAGTGCGAAGTGGAAGATGAGGCGAGTTGAGATGAAAGAAGCCACAGGAAGTGATCCTATGTCAATCGTCCCCTGGCCTTTCAGATCTACACAATGTGAAATTATCGAGAAAAGGTAATCAACCACTTAAGGTCACGCGTCATCTTACTCATAGAAATCAGATTAAAAGGAGAATCAAGAACATAAAAGATAGAAGTAAGGGGTATGGAAGGAAGAGGACATGCCAAATCGATTCCTTTAGGCATGGTTTGAGATCCATTAGCTAAAGTAATCATGGGTAAATGTGATGTAATAGTAAGGAAAGAAAAAAAAGATCCTTATTACGAGAAATATAATGGAGGCTTCGAGGATCAAGAATCACGGGGTCGGATGAATGTGAAGGCAAGTAGAGGCATTATTAGTGCAGGCTGACAAGCCGAATGAATGCGATTTTAATATTTGCTGGGTGAGAGTGGAGGACTCGCTTGGAGCTCGTTGGTTGTAAGAATAACTCTCAAAAGTGTGGATGAGCACCTTTTGGCAACCATAGAGACAAGAAATCAGCATAAAATTCACTGAATTAGTAAACCAGTACTTCCAGAAGTAACAAACAACTCCCAAGGGCCTGTATTTGTCGTAGAGTGTAAGAAAACACAAAAGGGAGAAGATTCAGGTGGCAGAAAAGCCCTAGAACTAGTCATTGGAGAGAAAAATTGAAAAAAAATGGCATTTTTCGACACCAAAGTGGAGAAGTAAGGTGACGGGGAGAAAGATTGGTGGTCCGCGAAGTTGTAGGTGGAGCGCCGTTGTCGGAAGTGGGCCCATGCGCCCTCACGCGTTGACGCATGGGAGATCTTTGCCGGAGAGAAATGACGCCGCGTGGCGTGACCTTCTGTGTCGGGTTGTTCTGGGACTAATCGAGGTCAGTGATCTGTTGGTGTGGTCGCAGGCGAGTTGAACAATCGTTAAAAGTTCGTCGGAAAATTTCGCAGCGGCGACAAGGTGTTGACAACGGCGAAGAGTTACGATGCTTTTCTGGCGGTGAAGGTGGGTGGTCGGAAGAGTCCCAGCCACTAGATGGGTTGTCGAAATTGAAGATGACAAAACCCTAACTTGAGACCTTTCATGGCTTCTAATACCATGTGAAAGGATGGAAGAAAAGAGATATTTTAACATTGAATAATTGAATTACATAGTATAGAGACATATATAAATGTTGAGAATCATCAGAATCCTTTTTATAGATATTCTAATTTATCTCCACACCTTTTGTACATTATCCTCTTTCCTTTTACACTTTATTTTCCTTCTTTTTACCTTTTATTTTGTTTCCTTTTTATTCCATTCTTTTGTATATATATAGGTGTCTCTATACTATATAATACTCATTTACTCATTCAATAAAGAAAAACATTATTTTCTTCTCCCATTTCACAATATACAAAATAATGGAACAAAAACAAAATAAAGTGTAAAAAAGGAAGGAGGATAATCTTTCAAAAAAATATAGAGATAAATCAAAAGAATATCTAGGGAATATTCTTTGATTCTCAAAACTTTTTAAGTCTTTTAAAAACCTTCTTCTTGGGTAAGGTAAACACCATGAAGAACAGGATAAAGGATGGTATAGAGTATACTTTTTGTGGCTTACTTCTGTCTCTCTCTCTCTCTCTCT
This sequence comes from Tetrastigma voinierianum, assembly GCA_016808115.1. NCBI lineage: Eukaryota > Viridiplantae > Streptophyta > Magnoliopsida > Vitales > Vitaceae > Tetrastigma > Tetrastigma voinierianum. The sequence continues at coordinate 134,494 of JAEQBH010005349.1, forward strand.
CTCTATATATATATATATATTTAAAGAAGTGACAATGTATGATATAGGCCATTGTCGCCAATGAAGCCTAGCTCAATGGTTAAGGCCTGGCCGTGGGCATAGGGAGGGAAGGGACCATGTTCAAGTCCCAGTAGGTACAAAATTGTGTATTTATAAAAAAAATATAGGCCATCATCTCTATGACTTCTGGGCAAGAGGATTGGCTAGTGAAATGATGCACTTGAGCAACCCAAGCCCGATGTCGATTTAGCTAACAAGAGCCCAATGGAATCTAATTTTGTGTTGTTGAAATTCCATGAAATTACCCCAAGGCCCAAAACTTAGTTTTGTCCAGCCCACTTATTTATTTTAATGTTCTTCTAACCATTTAGTTAATTAGAGATATTGGCTGGTCATATCTTCATCTTTAGCGATTCAAAACTAGTTAAATGCACTCGTTATGGTTTGTTTTTGATGTATGTGCTTTCTTGAAACTCTATTTATACCTTTTCCTATACTTGGAGGGATGTTCCAGTATAAGGCATGGGAAAAACGAATTTTGAAGGATCTTTTGTTTTATTGATCATTAATCAATTTTCAGAATTCAATCTTTGTGATTGTCTCTTTTAGTTTCTTATCTCTTGGGTGGATGCCCTAGATGGTGAGCTAAACCAAATTCTTATCTTTGGAGTGGTGTTTCTTATCTTCATAGTGGTGAATTTGTTCCTATCCTACCGTGCTCCAGTCTTAAGTCAGGTATCATAAGCCCTTGTTGCTTTAACTTACACCCACAAACTAGGGGTTGGGTTTCCCAAAAATGGACGGCCTGCCCTAAAAGAGAAAGGCCCAACGTGATTCGCAACAGCTAAGGTGTCTCTCATCTGACCCAAAGAGAAGCCATAATTCCCTTTAAACTTCCCGTTTGCAGTAGGCCCATGGCAAAGCAAGGTAGAAGGCCCACAGGTCTTTCCTTTGACCAAGTTTTAAAAAACGTTGACTGTCCTTGAGAGAGACAACTCCCTCTCGCATTGATTTCACATCTGCCACCCTGGACCACTTTTCCCACATGTCTTCCCAGTTCTCCCTCCACGCTCCAAGCCCACATGCCTCCTACTTATCCTAGTGATCCCTGTTACGTTGCCATCCTAGACAGGCAAGGCCCAAATTCTCAACACAGTTGGACAAAATAAACTAAGTTTCTCTCCACAACCATAACTTAGGTTCCTCACTTCCACTGGAATGAACAGACATCCTAGCCCATTTCAGATAATGTCTCTGCTCAACATGTTAATGCTGCGGCGTGAATAGAGGATGAGTCTCTAGTAGGAGGACTTCTTTTATAGAATTTGGTAGCAATTTTCTATAAAGTGTTTTGCATCGTTTGCATGTTAATGCCCCTGCATGCGTGAATAGATAATGTCTCTGGTTATGTTTCACAGTTGCATAACAATGGTGATGCCAGAACTAAATATGTAAAAGGCCATTCAAAATCAAATAACAATGTGCTAGGACTTCAGCTTTTAGGATCCATGAAGGGGAAGGTAGAATTAAAGTGTTGCAGACAGAATGATGGCTGGACTTGGCTATGCTTTAAGGTCAAATAAATGTGGCAATTGAAGGGGAAATCTTGTTACAAGTTCTGGATGGATGGTGTTAAGGTTTAGTCTCCTAATCCATTTAGGATTCTTTTTCTTTACATATTTAGTCTCCCTAATTAGACTCACAACTACGGTTCCTTTTTTTCTTACTGCTGGCTATAGTATAAATGTTTCCTCACTTTTGTAGTGTGAAGTCAATGTATTCATTCTTTTCAACATGACATCGAGTCATAAAGAGTTTGAGAATACTAGGATTAGGGTTTTGGGTGTAGTTAATTTGAAGTAACCCATCCAAGATAGTGTCACCTCGGTCATGTTACAGTCTTCACGAAGCCTCACAGAAGCCAAACCATCGTTGGAACACCTTGCCTCTGTTGACTTTTACGATGATTTTTCCAGCGACCCTAAAGCGAAAGAAACACACCAACAGGAGCGCCTCCCTTCGATCTACCTTCCGGTGGAAGCCTCGCCGGAAAATACCTTCCCACATGCGCCGATCTCCGGTCTGGCGCTAAAATTCACTCACCGATGCGTGGCGGCACGTGAGACACTATTTGGACACGCGCCTCCTCCAGCATGTGCGTCGACCACCGACAAGCCCATCCATCCTCACGCACCCGCCCCGTCCTTCGGGAGAAAAGCCCTTGCTTTTCACTTTCTCCTCGACTCTTGTTCTAACGTTTTTTAATGCTGAATCTCCATTGTTTTTGTGTTTTCTGAAGCTCTACGACATCTTTAGGACCTTGGGAGTTATTTATGCTAATTCCTACTTATTTCTCATCTCTATGGTTGAAAAAGACATCTCTATGGCTGAAAAGGATCAAACTTTTAATTCTTTTGTATCTGGAACTCCTATGATTACCTTGGATAAACTCTCAAGGAGTGAAAATTATCAGTCATGGGCGGACTCGATGGACCTTTGGTTATTGGTAATGGATGTGAGGATCATCTTACTACTACAAACACAAGTATTCCTGAAGATAAATGTACTCAATGGAAAAAGCGATACTTTACTTTTGTCTGCGATAATCTATTGATGCTAAAAACTCTATATAATATTGGGGCCTGAAACTTGCTACACACTCTCACGGAATCGAATTAAAGCGTACACTAATAATATTCAACGTCTCTACAGATAATATATCGGTACCAATTTAAGCTTATTTCGGTATGGATATATCTTCTTATGGTGAGCGAATGTCGCCTCGAGATGAGAAGCTATCTACATTTTGCAGAAGTCTTCTAACCTTCCCAGGACTTCCTTATCCAAGATGGATCGAGTCTTTATGATCATTCTTCTATTTAACCTTAGGCTGGATTTTGAGAACATCCGGGAACAGATACTCACTGGAGCAGTTATTCCAAACTTTGATGAGGTTCTTGCTCGGTTACTTCGCCATACCTCCACTGCCACTCGGTCCATGCGATCTGAGATTACACCAGACACTTCTGTGATGGTTTCTCAGTCTCATTCTTGAAGTGATTTCAGAGGTGGATGCGGTAGCAACCGAGGTAGAGGACAACGTCCTCAATGCACATCTTGTCTGGGCTTGGACACACGAACGATAGATGCTATCGATTCGTGACCTCCCAGTATTGCTCTTTTGGCTTCCAGTCCTCACGATCGTCGGCATATTTGAGTTACGTGCTCCAAAGCTCATCCACACCCAGGGGTCATTCTTACGCCGCGAATATAGGGAGTACACTTTGTCTCTCAAGCGAGTCAAAATCTTCCTCCATTGCTTGGTTGCGGGCCAGATAATGTCTCTACTTGCCTTACACATTCATACGCACCTTGGAACCTTGTCACTAGACCTCGATCCATATTTCTAGTAATAAAGACCCAACTCATTCTCTTACCTTTCTATCTCCTTTACCTACTATTACCTTGGCTAATGGTTCTCAAACAGCTAAAGGCATTCTTCGGTTTGTCCCCCTCCTTTCCTTTCCCCATACCTCTATGCTATGTTCTGATTTTCCTTTTAATCTTATTTCCATTAGTAAGTCATTCGTGACTTTCATTGTGTACTTACTTTTCACACAACTCTATAACCTTGCGGGGCCAGGATGCGGGAAGGCGATTGGCATTGGACGCGGAGTCCCAGGCCTCACCTCAGCTCGCCTCTTTGTTCCACTGTTTGCACTTCCATGGAAACTCCTCTCCTCCTCCATAGTCGTCTCGGTTATCCAAGCCTTTCCAAGTTTCGGAAGCTGGTTCCTCATTTTTCTAGTTTATCTTCGCTTGAGTGTGAATCTTGTCAGCTTGGGAAACATACTCGTGTCTTGTTCCCCCAAGCGTTTGGGCCTCGGGATCAGTGTCTCTCCTTTTGAGCTTGTTCACACTGATGTTTGGGGTCCTTCTAGGTCTACCTTTACTTTAGAATTTCGTTACTTTGTTACTTTTATAGATGATTGTTCTCGATGTACTTGGTTATATTTAATGAAACCTCGAGCTGAGTTATTTTCTATCTTTAAAAATTTCATCTTTGAAATTTGCACTCAATTCAATATTTCTATTTGTATTTTAAGAAGTGATAATGCAAAAGAATATTTCTCTACGTCATTCTATTCTTTTATGTCTTCCCATGGGATTCTTCACCAATCATCTTGTGCTTACACTCCTCAACAGAATGGAGTGGCTGAGCATAAGAATTGTCATTTAGTTGAGACAGCTCGCACTCTCCTCCTCCATCAAAAGGTTCCTTAACGTTTCTAGGGGGATGCTATCTTAGCTGCTTGTTATTTTATTAATCTTATGTCATCCTCTGTTTTGCATGATCAGATCCCTCATTATGTCTTACTACCTAATCAACCTCTCTTTTGTCTCCCTCCTCGTGTCTTTGATTGTGTTTGTTTTGTTGATGATACCATGCGGGAAAGACAAACTCTGCCAATACGAAGTGTGTCTTGGTTATTCTCGCCTTGGAGGGGTTATCGTTGTTATTCTTGAAACCCAACAATCATTATTTTATCTTTGTTGATGTCGCGTGGCACGGGGATTCATCCTTGCTTTACTCCTACAGTGTGTCATTACGTTCCCGGATGTCTTATCTATTCCTTTCGTCTTACCATCTCCCGATTTCCCTTCTCCACCTACAAATGTCGTGACTCGACCACTTCAGGTCTATACTCGCCGTCCTTGTCCTCTGAGGCCTCGTGTTGGCTGCTCTCTTATGCATGATCATCTCCTGCTTTGGATTCACTTAAAAGTCGATGATCTACCTATTTCCATTCGGAAAGATACCTGTTCTACTTCTAACCTACATCCTGTTTATAATTTTCTTAGTTTTCATCGTTTATCTTTACCCTACTTTGCTTTTGTTTCCACCTTGTTTTCTGTCTCTACCCCTCTCTCTCATCCTTGCTGGAAATAGGTAATGACTAAGGAAATGGATTCTCTTGACTCCAATGACATATGGGAACTTGTCGCTCTTCCTCCTGGCAAGTCTCCCATTGGTTGTCGTTGGGTTTATATAGTGAAGGTGAGACCTAATGGCAAGATTGATTGTCTTAAGGCCCGTTTGGTTGCCAAGGGGTACACTCAGCAATATGACTCAAACTATTATAATACTTTTTCTTCGGTGGCCAAGATTGCCTTTATTCACTTGCTTCTTTCTATGGCTGCTATGCGTTCATGGCCCATTTTTCAGTTGGATATCAAGAATGCCTTTCTTCATGGTGATCTCGCCGAGGAGGTTTATATGGAGCAACCACACGGTTTGTTGCTCGAGTCAGTTTGGTATGCAAAGCTACGTCGATTCGCTATATGGTATAAGATCTCGCCGATCTTGGTTTAGTCGGTTTAACTCAGTGGTTCAGGAGTTTGGCATGATTAACCTGATGAGCCATTCCATTTTTATCATCATTCATCTTGGACAATGCATTTACTTGATTGTTTATATGGATGGCATTTATCATTCTGGTGATGACGGGGATAGTGAAATCGAACAACACCTGCTTAAACTCAAGTATTTTCCTAGGCATTGAGGTTGGCTCAGTGCAATTAAGTTGTTATTTCTCAGAGGAAGTGTATACCTTGGATATATTGACAGATATTGGTATGTTGGACTGTAAGCCCGAAGACACTTCTATGGATTCGAATGTCAAACTTGTACCAAGTTGGCGGAAGCTTCTACGAGATCCAGGGAGATATCGACGACTTGTAGTTAAACTGAACTATCTCATTATCACTCGGCCTGACATCTCGTTTCTTGTGAGTGTAGTTAGCCCGGTTCCTCTGATCACTGATAGTCATTGGGATGTAGTTAAGTATTCTCAGTTATATCAAAGAAGACACGGGTGAGAGGTGTTGTATGAGAGCGAGGTCATACCCGGTGATGCGGTGAGGCTCACGTAGATAGGCGTTCATCGGTATTGTGTGTTCATTGGAGGTAACTTAATATCTTAGAAGAGTAAGAAACAAGATGTAGTAGTCAGATCCATTGCTGAAGCAGAGTACCGAGCTATGACCTTAGCAACATGTGATCATATGGTTGAAGCATCTCCTCCAAGAGCTAAGATTTGGGAAGGATGAACAAATGAAGCTTATATGTGATAATCAAGCCGCCTTGCATATTCATCAACCCGGTTTTGTGAGATGACCCAGGCACATCGAAGTGGATTACTACTTTATCAGGGAAAAGATTGCATCGGAATGCATGACTACTAGTTTTGTCAACTCTAATGACCAACTAGCAAATATCTTCACTAAGTCTCTTAAAGGTCCTATGATAAAGTATATATGTGACAAGCTTGATGTTTTTAACCTATATGCACCAGTTTGAGGGGGAGTGTTAAGGTTTAGTCTCCTAATCCATTTAGGATTCTTTTCCTTCTCTCTTTAGTCTCCTAATTAGACTCTAACTCTGTTTCCTTTTTTTGCCCTAACACTAAAGTATAAATATATATGTTTCCTCATTTTGTAAATTAATGAGAGAATCAATGTATTCCTTTTCTCTCAACAGATGGAAAAGTTACAGTTTTGTTCTATGGACAGTGGACTGCAGTTAAATACTTTAAGACACATTAAAGTTAAGGGGAGGCCAATTTTTGGTCTAAAAATATGCACAGTAGGAAACAATTAGCAAACACATTCCAGCATGACATGCCTGTGAGAACATAAATCATTTGGAAATGAAGGGCTTTAATGTCAATACCGCATGCAGAGTCAGAAAGGCACATTATATACTAATTGGCATGTGATAATATAACATGAACTCCCAACAGAACTTCACATGGAACCATAACTATTCTTCATGAAATATATGCCAACAATTTTGTCAACAAACATAACTTTTGTTTATGTTGACCAATTTATTGCCATTAACATATAAACTGCAATATACAGATTTAGGCATAACTGAGAAAGATGCAGTTTAAGAACAGTGAAATAATGGGCCACAAACAAAGGTTGTCCTGGATGGATGATGCAATAAAAACCCTGAAGTACCTCATCAACCAATGACTTTATTTTAGAAGCATTATCTTTCTTTAGCTGCTTCTTCCTCATTGCTCTAAGCTCTTCTGCAGTGCATAAAAGATAAATAAATAAATAAATATGAGTCCTGTTTGTGTTATATGATATCTGTTATCTGAAAAAATAAGATCCAGATTAAAATTGAAGATGTTCAAACTTTAGCACTGACCTTTTGCTGCATTAATTTGGCTAAGGATATATTCTCTTTCTTGATGATCAAGTAGTAATTGCTGGGCTTTTGCTAATGCTGCTCGCCAGTCAAACTATATGTTATTAGCAAACCATTATATAACATATACCATAGATATAAGTTTTAACCTAGGACACCAAGACTCCTAGTGCATTACTTAGAATTGGCATTCGTATTCCTTCTCTATTCAAATCACACAAAACAGAGTCTTATCACAGTCTGCAGCTACCTTTTAGTTACATAAGTGTATGTTTCTTTGGAAAAAACGTAATCGAGGATCGAAAATATCGTGCAACGGATATGTCGATCTTGGATTTTATGGATATCGGTGGATATTTTTACAAAAATATTAGTAATTAAAAATTATTCAAATATTTAATTTTTTTTATCAAAAATATTAAAAATTCAACAAGAAAATGCATATTAAAATTATTTTGATAAGTATAAAAAATGATAATATCAATTAACTTTTGAAAAATATTTGAAATTCCTAAACTATATTTATTTTATTTATTAACAAATAAATTTATTTATTATTACCTCAATTATTTTGTTAAAACATATTTCATCATATTTAAAATAAGAAATAAATTATTTATGATTTATACAAAATGATTACGCCACCCTTGGAGATTCCAAAACAAAATTTGAAGGTTTCATAGCTTCACGAAGCATGGTTACCTATCTTGTTGAGGAAGGGATAGATTTGGAAGACTCAAATGAGGGCATGGGTTAATTAAGAATTTCATTTTATTAGTTTTGGGGTCATTTTTGGATGTTATTTAATTATGGGCCTTTTATTTAATTATGGTTTCCTTTTTAGTTGTTCTTTTACTGATTTATTTTAGGTCATATTCATTCTAATTGGGCCAAATTCGTTTTTAGGGTTTACATTTCTATTTTGGGGCTATTTTAACTATAAAAAACGGCCGCCATTTTGAGATAAGACGGTTTATGTTTAATAAGTTTACTCATAAAATTTTGCTTTGTTTTCTTTTGTTCTTAATTGAATGCATGGAAATCGGAGCTTATCAAAGTGATCAAGCGAGTGTGGCATCTCAAGATCGGGGTTTGAAGGACTTAGTATCCTTTTGGTTCTAATCAGATCTCCAAAATCTGTTCTTGGCATTGAGAGCGATTCTCTTCCATTGAATTCAAGGGTTCCTAGGGTGCAGTCATGCGGAATTCAGAGTATCATGGGTGGTTGGCAAGCTTCACCTTACAACCCAACTCATCGGTAATAATTCAGCATTAGACACTCTTCCCTAGAATCATTCCTCTTCTCAGTTAATCTTTAAATCGAAGGGCGAAAATGGAAACCAATAACCGGTAGAGAAGGTCAGTGATACGAGAAGCCTCACAGAAAATCAGTGTATCATCGGCAAACAATAAATGCAAGACCTCCACTCCCACGCTTACCCTTCCTACCACATGATAGGTTGTTAGGAAACCCCCCCTAAACTACTTTCTCAATCATTTTGCTAAAGGCTTCTATCACCATCACGAAAAGATAAGGTGAGAGTGGATCGCCCTGTCTGAACCCTCTAGAGCTCTTAAAAGTTTGAAGGGGTTCCGATGATCAACACGAAAACTGCGGTAGAAATGCGCACATCCACGATCCAAACGTATCCATCTCGCCCCAAAACCTATCTTCTCTAAGACCTAACAAAGGAAATACCAATTCACATGGTCATAAGCTTTCTCTATGTCGAGCTTGCAAAGAAGAGCTCCTTTGTTGTTTCTTACAATGGAATCAATTGCTTCATTGGCCACTAGCGCTGTGTTTAGAATCTACCTTCCATTAAGGCATTTTGCATTTTCGAGATCACCTTAGCCAACACCCTTTTGAGGCTATTTGCTAAAACCTTTGCCAACCATTTATATAAGCCTCCCACCATGCTAATTGGCCTGAAGTCCTTACAATCTTCAGCTCCCTCTTTCTTTGGATTCAGCACAACAAAGGTCGCATTAATGCTCCTCACAAAACAACCAGACTAAAAAATTCCTTGAAGAAGCCCATAATCTCTGCCTTAACAAACTCCTAAGAACTCTGCTAGAAATCCATAAAGAAGTTGTCATATCCAAGAGCCTTGTCACCACAAAACTCACAGGGCGAAACTTCATCTCGATTGAATGGATTTTCTAAGCGGTAAACCTCCACTACATCCTAGCCTCTCGAATAACCCGATGGACCCGATTTGCCACTCGCCCAGGAATTAGAGCAATTCTTGAAAGGCACTAACCACTTGCTCTTTCAACCTTGACATATGATTTCTTCTCCTGTGCGTGTTAGCCATTTTGTGGAAAAAACTAGTATCGCTGTCCCCCTTTTTATTAGACCTCCGATTCTATCTCGAAATCCCTTCAAGTAGGGCCCATTTTTTATGCTCCCCTCTCACTTCCTCCCGACTTCGTCTCTGTAAGAGGATGTGCGCTCTCCCATGCATCCTAGGCAACAATTTGTCTTAAAGCCTCCTTCTGCATCTCAACATTCCCCGAAAACCATACGATTCAATCTTTTTTAGCACAAGTTTTAAGGCCTTGACATTTTCATCAAATAAAACTTGCAACGGACCTTGATCCCTTCCCACCAAGATTTTAGGGTGGGAATGAAGTCCTCCTTAAGCCACATGTTTTCGAACCTAAAAGGAGTTGGCCTGCTTCTCATTCCTCCGCCATCAAGAAGAATGGAGTTATGATCCCACGTGAGCCTTTGTAGCAGACATTGAGCACAGTCACTGAAACGGCCTTCCCAGTCGTCAGAAATTTAAAATCGATCCAACCTTGACCTTGTCACCATTGTTGAAGCCTCCCACTCCCATTTGAAAATCCCCCCATGTAAAGGCAAATTCCTCAGTTCCAAGGCCCCAATAACCTTAGAAAACCTTCTCATACCAGAATTCAGCCTACCACCCTTGCTTCATTCTTCCGAAAATCTAATTGCGTTAATGGGGCCAAAACGGGCTCATCTCCCATGGGCTCAAGGGAAACTAAACCCCCTTCACCTAGCCCACCCAACACATGATTCAAAAAAATCAGCCTTCCCGACCTGTAGTTAAAAAACCAAATCGGACCTTGAGTCGACCTAAGACAGTTGCCTCCTTTGCAAAGGGGCTAAACCTAAATCCCATCAACCTTGGGGCCCATCTCAACTCCCTTACGAAATCCTTTAAACTCAACTCCCTCTATTCCCTGTCCATAGAGTTGACTTCCAAACTACTTTTGTAGCCCTTGGGAGACCGAAGCCCTAATTCCCTCCTTTTCCCCTCTCTGTCTTATTGAACCATCTCCATCAAAGCTGACAGTCATAACAAAAAGGACAAGGTCTCATCAGAAAATCCATCTTTTTTGTACGTCGAAACGTCTCTTCCCACCGACACTCTTTTCTTTTCCTCCATGCATCTGCTAATGCGCGATGTTGACACTTCTTCTACCTTGTTTTGCTGAGAAACAACCCTAGCCCCGCTAGAGCCAAGCTTTTACTGCATCAACAATGGTGGCCCCCCCCACCATAGCTAAATCGCAAAAAACGAACTTCCCACCACGAGCTGCAAGGACCCAATGTCTCCCAAACCCCTGCAAATACCAACATCCTTGCCCATTGAAGCTCACGACGCCTCAAAGTATCTTTGTCGATCCCAATAAAGCCTCCACAACAGTCTCCAATCTTTTGGAAAGCCTCAGTTTTCCATAGGTGTAACGACAAGCCTACCACTCTAACCCATCTCTCTCGCATCAACTTCCTACTACACCCCACTTCAAGTCTCCACTATTCCAGAAACAAAATCCTCCCTAGGAAGGAACGCTTCCCTGGTTTTAGCACCTTATCAACTTCCTTCTTCCAAAAGCAGCGAAAAAAGCTACAACCAGCAAACATTTGAGGTCCAGTCAAATCTCGAGAAAGCATAAATCTTCTCGACTCCTTCAAATCAGGCATTTCATCCTCCAAGCTATTCAACTACCACGACCATTGGGCCTCAAGCTCTTTCTTGAAACTCACGTCATCTCCCCCCTAGATGCAACCAAACAAACTGTCCCAACCTTTTTGGACTTTTTGGCTCAACTAAGGCAACCTCAGCATAAGAGAAGGATCTCTAAACCTCCCTCTCCCTACCGAAACAAACTTTCACTTAAAGGAATGCTAGTTGAGCTAGACGACCCTTTTGCAAGGGATATAACCCTCAAACCGAGAAGATTAAGCGGCTAGAAGCCTTAGCCCCAAAGAAACCTCTCCATTCGAGGGATCATGATCTAGCGCTTTGCCCTGCATCACCACGAGCCTGAAAATATGCCTTCTGCTCCATTGGACTTTTTCTCGACTTGTATTTCCTTCCCTCTTCCTCCACCCTTTAGAAAGC
>JAEQBH010005350.1:0-177321 GCA_016808115.1 Tetrastigma voinierianum
AATCCTTAGAGATATGGACCCTCGATGCAGCTACGTCGACCGGGTTAATTTGAGATTACGGAAATACCGTGGCATCTCTCAGGGATCTTATATTGGGGCCGGGACGGGTTGATGGGCATCGGGCTGACCATTGCGATTTCGGGAACTCATCTTTGCATGACTCTCTTTGCACCTCCACCACCCTGACCACCACCACCGTACGGACCCATCGTGAGGATTTATCTGATTCCGCCTCCACCACCACCCCACTGTTCCATTCGACCCGCGGGTACGGAACATTTATAGCGTATGGTGGGCGAGACCCGCCGCCACGTTTTTTTTGTGGCCGCTCCAATTATTGATGACACTTAGGCACGATATCGATGGGATTAGAAGCCCGGAGAATAAGGTCTACGCATGTTCCATAATGGAGTTATAGGTTGGGACGGATACTTGTTGTTCGTTGGCGACCTTGCCGGTTAAGTTCGCATCTCCGGACATTGAAAAGTACAGCGGGATAGGGTGCCCTCGCATTCCATGACGTTATGTGCGGCATAAGATTGGATGAGGCACGGTCGTGCATGCTTTTTCCTCATCCATTTGAGTGGTGTAAGCTCGGCGTTGGTTTGCATCATTAGACCCTTGAGGCGTAGGACATGGGCTGATTTGGGACAGGAGTTTATCAGATAGTATTCTTTTAATACTGTAGTGGACGTATCCCGGAGAGAGTTAGAGGCCCTCAGGTAGAGGCTAGATGAGTCGGTCACTTCATTCATCTCCCATTGGAGAGAGAAGATTACCTGGTCTTATGAACCCTCGGGCGTGATGGTCCGGCTATGATTATGCGCAATCTTCAGCTCCCAGGTTTTGCTGGCATCTCATGGGCTTCCCACATCTGAGACTTTAGATCATTGGTTCAGGCCCTCTATGGCATTGAGGAGGGCATATCTAGAGGATTATGGGCAGACTCTTCCCGCCAGGACTCTAAGGAAAGAAGCCGAGGTCGGGACTGGAAATGGCATCAGATATTGGTGCCATTGGCATAATGAGACCATAGTCCCAGCGTCACCTTGGGTTTAATTAGTTTTGGACACTCCTTACAGGATGGTATTGGATCGATCTGAGACACCTTCTCCTTCCGGGCTAGATTTGGGCTACTTATCTATCGCCGCCTGACAGTATATGCTACGGGCGCCTTAGAGGCCACGTATGCGGTACCATCGGTATAGAGCCTTAGCCTTCAGAAGTCGGCGGGTAGTTTACGACTCGGGATGCCAGCGGTAGAGCATTTCGAGATTGGTTAAAGGGGTTTGATTGTTCCACTACCACAGACCACCACGCGACCTACCGCGGATTGAGGTGCAGTCTTCAACATGCACATCATCGGAGGCGGGTCATGATACAGATAGTTGTGCAGCATTGAGGCATGCTATTCAGGACTTGATTGATCAGGGTTTGGTTGATTTGGGACACCCTGGAATGACTACGAGACCGCTCATCATGACACTAGGTTTTGTACCTCCGCCCAGTTGGTATACATTCGATTGAGTTTTTGGGGAGATGAGATATTCATGATGGGATGGGATGGAGAGGCACCACTCGGCCAATCTGCTTGTATCACCGGACTCGGGCTTTAGTGGATACACCCGTAGTCGACAAGTCTCGAGGCCATTTAGATTAATTCCAGATGATGTTTCTCGACAGACAACAATATCGCCGGTATACTTGCAACATGTTCCTCCCATGGCACCCTTCGTGTTCGGAGGGTATGGGCGGTGCGTAGAGATGTGGTATTCTGAGGAGTGGGAGAATTGCTTCGACCCCACACAGTTGATAGACCTTTTGGTGGCGTGATGCTAGAGATGAGATTGAGAGGGAAGATGATGGGATTTTATTGCGGTACGCACCACTCGGGACCGCATTTCCATTTAGAGCTTATTGGCCTCGTCGAGCCTACGTAGAGCCCAACGTTGATCAGAGATCTCGGTGAGATTAAAGTTGAGTCTACTACCACCACTAGGGGACTAATCCACTTTCTAGCAACGGATAGAGGCATTTGCGTGCATAGTGTTTTCGACAATGATTTTCCGCACGGGGATCGGACCGTGGCATCCTTTGTTCGTGATGTTGCTTGTTCGAGGTCGTAGGGGTGTCGTCAGATCTGGCTGGACAATAGCTCGCCCTTGCGTTTGTCAGTTCCGCCATTGCTTTGGGATTTTCACCATCAGATTTTGGGCCATCCATACCGGACCGTCCAGGCTTATGGCGGGACTCGGTGATTATGGGTACTCTCATTACCACGTGTCGCGATCGGTCCGGTCGGATACTCCGCCTCTTTCGGGTTTGAGGATTCGGTCATCCTTTAAGCTGCTTTTGGGCTGCCCTTGGATTCATGAGGCGGGTGCTATACCATCTTCACTTCATAAGAAGGTGAAGTTCATACAACAGGCGCGTTATCCGCGATGCGATCGATAAAGATGTTGTTACCCTGCGAGCGGTCGTTACAAGTCGATCCACCAGTGACCAAGGGCGACTTGCACTTAATCGGGTTTGTTTTGGCGAGTCAGGGTTGTCGGTTAGAGGATGACAATAGAGACATGGTACTATGTCTTTTGATCATCCTGGCGGCTTGCGGTGCTTAGCATGATGAGAGGCGGGTCTTATATGCGCGGTTTGGGATTAGGTCGCGCCCGAAGCGTAGCGATTCTATACGATTAGTCTGTACCATATGGATTAGATTGCACTCCTTGAGGATGATGCCACGACACCTTAAGCGACCCGGCTACTTAGCCGAGATAGGGTAGAGCTCGCTTGTTCGGGGTTCGTTCGATTACCCGCCGCCCGTACACTTTTCGGTTAAATGTATTTCGCAGAATCGGAGTATGCACGCGCGAAGGTTGACCATGTTTGAAGATGAGATTCGAGGCGTTGGCTGACCCCAAGGCCGGATCATGTTTGAGTTCCCCAAGACCACGAGCCACTCGAGGCCATGATAGTTACACCCCCATCACCGGATCGAGCCAGTGTGTTTTCCATGTGCTTTCTTCAGAAGGTCCCTGACTATTATCTACCTATGGATTTGGGGGATGATATTGATGGAATGACTCTTCCTGATACTTGCATGGACGAGATGGACATGATCGGCACTGGCCGTATCCTTGACACAGCCCTGCGTGGGCCCTGTTTTGCTTTTGACATGTTTGGAGTTTCTATGATTGATTATGATAATGTGACACTTTATGACGCTTGCACTGTCACGATGGACATGATCGGCACTGGCCGCATTCTGGATGCTTCCTCACCTGGACCCCTATCCGCTTTTGATGTGTTTGGGACTTCTATGCTTTAGTTTGATGGTGATGGACTTATTACTACTGATATTACTCATGAACTGTTTCTGTTGAGGGAGCGTCCGGGCTACATGGACCCGCCCTCTTTTGACACTATGTCGGGTTCTCGCGCTTTGATGACATTTATGATGAGTAATAATGACATGAGTATTTTCGAGTATTTGCTTGTGTCCACGACATTTTCCTTTGATTGCCTGCACCCGATACCAGCCTTACGTGTATCGCGATGTTGATGATGACGGGAGACCACGGATGACCTTTGGGTGGTAAGTCAGTCTAGTCGATACGAGGCGGGAAAGTTACATCCAGGTTTACGGTATACGGCGTTGATAGATTTTAGTGTGCAGATCGGCTAGGGAGATTAGGTTGGCTTCTTTCCTTATCTCTGATGAAGTGGATTAATTGACTACTCGAGTCATACTTGGATGTATTTGCATGGTCGTATGAGGACATGCTGGCCTTGACCCCTTAGTTCAACATCACGCCCGTTCGCCCACGTCTCCCCAGACCGGTTAAGCGAAGTGGGGAGACTACATCCTCGGTGGAGTTTGCGGAGTTAGGAGAATTCGAAACGACTCGGTGTTGGCTTCACGGCGGTAGTTAGTACTCACGAGTGGTTGGCTAATGTAGGTCCATTCCCAAGGACGCGAGGTTAGAGGATTTGTGGTGCGACTTTGAGATTTGAATAAGGCCGGCCCGAGGATAGTTCCCCCTCCCACATCGATATGTTAGTTAGCGACCTTGCGAGCACCTATGTTGTCTTTCATGGATGGGTTTAGGGTATGTCCCAGTTTTGATGGCTCAGGGGATATGGAAGACTTCTTTCATCTTGAGTGGGGTACTTCTTCTTTATCAGATCATGCCATTTGGGTTGAAGAATGCGGGGAGCCACCTATCGAGAGAAGAATACTACTACTTTATTCCATGATATGATGCATAAAGATGTGAGGTATATGGGCGACATGATAGTGAAGTCTCGAGACGGGGGAAGATCACTTAAGCGACCTTATGAGGTTCTTTGAGAGGATCAGACAGTTCAGATTGAGATTGAATCCCAAGAAGTGCACCTTTAGGGTAACTTCTAGGAAATTGCTGGGTCACATTGTTAGTGAGCGCGGTATAGAGGTTGATCTAGAGAAGATCAACGCCATACTTGACATGCCCGCTCCGAGGAATGTGAAAGATCGAGAGACTTTTAGGCTTATTTATCGCCATAATTTGTTTCATTGTATTAATAGACATATCAGGCCTATCTTTCATCTTCGAGAAGAACCGACCCTACGATTTGGAATGATGATTTGCTAGCGTGCTTTTGAGAGATAAAGTGCACTTCTCCCACTAGTTTTAGTGCCTCCCGTATCATTTGTAATGCGAGCCAGGAGCAGGCAGGCCGGGTTCAGTGAATCGTAGCAGGGACACCGGTGAAGCCATTAATCAAATCCAGTGGATTATCGTTTTATTAAATTTTGTTTTCAAAGAGTGTAGCGACCCGAAACCAGAGCTCGACCGGTTGGCGGATCAGCCGGGCCGGTTTACTCAGGCATTTCAATTATCTTCTCGAAACATTTTGTTTATGTTTATTCCATTTTAGACTTTTAATTACGGCGGAAGCATTCGTTATGGGCAAGCCTGGTATTTACAAATTCAAGACCATAAAATTTACATTTGTCAAATACATTTACAAAATAGAAGTTCGGAGGTTCAAATTGTTTCACAATATCAATGTTCCGAAGAAATGGGGTGAATGCATATGTGGAGGCATTACTCCGCAATTCTTCCTACATGACTCACGAGCTCCTGATCTTTAGGTCTTGCTTCTCTATCTTTCACTAGGTACTTGTGCATTGATAAAACAATACGCTAAGCATTTTCATGCTTAGTGGTTCTATACAGTTCTCTATTCCATTTCAGTTCAATATATATCATGCATTTATCAAAATAATGTCTTTAAACAATTCTTTGTGTAATGTAGATAATTATACAAATACACTTTTATATCATTTTTTCGCTTTTAGGTTTGTGATTTCACATATAGATGTAGAGTCGACGTTCACGACAGTTAGGTTGGTAGATCACGTCTGTTTATCGATACATTAGCAATGTGGTTTCACATTGATATTATCTTCACATACTTATGGCTATAGAAATGCGACATTCCGCAGCCCAGTTGATTTGATAGAATACGTCACGTTTGTCATTCGATACTTGATGTGGTTTCACATTAATATTACCATTTCACATATGGCTATAAATAAACATTAAGCGAATTCGGTTGGTGAATCATCTATTTGTCATTAAGGTAAGCGATGTGGTTTCACATTCAATATACCATTTCACATATGGTATAGAAATAGAGCATTCCGCGGCGGTCGGTTGGTGAATCTTGTCACATTTGTCATTGACCTTGTGTGATTCCACATCAAATTACGGTTACCTTCATGGCCAATTCGAGTTGGTGAATCCGAATCATGTAAACATTGATACTACGACAAATCAATTTACTTTTATCACCTGATAAATTCACTTATAGTTGAATACACGCATTAAATACAGTGTTTGATAAGCATTTCAAATACTAATAGTTGAATCGATATATATGTATGCCATAAATAAAGAACAAAGCGAGAACAAATAGGAATAAAACGGCGAGAGAGAACGAAACGTAGAACAAACCCGATTATCGATTCCTTTTCTTTTGATACTCGATCCTAGATTAGGGTTGTCGTCTTCACACTTTAGTCAAATACAAATTCTTCACTCTTAGTGGTTAAGCAAATAATCATACTTCGCTTTGCCTTGGCGGCGAGGTACGGTACATTTTTCACTAATTCTTATTCTTATTTGAACCCCCATTAATCTTTTCTTAGGGTCCCTAAACATCGGTACACGAATCACGAGGACTTACTGACGAATATGCAAAATGAAATTTCTTTGGAACAACATCTTAGGAGTACACCTTTGACTTTGTCTTAGGTCTGGGTTCTTACACAACTTGTCATAGGTACACCTTTGGCTTGTCTTGGGAGATTTTCAGGTTATACGCTCAGGCCACTGTGCGCGGTGGGCTGGGCTGCATCTTAGGTACACTCTCTGAGTTTTTGCCCATAAATGTTCGATTTTGGCATTTTCACTCATTTTTCATCCACCAATCTTCTCCAATTCGTCCCATATCAAAAATCCACCATGGAATCTACCCCCAGAAACAATTCCAAAGTGGTTTGGAGCTGATAAAATCCATTTTCCTCATGTTAGGGCTTTTTCCCCAAAATCAAAATCATAAATGAGGAAGTTAGGGTTTGATTTTTCTTACCTTATCTCTTCAAATCTCCTCTTCCATGTTGTTTGATCTCTTAGGAGCAAGAAATGAGAAGCAAAGCCAACCCAAGCCACTCTTCCTTTCAAACCCTAGATTTTCTCCCTTTTCTCCTCTCCTCTTTCTCAGCGTGGTTGCTCATGTAATGAGCCACAAGACCACATTTTTGGCCTTTATATCCAGCAAATCCATAAGGCCTTGTTTGGCCTTTAACTTATTTAAGTGTAAGGCCTTGTTTGGATTACACACCTATTATACTTTCTCATTTTCCACCTTTTTGGTCTTAAGTCCTTATTCATAAGGCCATTATTTATTCAAAACATTACTTCATTTAAGTCTCCTATTATTCCACTTTGGCCATTCATTTATCATAAATCCACCTAGACATTTATTCTTTATAATAATTGACCCTTAGGTCCTCATTTTACAAATTTTCACATTTGCCCTTTTTCACTTGGGTTATTTCCGGGTTCTTTCAATTTTCTCTTTTTAGCATATAATATTAAATCATATGCTTACACTTTCAATTTACATTTCACAATTTTCCAATTTATCAATTTTCTCGGAAAAACCCAAGTTTGGCTAGTTCCATACCCGAATATATAATAAAAATTATTATAAAAATTCTAGGGTATTTTTGGGCGTCTGACTCTCCCAGCCCAGAAAATTTCGTCCTCGAAATTTACCTTAGTTAAACAGTTGCGGATACTGCTGTCGCATCGTTTCTTCACTTTCCCAAGTGGCTTCTTGATCTTGTGGTTTCTCCACAATGTGCTGACTAAGCGGAATCTTCTTTGTTCGCGATTCCTTCATCCCCCTTCACGAGCGAAATTTCTCACGGCTGCTTCTTAATATATCGAATCGGTCTAAACTCGATTGTCTTGAAGAAGTACATGTAGTCCGATTAGTACCTCAGTAACATAGACACATGGAAAACATTATGGATCTTTTTCAAGTTCGGAGGTAAGGCCCGAGCGGTATGCCAACCCAGACCCACTTTTTCGATCACCTCATATGGGCGACGATGAATCTAGGGGCTCGACTTGCCTTTCTCCGAGATCTCATCACCTTTTTCCAAGGCGTGCTGAAACACTTTTATTTGATCTCATAACGAATATCTTTTCTCTTCATGTGACATATGACTTTTGTGCATCGGTGGCCCTTCCGATCTCTCTACAATTATTTTCACTCTTTCTTACGTCTCTTGTATCAAATCGGGACGTCCTTTTCTTTCACTCGATTAAAGTCCGACCTGACGGTGTTCTACATTTTCTTCCATATAGGGCCTCATAAGGCGTCATTCCAATACTTGATTGGAAACTGTTGTTGTACACAAATTCGACTAAAGGAATGTGTCGATCCCAACTACCCTCATAGTCGATCGCATAACTCCTCAACATATCTTGGGAATGCAGGATCACTCTCTCGATTGTCCATCGGGTTTGCGGGTGGAATCTTTATCTTAAAAATTCAATCGAGTGCCCATGGCCCCTCTTCTGATTTTCCCAATCTCGAAGTAAACCTCGGATCTCGGTCTAAAATAATGGATATAGGAATCCCGTGTAATCGAACTATTTCCTTGATATCTGACTCTGTAGCTTGTCAGTGAATGAGTCGGTTCTCATTAGGAAGTGGCGACTTGAGGTGATAGGTCTACTACTTATTGGCGGAGTCATACCTTCTCCACATCAATGGTAACCAAACCCTGAAAATCCATGATGATTCGGTCCGATTTCCACTCCGGTGTTACGATAGAATTTGGAATAATCCGATGGAACTTGATGCTGCGCACTCTTTGACACACCAAACGCGGACTACAAATTGACACATCTCTTTTCATTCCAGGACCACGGGGCCAGCATTTTAAATCACCGATACATCTTTGTGCTGCAGGGATGGATAGCGAAAGATCCCTTCGTGCCTCTTGAGTATGGATTTCCTCGAATCATTACAATCGGTACAGGCAGATCCTTATATCTGAAAACTCCAATTTTGAATTTCACTTTGGCGAACTCGGTTTCTTTACCATTTCAATCGATTTATTGTGGCGACAATTTTCTCATCTTTCTTTTATGCCTCGCTTTTTCGATTCAACAAACTCGGTCTTGCTATCAACTGCGCCTCACAGTACCATCGTCGTATAATGACAAATGGGCATTGGCGCTCGAGCGTTCGTATTGACTTTCTACTCGGCGTCGTACTACATTAGCCTTTCTGGGTGATAATCAATCATGGAGTCATAATCTTTATCGAGTTCCATCCCCCTCCCGGTTGTCTCAGTTAAGCTCTCATTGTGAGACGAATACTTAAGACTCTTATGATCGATTGTAAATGAAACACTTTCTCATCTGAAATAATGTCTCCCGAATCTTCAACCTTGAAATCTGATTAGCGACCCGATTCAATCATGCGTGGGGTAGTTCTTTCGTGTGGCTTGATTGCCTTGAAGCATGACTTCTACTTTACCCTTGCATTAAGGACACATCGAGAGTCCATTTAGTGAAGCATCATTTATAGATCCGCGTATTCTTCTGCGCGTGTAGCGCCCCGAGCAGGAGATCCGGGTTGACTGCCGCGCGTCGGCCGCGAATCTGAGTGGATGTCGGTTGCAGAAGCGCCGCCCGGGAAAATGTCGGGGCGGAGTCTGGCTTTGTGCGGGCTCTACCCCAGATACGATACGTATAAACACATCTCGAAGCAGTCCGATATATCATCACATGAGTAAAGCGGCCACTTAGGCCCATGCCGATTACTAAATGCAAATATCAGTAAACATACCAACTATGTCCAATTGTTCTAAGAGTTAATAATTTACTCTTATAAACACATATATCAAAATTAGAGAATTCTAATACATGTATAAAATCATCGAAGCCCTGACCAGGCTTTTGCTTCACAACCTTCTCAGTCTACAGGGCCAGCGGCCGTCCTCGCCTTTCACTGTACTGTAAAATAATATCCCTCGACGGGGTGAGCTAATGCTTTCGATGGTGGAATCATGCAAGTGGGGTACACTCTCTACTAAGTGCGGTCTGATGTTCGAAAATAAACACACATTGAATGAATCGTAGTCACTGCTTGAATGTCACAACTCATCATCTCATACCTGAGTCCTCACCGACTCCCTCACACTCGCCTAATCCTCGTATGAGAATTATTATTTTGTTTGTTTGTTTGTGGACAACCCTCCGATGTGTATATATATCAATTGGGCCATCTCCGACGATTAATATTATTTGTGGACTACCCTCCGATGTATATCAATTGGGCCGTCTCGACGATTGATATTTTTTGTTTGGACTACCCTCCGATAATTAACATTTTTAGACAACCCTCTGAACCATTTTCTCTAGACTCATCTCATGCACTCACTCCTATAGTCCTAGGGTGTTCCAGTGCATATGGAATGCATGTATGCCAATTCAATCTGGATTTAATTCACATGTAAATATATAAACATGCATATGTTACAAAACATTCAATTCACACAATCATGTCATATGAAATTCTCATTTCATACATCAAATTAACTCACTTGGTAATGATCAAACGAGCAATTCAACTTGAATCACTCGATCAAACACATTTTCACACAGAAATATATTTTCGTGTCGCTACATTATATGAAGAGTAAAGCGCAGGAGTTTCTGATTCCAGTCGCTCATCAATTCCATCGGTTCACTTTGTGAACCCCGCATTTCACGGCCATTCCGGCCTCATCCAATTGATACATGATTTATTACAAAATTTCAAGATTTAACAACCCCGAATCAGCGCGTGGCGATCATGCATTCACTCCATTGGTATTCCAAAAATTATATCAATTCGGTCCCAAGTTTGGGGCCAGGAGAATCAACAACCCCTGCGGCCCATTCGACTCGAGCTTATTCTGATGTTCTTAAACAAAGTACAAAAAAGCGCAAGTAGGAAACCCACATCTCTCGGAGTTTGAAACTCCTAAATCACGGAGTACCCGCGAAGCCCTCTCGCGTAGACGGCTTTTCCTTCTTGTCAGAGGCGCAGTGGTCAGTTTGTCGAAAACTAAAGAGAGTCGAAGACTCTCTCTCTAAAAGCAGTGCAGCAGCTCTTTGGTTCTCCCCCTTTTCTTTTCATTTTCTCTTTTTGTTATTTGAAGAAGACAAACAACATTTATGTTTTGTCTTGTCTCATTCATCGAACTTCGAAATAGCCATTATGTCCATACTTTCCAGTTTTGACATTCGGCACTATATCTACGGCGTCGTTTTTCATCATTCTCTCCTTACCGCCTTATGGCACATGAGTACGTGTTATATGTGACTTTCGTCGCATCAGAAATTCGTTTCTGACACGAGCGCGATGCCTCGAGAAAAGCGTGCCGACTCACGAACTATCTCGAATTTGGCGAATTAAACGTGCTAGCTAGATTTATTGAAGGCGATTCCAACGGTGAATCTGTTTTAGATCATCACGAGATCTAGAGAATAAATTAGGATTTTTAACAGAAATAACAATTTTGTAATCGAAATTACGATTTTGCCCTTTTTCCATAAATTTAAATTTCTCGGGTCTTACCGTGGTCGAATTTGAGTAAGCAAAGACCTCGGTTAAGAATGCTTTTAGCTTTTAAAAACTTCTTGACATTTTCACTCCGTTCATACTTTACATTTTTAAGGTAATCTCGTCATTGGGTGGTTATAGAAACCCCTTAACGAATCTTACGCCCAGTAACACGCTGGTCCGAGAAACTACGTATACCGTAACATTTCTTGGTGGCTTCCATTCGATAACTTCCGCCACTTTCTTTGGATCCACTCCAGTTCGCTTCTTTCGTCCTGATATTGCGAGAAAGGACGCGGTCGACAAAAACTCACCTGGCGAGTTTATGAAACAAGCTGCTCTTTTCACCGAAGTCACAACACTACGAAGGTGTGTCATGACTTTCTTGATCTTTCGAGATACCGCAGAATGTAAATGATGAACAACTACGACAAATGATCCACATAGGTCGAAAAACACGATTCATTAGGTCCCGTAAGCGCATTGGTGCATTTGTGCGAGCCAAATGACATCCTGAGGAACTTCGTAATGTCAGGTATCGCGTTAAAGCGTCTTATACACATCCACATCTTTAATTCTCAAGCGATGATACCCGGATCGCGAGTGATCTTTGAAAAAGACACTTCGGTTGATCGAAGAAATCATCAATTCTAGGTAACGAATACTTATTCTTTACGGTCAACTTGTTCAGTTGTCTATAATCAATACATAGACGAAGTGTACCATCTTTCTTCTTAACAAAAAGCACGGGAGCTCTCCATGGTGATACACTTGGTCGAATAAATCCCTTTCTAGCCGGTTCTTTGGCTATGATTTCAATTCCTTTGGCTCGAGTGGAGCCATTCTATACGTGCAATGGATCTTGGGTGTGGCACACAGTGGCGTCATTAGCAAGCTTCGATCTCCCTCTGTGGAGGCAATCCTGGCAACTCTTTCGGAAACACGTCCGGAAAGTCACTAACGGTAGGGATATCGGATACACTAGGCCTTGCCTTTGCAGGTATCAATCACATAAGCTAAGTAGGCTGCATCCTTTTGCACCATTTTTCCTTGCCATATTTGTTGCGGATATCACATTAGAGAGGTGGTTTGACCTCTCGCCAGGTGAATATTTCATGCTCATTACAGTCCTTAAGGTCACTCTTTTCATTTTACAGTCGACTATCGCTCGATGTCGGGATAACCAGTCCGTCCCAATATCGCCAGGAATTCATACGGCGAAGGATAATTCTATCGATCTCTGAAATTCACATTCTCTTTGTCGATAGGACAATCTACATACTTTGATTCATGATAACACTATGCAGACGGGTTCGTCACGAGATGTCATACTCGGTTTCACTTCTCGATAAATTACCGATTTGGGTATGTCTCGATTTTACATATGAATGGGTGACCATGGGTCACATCAATGCATGCCTGATAGTATCAAAAGGCATTAAAATTACCAATGATCACATCGGAATGTGCGTATCTTCCCTTTACTTTCATTGCGTATGCTGCATTTGGAGCCACGAGCATCATGCTTTGCGATATGTGTCCCTTGTCTCGGAACACTCGGTGATGCAACACTCTTATTTCCTTTACTGTGCGAAACATTACCACATGCGGGTCTTGTGAAGAACGTGCTCTAGAGCAAATCTTTCACCTTGTGCGCGGTAGATCCTGAGCGAACAAGCACCAGTCAATTTACGACACTACTCCCACTTGTCTTTCTTCCGCAGTAAGGAATGATGAAACGACTTGTCCTTTAGAAACCTCCTTGTGCACTTCTGTTGTGGTCTCCCGGTAGAATACTTTGCATTACCGTGGCTTGGGTGTAGGTTGATTTAAGAACCACGTGGTCCTTTGAATTTCTTACTCTGCTGGCGTAGGCACTTGATTGGCCAAGGGCTTTTTCTTACACCACTGTCTTCTCTCTTTCCTATCATTCTCCTCTTCTTTTTACTCTTTCTATATTTAGAGCACATGTCACTATTTTGAGAAATCCTCATGGCGAATCTGTGACATGGGCCGGATATGGTCGTGAGACCATGCTGAGCTTTGCGACATCTTTCCTCTTCGAGGACACTAGTATCACCGGGAGGCGTACTTGTAACTAGCAGAGTAAATTCTCTTTGATATTCGGTCACACTCATGCATGCTTTACTTGGTTATGAAACTCGTCTCATATTGTTCAAATAGATGCGACCTACATATTGCTTCTTGAACTCATCCAAGAAGAACTTCCATGTCACACTTTTCGGTGGTGCGATCCTTATCGAAACGCCGCGATATTGATAAGCTTCACTCTTGAAGTAGGGAGATTGCACATTAATTTCTCTTACGTTTGTGTAATGCATTTGCCTGACATTTGCTCGGTCCTCGAGCCAATTCCGACCATAGCAGGTTCATCATCTTTCTTTCTCATAAAATCTATCGGTCGGTACTTTGCCATTCTCGATGGGCCGTTCAATGGGCAACCATGGTAGTTGTCTTTGCTTCTTACGGTCCCCGAGCTATCTGCGGAGGATATCCATGGTTCCCTCCCATTGTTGGTTCTGTTGGTGTATTGGTAGACATCACATTCTTGCCACCTTCCACAACAGCGGGGACTATCTGGACAATCCCTTGGTCACCTACGACCCTTTGGGAACTTGAACCATCCATGCTTATCCTATTAAGACCCACAAGATCCGCGTCAGAGTCATATCATCCCTTTATATGCAAATGCAATGTATGTCAAATACCATTTTCAAAATCCTTTTTCAAAATCATTTAGGGCCCCTTTTTTTTTCAGAAACACCTAAACCTAGGCTCTGATACCAATTAAAGTGTAGCGACCCCCGAGCCTACCCAGGCTAGGTTGCGGATCGACAGAAAGCAGGGACGCCCGGTAGAAGCCATTAATCAAATCCACTTTAGTTATCATTTTATTAAAATTTTCATTTTCAAAGTGTCGTGACGAGAAACCCCAGGCTCGACCCGGGTTGGATCAAGCGGAGCAGGTTTATAGGCATTTTCAATTATCTTCTCGAAACATTTTGTTTGTGTTATTCCATTTTAGACTTTTTAATTCACGGAAGCATTCGTTATAGAGCGGCTACAAAGCGTTCTGAGTGAACCCGCTAAAATTTACATTTATCAAAATGCATTTTACAAAATAGAAGTTCGAGTTGGTGTTTCTAATCTCGTGTTCGAGAAAGAAATGGGGTGAATGCATATGTGGAGCATACTCGCGAATTCCTTCCTATGACTTTGAGCTCCTCGATCTTGGAGTCTTGCTTCTACATCTTTTCGCTCGGTACTGCGCATTGATAAAGCAATCGCTAAGCATTTTATACTTAGTAGTTTCTACTCTGATTCTCCATTCCATTTGAGTTCAATATATATCATGTATTTATCAAAATAATGCCTTTAAACAATTGTTGTGTAATGCCAAAAGATAATTATAAATACACTTTTATATCATTTTTCGCTTTTGGTTTGTGATTTCACATATAAATTTATAGAATTGGCATTCGACGGTCGGTTAGTGAATCTGTCCTGATTTATCATTCGGTGATAGCAATGTGGTTTCACATTCGATATTACCATTTCACATATGGCTATAGAAATCGACATTCCACGGCCAGTTCGGTTGGTACGATCACATTACATTTGTCATTATTCGATGCTTGATAATGATTTCACATTCAATATTACCATTTCACATATGGCTAGAAATCGACATTCACGGCCAGTTGGTTGGTGAAGATCTTGTCGCATTTATCATTGATAACAAATGGTTACATCAAATTACGGTTACCTTCATGACGAATTTAGTTGGTGAATCCCGCCATGTTGGTCATTACCTTCATGACGAATTCAGTTGGTGAATCCCGTCATGTCGGTCATTCAATATTACATTTCAAATCAATTTACCTTTTATCACGATAAATTAACTTATGGACATGGACCCAATGCAACGCATTCATGCGAGATATTTGACAAGCATTTCAAATACTAATAGTTCAAATGGAAATATATATATATATATATATATATATATATATATATATATATATATATATATATATATATATATATATATATATATGTATACTTCACAAATAGAGAACAAACTGAGAACAAATAGGAATAAGAAGTAAGTGAGAGAGAACATAGAACATAGAACAAACCAACTATATCGTTTCCTTTTCTTTTTCGATATCGATCCTAGGTCGAGGTTGGCCGTCTTCACCCTTTTTATAGTCAAATACAAATTCTTCACTCTTAGTGGTTAAGCAAATAATCATGCTTTGCTTTGCCTCGGCGGCGAGGTACGGTATGTTTTTCACTTATTCTTATTATTATTTAAACCCCCATTAATCGTTTCTTAGGGTCCACCTAGCGTTTAATTTTCGTCACGGAACACTTGACGGTAGAAAATATGCAAAAATGAAATTATTTGAACCTTTGTCTTAGGTACACCTTTATTTGACTGTACTAGTCTGGTTACCTTACACAACTTGTCTGGAAATTTACACCTTTGACTTATGCAGATACGAGGTTACCGCGCAACCTATCACCGGTCTGGCTCAGCACATGCCCAGGTACACCTACGGGTTTTGCCTAGAAATGTCGATTTTGGCATTTTCACTCATTTTTCATCCTGATCTTCTCGATTCGTCCCATATCAAAAATCCACCATGGAATCTACCCCAAAACAACTCCAAAAGTGGTTTAGACTCAATAAAAATTCATTTTCCTCATGTTAGGGCTTTTTCCCCAAAATAAAAATCATAAATAAGGAAGTTAGGGTTTGATTTTTAATTCCTTATCTCTTCAAATCTCCTCTTCCATGTTGTTTGATCTCTTAGGAGCAAGAAATGAGAAGCAAAGCCAACCAAACCACTCTTCCTTGCAAACCACTAGATTTTCTCCCTTTTCTCCTCTCTCTTTCTCCAGCGTGGTTGCTCATGTAATGAGCCCTAAGACCACATTTTGGCCTTTATATCCCTTAAATCCATAAGGCCTTGTTTGGCCTTTAACTTATTTAAGTGTAAGGCCTTGTTTGAGCTTACCGCGGCATTATACTTTCTCATTTCCCACCTTTTGGTCTTAAGTCCTTATTCATAAGGCCATGTTTGCTCAAAACCCGACTACTTCATTTAAGTCTCCTATTATTCCACTTTGGCCATTCATTTATCATAAATCCACCTAGACATTTGATGTTTTATTGATGAATACCAGATCTCATTTTAATTCATTTTCTTCAGTTATTAAGTTGATCTTGTTTTTCTTATATAATAACCAAATCATATCCTTTCGTTGTTTATATTACCGATTGTCGTTTTTCGAAAAACCGGAGTTGTGATTAATGTGAAGTCTCTTAAATGTATAAAAATTAAGACATTAGACGTCTGGAAATGTACCTATCATTGTGGATTAGGTTAACTTTGGGATATATTATTAACTCATTTGATGGATTGGAAAAGATGATATTACATTATCACAGGCAAGAGATCTGTTTGGAATAAATGATTCGTTGGTGGATGAGCTGGTGCGTGGTTTTGGTACGGGAACTTGCGACATCTAATGGAGATATTCGCCGCTTGGTCTGATTGGATCCATTCAAGATATTGTTAATGAACTTTGTTACGGCGTGAAAACTGTGAAATCAGAAGTTGGTTACAACTGCGAAGATTGTCATTCGATGCAACAAAACGTGATGAACGTGGCCGAGGTCTTTAGCTTTGCGATGTCAGATGACGAACGGTCAAACAATGATTTCCACGATGAGCAATTTGATTCAATGACCCGGCATTACGGGATGGCGGTTGTACTTGATGGTGCCACGGTCGATGCGGGGTTTAGTATTGGTATCTTATTGATATCACCCGCAAGGTGATCACATTCCCGAATCCGATTCGATTAAGTATTTTTTTATCATCAGGTTGGCCGAATAATATAGTTGGGTATGAGGCTTTGCATTCTGAGGCACAGAGACCGCGCTAGATCTTGGCATTAAATAGTTGGAGATCCATGGGGATTCAACTTGGACCTCTGACGAGACCAGGTATCTACGGAGGGGACTCGAGATGAGAAGCTGAAGCCACACCATGCTTACTTAGACCCCTCTTGGTTTGCCCAGTTGTGAGGTGAGATATATACATTTGCGTAGAGGCGAATCGATTTTCTCAAAAGTTTTGCACTCAAATGGAGAAGATAACTATTTTACCGCTATCTTCATTCTCATTAAACATTTCATAATTCCCATCTTGTCAATTTTAGCGATTTTTTGACACATAGCTTAATGCGTCAATACCATCCTCTCCACTCATGCAACATGTGTCATGTGAATTTTATGTAGTAGGTGACTTTGTCACATCACATGTCTCTCAAAAACCAGTTTTATGGCTTTTAGGCACGGTCGCGCCGAAAAACTATGAAATTATTATCTCGGGTGGCGACGTCGACGTGGTATGAGATTTAGCGTCTGATTCAAGCGGTGAAGTCAGTTTAAGTCATCAGAGATCTAAAAATTCAGTTTTGACGAAATTGCGTTTTACCCTTTTTTTCGAAAATTAGATTTTCTCGGGGTTTTGTGATGGCTATTCTGATTATAAGAGATTCCTAAGACCCTAAAGAATAAAATTATATAACAATAAATTTTCCTCATCTTGTATATTTTTCATCACTTGCAAATTTACATATATAATGGCCATCCTGATTATAAGATTCTAAAACTTTAAAAAATCCAAATATATAGTAATAGATTTTCACATCCTCATGCGATTTCCATATACTCATGACTATTACAATTATAAGATTTCTGGACCCTAAAAATCCAACTATATAACAGAGTACCATCCTCTTGCAAATTTTTTCCACATCATAAATTCCATATATAATGAAACATTACAATTATAAGGTCAGACCCTAAAAATCAAAATTATATAGTAATAAATTTTCATCCTCTGTGAAGTTCATATATAATATTGTTACATTCACAAGATTTTAAAAATCAATTATATAGCAATAAATTTTCACGTCATATCTGCAAATTTACATATATTATATTTATTTTCATTATAAATTTCTAGACCTCAAAACTCCACAATTATATAGCAATAAATTTTAACATGCTCTTGAAGAATTTTTCACATCCTCTTACAAATTTACATATATTATGACTATTTTAATTGCAAATTCCTAAGACCTCAAAAATCAATTATATAGCAATAAATTTTCACATCTCTTTAAAATTTTGTCACATCCTCTTTTGAATTACATATATAATGAGCTATTAGATTCATAAAGATTCACCGGACATAAAAAATCAATTATATATCAATAAATTTTCACATCTCATGCAGATTTCACATATAGCGACTGTAACAATTATAGATTTCGAAGACCCTAAAATCCAATTACTCATAGCAATAATAAATTTTCCATCACTCTTGCAGGTACCACATCACTGCACAAATTTTGCATATATGTGACTATTTACAATTATAGATTCTAAGACCTAAAAAATCCAATTACTATAAGCATGGTACTCCATCCTCATCTTGATTTCCGCCTCTGTGGTATTCTATAGTTCTAGGACCATAAAAAATCCAATTATATAGCAATAAATTTTCACATCCTCTTATGAATTACATATATTATGTTCATTACAATTATAAGATTCTAGAGCCTAAAAATCAAATTATATAGTAATAAATTTTCACATCCTATACGATTTCCATATATAATGTGGTGACACATTCTAAGACCACTAAAATCCAATTATATAATAAATTTTCACATTCTCATAAAATTTTACATATATTATAGTGTAACAATTATAAGATCCCTAAGACCCTTAAAAGTCCATAATATAGCAATAAATTTTCACATCCTCATCTGGATTTCCATATATAATGACTGTTACAATTATAAGATTCCTAAGATACAAAGAATAATTATATAGCAATAAAATTTTATATCCTCTCTGCAAATTTTTCTATCCTCTTGAAATTTACATATATAATGAGCACTACAATTATAGGAACTACTAGATACAAAATCCAATTATATAATGATAAATTTTCATATCTATGCTGATTTCCATATAATAGTTAATTTCGTATAGATTCTGAATTACCTCAAAAATCTGATTATCATGCAATAAACTTTCACATCCTCTTGCAATTTTTCACACCTCTTTGCAAATTTACATATATAATAGTACATTTTTAATTATAAGATTCTTAGACCTAAAAATCAAATTATATGGCAATAAATTTTCACATCCTCAATGATTTCCATATATAATATTTGTTACATTCTAGAACCTAAAAATCATATTATACGCAATAAATTTTCACGTCCTGTACAAATTTACATAATTATGACTGTTATTACAATTATAAGATTCTAAGACCTCAAATCAATTATATATAATATTTCCTATCCTCTTGCAAATTTTTTCACATCCTCTTGCAAATTTACCTCATGTGTTGATTTTCAATTTATAAGATTCAGACCTCAAAAAATTGATATTTATCGATAATTTTAGATCCTCTTCTGAGAATTTTTCACATCTCTTACAATTTTATATATAGTATTTGTTACATTATAAGATTCTAGGACCATAAAAAATCCAATTATACAGTGATAAATTTTACATCCTCATGTTGATTTCCATATATAATATTTGTAACAATTTTAAGATTCCTAAGACCACAAAATCTAATTATATAGCAATAAATTTTCCACATCCTCTTGCAAATTTTTTTTTCATCTCTTGTAAATTATAATTGGTATGCAATTAGAAAGATTCACAGAACCTCAAAGGTAATTATATAGCATTAAATTTTACATCTTCTTTCAAATTTTCCATCTTGCAAATTTACATATAATGATTGTTACAATTATAAGATTCTAGGACTATAAAAAATCATTATATAATAATTTTCCATCCTCGACAAATTTTCATCATAATGGTATTCTGATTATAAGATTTAAATCAATTACTCTTTTTTAAAAACTTTCCATCTATAAATGTTACTTTGGCGTGCTCTTGAAGAATTTACATATATAATGAGCGTACAATTGAGATTCCTAAGACCCTAAAAAAATGTAAAATTCTCTGTATGATAAATTTTCATCTCAGCACATATTTCTATTTAATAATTGTACAAATTTATAAGATTCTAGAACACAAAATCAAATTATATAGCGATAAATTTTTAACATCTCTTACTAATTTTCCCTCTCTGCAAATTTATATATAATGACTGTTACAATTATAAGATTCTTGACTAAAAAATCGATTATATGGCAATAAATCTTCACATCCTCTACTTAGAATTTCATATATAATATTTCTATTTAATTATAAATTCCCTAAAGACTTCAAAAAAATCCATTCTATAGCAATAAGTACACCACATCACAAAATTTTCCACATATAATTATATATATGCCATTACAATTGTAGATTCTAAGACCACAAAAATCAAATTATATAGCAATAATTTTAAACATCCTCATAAATTCCACATATATAATATTTGTTACATTCCTTAGACCTAAAAAATCAATTCTATAGCAATAAATTTTCACATCAGAAAAATTAACATATCTTATATTTGTTGCAATTATAAAATTCTAAGACTCAATCAGGTATATAGAAATAAATTTACCACATCCTCTTGCAAATTTTCCGCATCCTCTTACAAATTTTTTCACATCTTCTTGCAATTTACATATATTATGAATGTTGCAATTATAAGATTCTAGGACTAAAAATCAGTATGTTGCAATAAATTTTCATCCTCTTGCTAGATTTTCACATCCTCTTGCAAATTTACATATAATGGCCCGATACAGATATAAGATTCCTAGGACCACTGGTGAATTTTATATGTCATTTTCACATCCTCATGCGATTTCCATATATAATATTTATTACAATTATTAGATTCCTAAGATACTAAAGATCAATTATATAGCAATAAATTTTCCACATCCTCTTGAAATTTTTCACATACTCTTACAAATTCATTATATTTTGTAGTATTACAATTATAAGATTTCTAAGACCCTCAAAAAATCCAATTATATAGCAATAAATTTTCCCATCCCCTCCTGCAAATTTCCATATATAATATTTGTTACAATTATTAGATTCCTAAGACCTAAAAAATCCAAGTATATAGCAGAATTAATTTTCCGCATCCTCTTGCAAATTTTTTTCATCCTCTTCCAAATTTACATATATAATGTTTGTTACAATTATAAGATTCTTAAGACCCTCAAAAAATCAATTATATACTTGATAAATTTCCACGTCTTACAATTTTCACATCCTCTTGAAATTTTTACATATATAATAGGCGTACAATTATCGATTCTAACACCTAAAAATCCAATTATATAGCAATAAATTTTCACATACTCATGCAGATCTTCATATATAATATTACAATTATAAGATTCCTAAGATTTCCAATCTAATTATATGTAATAAATTTTCACATCCTCTTATCTTTCCACATCCTCTTACAAATGTACATATATTATAGCTATTTACAAGTATAAGATTCCTAGAGCCTCAAAAATCAATTAATAGTAGCAATAATTTTTTCACATTCTCATGCTGATTTCCACATATATAATAATTGTACAATTATAAGATTCCTAAGATCCTAAAAATCAATTATATAGCAATAAATTTTCACATCCTCTTACAAATTTTCACATCCTCTTACAAATTACATATATTATATTACAATTATAAGATTCTAAGACCCTCGAAAATCGATCCTCTCAGCAATAAATTTTCACATCATCTTGCAAATTTACATACATAATGATTGTTACAATTATAAGATTCCTAAGATCCTAAAAAAAATCCAATTATATAGCAATAAATTTTCACATCTTCTTGCAAATTTTTTTCACATCCTCTTGCAAATTTACATATATAATGGCTGTTACAATTATAAGATTCCTAAGACCCTAAAAAATCCAATTATATAGCAATAAATTTTCATCCTCTTGCCAATGTTTTCACGTCACTCTTCTCGAAACCTATTTTAGGCTGAGTTTAGATCACCGGAGTTTTTGGTGTTTTGGTACGCTTTTGGTGTTGAGCCATAAGGATTTTGATTTTATTTCTCATCAAATTGAGTGATTCAAATTTTTGGGTAAACTATACTTCTGAAGAACAAATCTCCCTTGAAATAAGTGTATTCAAATTTGGACCCCCATAGGACTGAAAATTCGTCAAAAGTGAAACTACTTCATTTGAATGGGTTTACGATGAAAGTTTTGGTGTTTTAGTGCATTTTGGGTATTTAGAGGCCATAGAAGTTGAGTTTCACTCGTCAAATTGAGTTATTCAAATTTTTGGATTAACTAGACTAGGAGAACAAATCTCCTTGAAATAAGTGTATTAATTTGGACCCCATTGGATCGAAGTCGTTAAGAGTGAAAACCTTTGTTTGTAGGAAATATTTCGGTGTAAAGTATTTGAAGTAAATAAATAAAAGAAGGGTTGATATATGAAATATAAACACATGTACAGTAATACAAACATGTAAATGACTAGTATGATATCCCTAATTTAGATAAAAACCTAATAAGCTTGATTTCTTGTATATATTCCAAAATGGATAAACAGTAGGCATTGCCTATGAGAGATTACAAGTTATAAGTTGACCACGTTTGGGTCATTAAAGCGACCTGGCCCCAGGTCGTCTGGCGACCACTATTTGGGTCACATAATACAAGCATAGGTCATTGTCTTGTATAGTGATGATACCTTCGGGTATATACGGCCCCGTTTGGGTCATACAATACAGGCATAGGTCACTGTTTCGTACAGTGATGATACCTTCAGGTATATACAGTTATCTCCCGTATCCACGTCTTTGGAATATACAGGCATAAAAAAAAGTGATATAAGATAATATGAAATATGACACATGAAAAAGGCATGAAATATGCAAATGATACGAAAGATGCATATGATATGTAAAAGAAGTATATATTTATAAGTTATTGTATATGTATACTGAAATTAAGGATCACTACAGGTGATCATATATGTTATATGTTTCCCATTAAGCTATAAGCGTAGCAAGGGTGTTTCATCAGTGAAATCGAAGAAGAGGACATTCCACGACATTACCCGCATCATGAGGCCAACACGGCGATAGAAGCCCACCACAAGTAGGTTTTGGATTTGTTTTTGTATATGTAAATGTAGAGTTTTGTAATAGTGAGAGTGCATAAGAACAAGTAAGTAATGAGACTTCGGATCTCATGAAAGAACATTATGAACACCACTACATTGAATTTGTTTTATATGTATATGTTATAAGTTTTATTTAACATGAAAATATATAAGTAGGCCCTGATGACGAAAAAGCAGGTTAAAAGTCCTAATCCAGTGTCGCGTCCCCACTCTTCACCTAGGTGAGGGTAGGGGCCTGACAATTAAGTGGAATCAGAGCCTAGGTTTAGGCGGCTTTGACATAGAGTATAGGATAGAAAAGCATGTGTCTAGTAATATGTTGGCCTAATGTGGATGTCCTTGTGTCTTGTTTTTTCTATAGTTGGATCATCCTTCGAATTCAGTTGAAGAAGGAGTGAAGAGTGTTAACCCTGGAGATTAGGGGTCATCAGCTTCTGAGCCCTTTGAAAGTAATGCCCCATTGAGCGAATGAAGCGCTGGCGGGGATATCTCGAGACATGGCTGGGTATTGGAAAGATTGGCGACTCGAAATCCTCAATGAACATGGTAAGACTTGGGGCTAGGAATTCATGGGACACAAACATGGAAGTCAGATCGCGAGAATGCAGTTGAAAGCTACAAGAATATTGGAGGTTAGATGCCACTGTCGATCGAGAGAGTATCATGTGCGGTCTCACTATTAGAGTGAGGCGCATGAGTTGGTGGAAGCTAGTGTTGAGGTCAAGGATTCAAATCCCATGCCATGGGGAATTCTTTGCTCGAGTTGAGGCTAAATGTGTTTATGACCAATAATGGCAGGAAGCTAAGAAGTGGAAACGGTTCCTAAATTTGAAGCAAAGGAACTTATGATTCATTTGGGCCATGAAGAAATTTGTAACTTAGGGTCGATTCTCATAAGAGCATTTCGGTGTGAGCAGGTTCTGAGATGGACTACGAGTCCGTAAAGAAATCGCGCTGTCACAATATTTCAACAAGTAAATTTCTATCGATGAGTGCTTCAGAGTGGCAATGAAAGTAAAGAGATATGAAGCAAGTAGTAAAGAAAGGTTTCGAGAGCCACAAAAAGTTTTTCTAGAGGAGCTTCTTCTCCTTGGGTGAGTTAGGGGAGTCCTAAAGGCGGAGTCGGTGCGGGGTTCGACTACAAGAGGTAGAAAACGGAGTATAGTTGTACTGGTTACGATGAGGTGCTTCAACTTGACAAGGAAAAGTCCCAGAGTGCCCTCATTTCCATAGACGACATTTAAGCGTGTGTAGATTATTGACAGGAGGATGTTTGGTGTGGAAGTGCGGAGTACTTGACTGTGGTGTCCCAGAGTCGAGGGATAATAGGGTTTGCAAGGTAGTGGCGGAGGAGATGCGTTTGCACCACCTTTGACTTGAGATCGGTGAGGTCGAGGTGGCCCCGGTCGACATAGGGGGCGTGGAGTCTGATGTCGAGACGGTGGATCATCCATCTTTTCTGACTATTTGTGAGCTTATCTTATGAAGGCTATGAGGGATCAGTGCTCCCCAAAGCGATTCTTTGGTATTACTGCTCTCTTTATGATATTGGCGCATGCTTTGATGAACCACGGCTACACTCATTCGTATATCTGTACTAAACATGTGTGTTTGATAGAATACCATCCAGTAGAGTGAATTACCATATGATAATACTTGTTACTAGTCCCCAGGCGTAGTGTCGAGTCAGCGAGTGTATAAGAGCGTCACCCTAATGACTCGTGATAGAGTTTTACGTTGATCTACTTGCTTTGTTGTTTCATGAGTTTGATTTAATTTTTTGGAATGGTTGGTTATCCAAACACCGGGCTATAGTTGATTTATGATACAAGAAAACTAAGGCTTAAAATGTTCTAACTGTCGGGCGTAACGAGGTTTATGGTATCCCGATGCGGAATTAGGTGTCCAAATGTAATTTCCAGCTATCTGAAGCCCGACGATTGTTGAGGAAAGGTTGTGAAGCCTTTTTGGCTTTGGTGCTTGACTCAAAAGGGTCA
The DNA here is from genome assembly GCA_016808115.1 of Tetrastigma voinierianum. Classification (NCBI taxonomy): domain Eukaryota; kingdom Viridiplantae; phylum Streptophyta; class Magnoliopsida; order Vitales; family Vitaceae; genus Tetrastigma; species Tetrastigma voinierianum. Next base: position 25,396 of record JAEQBH010005350.1, read on the forward strand.
AGTAGATGTGGAAAATATTCTGGTAGTAAAGGAATTTCCTGATGTGTTTCAGAGGAATTCTGGGGAATACCACCAGAAAAGTAGATACTCCATTGAAGTTGTTACGCTGAATGACTCTAATTTCTAGGGCTGCCCTACATGGCTCCAAGCGAACTAAAGAGTTTGAAGACTACGACTACAAGAGCTATTGGACAAGGGTTTCATTCGACCTAGTGTTTATCCTTGGGGTGCGTCGGTTTTATTTGTCAAAAAGAAAGATGGCACTCTCCGGATGTGTATTGATTATCGGCAAATAAACAAAGTGATAGTGAAAAATAAATATCCGTTTCAGAATATAGAAGATCTTTGATTGGTTGAAGGGGTAAGCATCTTTTCAAAGATAGACTGCGATTGAGATATTATCAACTTTGGGTGAAAGATGTTGATGTTAGAAGCAACTTTTAGAGCTTTGATATGGTCATTATGAGTTTTTAGTAATGCCATTTGGGTTGACTAATGCACCGGCTACATTCATGGACTTGATGAATAGGGTATTCCAACCTTATCTGGACCAGTTTCTAGTGGTATTCATTGATGACATCCTAGTGTATTCTAAAGATGCACAGGAACATGAACAACATTTTAGGATAGTGTTACAGATTTAGAGAGAGAAACAGTTGTTTGTAAAGTTGAGAAAATGTGATTTTTGGCTTAAGGAAGTGCCATTCCTAAGCCATATTGTATCTACAGAGGGTATTAGAGTTGACCCTGCAAAGATTAAAGCAGTTGTGAGGTGGAAACTGCCTCAAAATGTAACCGAGGTGAGGAGTTTCTTGTGTTTAGCAGGATAGTATCGACGGTTTGTAAAGGGATTTTCCATCATAGCATCTTCACTTACAAAGTTACTCCGGAAAGGGGTAAAGTTCGAGTGGGGTGACAAATGTCAGTCAAGTTTTGAGCCGATTAAAGAAAATGCGGTTCAAAAGCCGCCGGTGTTGACTCAACGCCGGGTAGAGAGCTGTACCGTATATGGTGATGCGTCAATTTGGTTTGGATGTGTATTGATCTGCGAAGATGGAAAAGTTGTGACATATGCCTCCGGATAGTTGAAACCACATGAAGCGGGAATTATCCCACATGATTTAGAGTTAGCACTTGATGGTGTTCGTTGAAAATATGAGACACTATTTATATGGTGAAAAATGTAGAATCTTCTGAATCGTAAGAGTCTTAAGTATCACATTAACTTAGAAAGAATTGAACTTGAGAGGCAATAATCGGTGGCTAGGTTTGTTTTTAAGGACTATGATTGCATAATTGATTACCACCATGTGAAAAGCTTATGTGGTGGGCGATGCTTTCTAAGTAGAAAAAATGATTTATGCTTTGTTCTGAATCATTGTGATTGGAGATTGGAGTGATGGAACATGTTGGCTCGACTAAGGGTTATTCACGATTGGAAAATGATGATAAAGTGCTTAGAAGAATGATGTCAAGCTCTGAAGTAGTATATTGTCAGAATGGAACAATACTTTGACTATTTATAGATGAAAAATGGAGGTTTGTTTTACAAGAAGCGGTCATGTTTCACCAAGATGACATGGAGTTAGAAAGAAGTTGATGTATGAAACACAATATCGTGTTACCATGCATCGCAGGTAACAAGATGTCTTGGGATTTAAACGGTACTAATGGTGGGATGAAAAAGGATGAGAGCCAATTATAATACAAATGTCATGAGCAGTATGAGTAAAGGCTGGAGCATCAGAAGTACCATCCAATTGTTAAATCCTGTTCCAATTTGATGGAAGTGGGACAACATTACTATTGACTTTGTATCTGGTTTTCCCCTCACCCAAAAGAAACATGATTTTGTTTGGGTAATTGTGGACAAACTTACAAAGTCTACTCACTTCTTACCAATCCGACCTAACTATTCCATGGATCGGTTAGCGGAATTATATGTGAATGAAATTGTCAGGTAACATGGTATTCCAATATCTATAGTGTCTGACCACGATCCATGGTTTACGTCAAGGTTTTGGAAGGAATTACAGTCAGCCTTGGGTACTAGGCGGAATTTTAATCTGATTTCGCTACAAACAAATGGGCCGGTTAGAGAGTGATTCAAGTGTTAGAAGACATGCTTCGGAGTTATGCACTAGTTTTTTTCAGAAGTTGGGATAAGTATATTCCTCTTATGGAATTTTCTTATAACAACAGTTATCAATCCAGTATTTGTATGACCCCCTATGAAGCTTTGTATGGCAGGAGATGTATAACTCATGTATGTTAAGACCAGAGTGAGCAGCGTAAAGGTTATTGGTCCTCATATAGTAAAAGAAACAGAGAAAGTTCGGGTTATTCAGCAAGGTTAAAAGTACGCTAGTGATCAACAAAAATCATATGCCGATTTGAAGAGCAAATATATTATTGAATATGATCGGAGATAAAGTATTTTTTGAAGAAATCTCGCCATGGAGGAAAAGATTCTACGGTTTGTGAAAAATGGCTGAGTCAGATTCATTGGGCCCTTATGAAATCCTAGAAAATTGGCCCACACATTGCTTATCGGTGGCGCGCCTCGGGTTGGCCAACACATGATGTTTTCCGTGTCATGTTGAAGAATACGGTCAGGGCAATTGCATATCTACACATTGCAAGAGGTGCAGAAGTGCGATAAATTTCTCTATGATGAGGCAAGGCATATTAGCTCGAGAAGTGAAGCGATTCACGGAATAAGCAAGTAGCATTAGTGAAAGTACTCTTAGCAATACCATGGCGGGAGGAAGCTACGTGGGAGCAGCGACTATAATGGCACACTACCATAGCTGTTGAGTTCGGGTGTATAATTTTGAGGATGAAATTCTTTTAAGGGGGGGAGAATTGTAATACCCCAAAATATACCCTAATGGTTTTATAAGTTTGGGAGCATAATACTCATATGTTAAATTTGAAATTTTCAGAATTTATCTTTGTTAAGTGTGAAATGATAACAACACAGGAAATTAAATTCAAAAAAGTGTCAAGGGTAAAGGGTAGAATTGTAAAATAAGGACTGGAAATGGCATAAGACAAAAGTTTTATATTCAAAAATAGAATAATAGATAAATTGAAGTGCAAATGAAGAGAGATGAAGGCTTTTGAGCAAAAATGGGAAAACTAGCTAAAAATGCAAGGCAAATAGGCTTTAGACCAAAATTAGGGATAAGACAAAAATGGTATATTGAATAAGCATTTTGCTCATGTGGAAGAAAGAGAGTGAAGACACGATTGTTGTTGAAGGGAGAAGCCATCTTTGGGTTTTATTTGTTCAAACAAAGAGAAGGAAGGAAAGAGGAGGAAAAGCAAGTTTGAAGAAAAGATTAAAGTTAGGAACTCATCCTAACTTCTTTGAGTATTTCGTTTGGGTTTCATCAAACCTAACTTATAGTGTGATTTTAATTGTTTTAGTTCATTTTGTGGTTGTTTTGGGAGTTATTTGAGTTGGTTGTGGTCCTCGATTGAGGGAAATGTTTGTATAAAGGAAATGTTCAGGGTTTTAGGAACATTACTATCAAAAAATTTCTAAAACCCACATTTTTGTCTTGGCAATAACTTGGTCATAACTCATCCAAATTGGGTGATTCAAATTTATGAGTAAACTAGACTTCTATAAAAATAAATCTTCTTGAAATAAGTGTATTCAAATTTGGAGCCCCATTGGACCGAAAAATTCGTAGTGATACCACAGTTTTGAAGCGATTTAAATACAGTTTTGGTGTTTTAATACGATTTTAGGTATTTAGGCTATAATTTGAGTTTCCACTCATCAAATTGAGTGATTCAGTACTGTTAAACTGAACTTCTACGAAAAACAAATTTTATTGAAATAAATTGTATTCAAATTTCAACACCATTGGACCCGTAAAATTTCCCAGCCAAGTACAAAACCCGTTTTAAGCGTTTACGATACGATTTTGGTGTTTTAATATAGTTTTGGGTATTTAGGCTATAAGTTAAGTTTCACTCATCCAAATTGAATAATTCAAATTTCTGGGTAAACTACACTTCTAGGAAAACAAATATTTTTGAAATAAGTATATTCAAATTTGGACCTCATTGGACCCAGAAAATTCATCAAAGTAAAACCCTATTTTCGGGCAGTTTTTGATACAATTTTTGGTGTTTTGGTACAGTTTTGAGTATTTAGGCCATAAGTTGAGTTTCACTCATCCAAATTGAGTGATTCAAATTTTTAGTTAAACTAGACTTCTAGGATAACAAATCTCCTTAAAATAAATGTATTCAAATTTGGACCCCATTGGATCCAGAAAATTCGTTAAAGTGAAGCGATGTATGTAAGAAATATTTCGGTGTAAATTATTTGAAGTAAATAAATAAAAGAAGGGTTGATATATGAAATATGAACACATGAACAGTAATCAAACATGTAAATGACTAGTATGATATCTCTAACTCAGATAAAAACCTAATAAGCCTGATTTCCTGCTATATTCCAAAGTGGATGGACAAGTAGACATTGTCTATGAGTGATTACAAGTTATAAGTTGGCCTCGTTTGGGTCCATTAAAATTATTTGGATTTGGATCATTACAACGACCTGCTTGGGTCACATAATACGAGCATATGTCCTCACTATCTTATGCAGTTATGATACCTTTTGGAGGCATATACATTTAGTTTGGGTCATCTGATCACAGTAGGTCATTTGTTTTGTCTGAGTGATGATACCTTCAAGTATATACAGTTATCTCTCATATCCACGTCTTTGGAATATACATACATAAAAAAAAGTGATATAAGATAATTATGAAACATGACGCATGAAAAGGCATGAAATATGCAAATGATCGAAGATGCATATGATATGTAAAGAAGTATATGTTTATAAGCTGTATTGTATGTATACTAAAATTAAAGGATCTTGCGGTGATCATATATGTTATATGTTTCCTTCTTTATAAGATTAGGTGTTTTAAATGAATTGTAGATATTGAAAAGGACATTCACGGCATTCACGCCTTTCTAATTAGGCGACCACGATAGAAGCCCACCCTAAGTAGGTTTTGGATTTGTTTTTGTATATGTAAATGTAGAGTTTTGTAATATTGAGAGTGTATAAAAACAAGTAAATGGGACTCGGATATATGTATAGAACATTATGAACACCACTACAGTGGTTGTTTTGTATGTATATGTTATAAGTTTTATTTCTTTATGAAAATATATATAAATTGGACTTATCAATGATAGAAAAATAGGTTAAAGAGTCCTAATCCAATGTCGCGTCCCAGCTCTTGCCTAGGTGGGGGTGAGAGACCTAACAAAACAATTTAACCAGCCCTATATATGATCCCTTGATTTTTTTGTTGGAACTATGTCAAAAAAATCAAACAAAGAACAGTGGAGCTTGAATGATAGCCTACTTACATCCTGTTTGCTTGCAAACATGACGGATACTATTAGTTTGATCCATGGAGGGGATGCTACACACTCAATATGGACAACAATTCATGACCAACTATTGCCCAATTCCAAGGATAGTGAGGCTCAACTCAAAAATAACCTCTACAGCTTAACAAAAGGAACTCTACCATTGGATGAATACATCCGAAAATTCAAGGCAGTTTGTGACAAACTAGCTACCATTGGAAAACCTTTTAGATGTGGACAAAGTGTTCAAGTCTCAGGAACTTGGAAAAAATAAAAAAATAGTTCCAGATTGTTGTTTTATCAAAACCACCATATCCCTCATTTAATCAATTTATCATGTCTTTGTATCTTGCAGAAGAAAAATCATCACTTGATCACAATCAAGCCTTCTTAGGACAATGAGGAAGAGGAAGAAATACATGTAGGATAAGAGGACGAGGACGAGGTCCTAACTTTAGTCGTCATCAACAAAATCTCAAACTCGGGATTTCACTCAAAGTCTAGCAATGATTCAAACGGGCAAATAAAGCAATACAATTATGGCAAAGAAACTTGTCAAATTTGTGGCAGAACAAATAATAAATCCATAACATGCTACTACATATATGATTATACCACTAAAGAAAATACAGGAGGCTCAAGCGATGTGAACATAAATGCTAATAGTGACTCGAGTTGTATGTTAACTACGGAGCAGCAACTCCTGTAGGCAAACCAAGGATGTAAATTAAAAACTCTAAGACCTTATTTAGGTAATGATCACATTCTTGTTGGAAATTGACAAACCTTACCAATCACACATATTGGTAATGCCTCTCTTAATACTCTACATGGTAAATTAGATTTGAAAAATGTTTTAGTTGTTCCTAAAATAAAAAATAATTTATTATATGTTAGTCAACTCATTGATGATAATGCTTGTTCATTTGAATTTAACTCTTCTAGTTTTGTTATCAAGGATTCCAAACATCGGATAATGGCGAAAGGTCATAAACAAGGAAATCTTTTTACCCTTGAAGAAGGAAAAATTGTAGCTTACATTGCTACCAGAGCTCAAGAAGTACCTTCAAAATTTTGGCATGCTCGTTTAGGGTATCATAATTATGCCTTTTTAAAGAGTTTAGAAAATAAGAAGGCTATTAATGTTTCCAATTCGATAGCTAAGGATATTTCTTACACTAGTTATAAACTTGGAAAACATTGTAAGCTTTCCTTTAATAAATCAATAACAACTACAAGTTTTCCTCTTGAAAACATTCATAGTGATTTATGGGGTCCGACACCTCTTATTTCTACACAAAATTTCCAATACTATGTAATTTTTATTGATGATTTTACTCGATACACATGGTTATATCCGTTAAAGCATAAATATGATTTTTACACATGTTTTTTTAAAATTCAAGTATTTGTTGAAAAACATTTTGATAGAAAAATAAAAACTTTCCAATGTGATGGAGGGAGGTGAGGATTTACTTCTAAAATAAGAAGTTTCGTATTTGCTTCAATGTGGGATAAAACAACAAATATCTTGTCCTTATACCCTTGAAAAAAATTGATTGAAGCAAAGAAAACACAAACATATTGTTGAAACAAGTTTGACTCTTATTTTTCAAGCTAATGTCCCTTTAAAATTTTAGGTCAATGCATTCCTAACTGCTAATTACTGATAAAGACCAAAGCAGACTATGTAAATATGCAAGTTAATGACATTATTACCAAGGAATATTATCCATTCCTTAGCAATGACGCCCAACTTTTGGTAACAAATCCCTTGACACAACTACCAAAGACTAAACTTAGTCCTCGACAACAGCGCCAAAAACTTGATAAAGAGACCAAAACACATATATATGTTCAAGTTAATGACATTGCTACCTAAGGACTATTATCTAATCCCCAGCAACAATGCCAAAGTTTGTAAATGACCCAAACTGAATATATACAGGTTTGTGACACTGTTACCCCAGGAATATTGTTATTCCCTAGTAAAGCACCATAAAATTGTTACCAAAAATAACACAGCAATAACTCATATAAAATGGATTTGTTATGACTTAAATTAAATTTTAGTTTGAGATCTTATCACGCAAATGTAGTCGATGCAGTAATAAATTGGACTATAAGTACGGATATCGGTCTACATAGATTAAAGAAATTTAAAGAACTAAATTACCTGACTACTCAAGTTCAACACTATTTGAACCTCCATTTCATAGAAAATTCAGTAACACAACAAAGAATTTTACAATATGATATTTTACATCTCTAATAAAGAAAAATCTAAAATCCTAACATAAAATGGTGAACCAGTTATTTAATGAGTGAACGGAATTTCATTGATGTAAAAATCATCAATTCACTGCGTCTTAATCTCAATTGATTCTATCATGAGTTGGAATCTGAAATTGTCAAAGAGGCTAGTAGTATAATTTGGATTTCTCCTCTAACCATACTTTTCACTGATTACATATTCATGTTCATTTCTTATTCGTGTTTTTATTGATTGCCTTAATAAAAATTTTTTTATAAGAATCTGAGTATTTTCTTTCTGTGCTTCATACCCATTTCTTATGTGAAGATCTCTCTTCTTTCCCAAAGACAAGGCAATTGCTGAATATCTATAAGATGAATGATGTCTCATCCTTAAAATCTTAAAGAGTTCTTCCTTTCCTTGATTAGATCTCTGCTAACACGGGATTAGGATCATTCCTTCAGATTAAGGAGAAATCTCTAATTAATTAAATTGATAGCTCACTCAACTCATTCTCAAACCATGAGCAAATTGAGGATATATCTAAATAGTATTTCAGAGCTCATTAGTTCTTCAATATTAGCCTAACATACCCCAAATGCTTGATATGCTCTCAGGGAATCTCCATCTCTGTATCCCACTTAGGGCCTCTTGGTAATCGAGCGAACCTGATCCTTTTATGGTATTCATTTCTAATATTGGGGAACAATTCACTTCATACCATTCAAATAATTTCAAGATTACTCAAGCGGGAAATTTCATATTATCGGAGAAAAGACCATAACTAACATCGGATCTTTCAGCGGAAGTTGTGTTCGTCAGCGGATTACGGTAAACAGAAATACTGATCTAGGAAGATTTCCCTTTGCAACATAATCAATTGAAAAATAATTCCATTGTTTGTCTAGGTTGTTAATTCGACGATGTCAATGAATTCAACAATTTAATTCAACTTCAAAACTTCTAAACAATGCTTCTTTGTTTCGGGTCTGTTAGCAATTGAAATTCTACGCTAATCTAATCTGAAAAATAAGAAAAATAAAGAAAAATAAGAAAAATAAAAATATAATACAAGGTCCTCGGCTCCTAGAAACTCAGTTCTCTGCCTTGGCTTGAAATGGAAAAGAAATGCATCGCTTTCCTTAATCACTTCTATATATAGAGCCCCTAAAAGTTTGGGCCTTAAATTCGATGCTACTTTATGAATCCCTAGATTTCTGGTCCAGATTGTCTTCTCAGTCGCGACCTAAAAGTTTTGTCGTGATAGAGTTTTAAATTTTTGTTGCAGGTTTCTGTTGCAGCATACAGTCGTCTGTCGCGACCTATTTCTTGTGCTCCTCCTTGGCATTCAGTCGCGATAGTGTTTTCTTTGAGGCCGGCGATAGTGTTCTGTCGCGGCTTCTTTGAGTGGTGCCACGACCGGTTTTTCGTAATCGCGTGACATTTCTGTCCCAGTTTTGTTGCGACAATGTGTCTTGTATCGTCGGCGTGTCGCGACCCAAAAATTACACATTTGACGAGTTCGTCACCACTTGGCCTGATTCCTTGTTGCAACTTCATTTTGGATGTTGCGACATTGTTTCCATGTGTTGTAGATGTTTGCATGTCGCGACCCAATTTTCAAGTCGCGACCTAACTCTTCTGTATTCAGCCTGTCTTCGTGTCGAGACAAGACTTTTCTATATTGAGTTGGGTTCTTTGTCGCGACATAGAAAAGTCTGTCGCAACCTGGGTTATTTGTGCTCAACTTATTTGCATTGTCCACGACACGAAGATCCTGTGTGACATCGAAACACCTCTTGACGAGTATGTCCTGACGGTAATTCATTTATTGTGACTAGGTCAGTTTATGCATCAGAGTTTCCTCTTCTTTTAGTGTCGCGACATACAACACCTTGTCATGACAAAAACTTCCCTCTTGACTTGTTTTACATCTCAGCCGAAGCTTTTCCGTATTACGATGTCGATTAATCGCGACAAAAGAGGGTTACGTTGCGGCGAAGATACGCATTCTATTCGGCATTATGTCACAACGCAAACTATTTTCATCCCCATTGACTTGCTATGTTTCCCATTCTTTATCGCCGCTTTCTTGTCTTATTTAAACACGACAACTCTCATTCGTCATCATCGATTTCTTGTGTTGCGACACAAAATATTGTCACACACCTGCCTCAGTCATTCGCTTGGAAGTTTGTCGTGACACAAATTTCAATCGCGGTTATTAGACCGCTGTACTGCTTTTTCTTCTTTCTTGTCAGGAATTTTCTCCTTTGAATAAAAATCTCATATAAAAACACAAGTTTGGTAAATATTCCATAATTTGACATTAAACATATCTGAAACTACTAAAAATAAGCCAAAATAATGGATTAAAAAATAGATGAGCTTTAAGACTCAGCCAAATCTCCAAACTTAAAGTTTGGCTACTTCTGCCAGCAAAAAGAGATTTTGTTTGTCCTAACAATTTAGCATTATTTTAAGGACATTTTATGTTTTCCACTGGCATCTTTTTGAATCAAGTAAATCACAATTGAAAATAGTTAATGTGAGCATGATTTCAAATTTAGTTTTTCAATTCAAAAATTAGAAAACTTCAATTATTGTCATAAAACAAAACTAACGATTTCTCGAATGTAAAACAATTCACTAATTCAATCCCGATCTATGGAGTGTGGATCATATTTCCTCCTCTTTGGCAAAATTAGCTAACTCCTTTTCGCTTTACACGCTTCGTAATTTTTCTAGTCTCTTAAAGTCTCATATGCTTGTTTTTCATATCGCCTCCACTAATGTAGGCAATACAACCTTCAAGATCAATTAGGTCTTTAGGCTCGTAGAGTTTGGCTTCAGTAATTGGGTGGATAATTGAGAATTTAGGCTAAAATTACCTAGATTTCACCTTCACTCTTGTATCTTGCTCTATCCTTTCATCATTTTCAAGCATCGACAGCAAATAAAAATATATTCCCCCAAACTTGATCTTGATGCATCATACTGCATACTCTCATCTTGGTATTTTTGTTTACCATTTTCATACTTATCATTTCAGTTCCTTTAGAGATAACCCCTTTTTTGCTTTTCTTTTACTTGTCAAAGATTTTTTAGGAATAGTGCAATGTCTTGTCTTTTGGATTTCTCACTAATTTTGGTAGAGAACTTTAGGTTAGTGCCCCATACCAGTTGGCATTAGGGTACTAGGTGTTGAAACACCCTAAGAACTTAATTGTTCAAGAGAGGAAGGCCACAAGACAAAAACTTATTCCAATTTGACACTTACAATTTTGAATTCTTCTACATTCCTTTCTCCTTTCTTCATTTGTTCTCTCTCTCTTTTTCCATCCTTCATTCTTTGTTTTTCCTTTCAAATCAAAAATAACATTCCCAAACTTGTCCTTTTCTCGCATTTTGAAGTTCTGTCTCCAAACTCAAGTAAATATGGTTCTTTTAATTAAGATTAGGAAGAAATTAGGCAATTTGGCTCAAATCTGAACTAGAGTGCATGTGATATGTGATATTCCTGAGGGTAGGCTTTGAAAGGCTCAAACTTCCAAGGATGGCTCATATCACTTCTTGTTGAATGTACTGCCCAGATTTCGCCTTGACTAATAATCTAACAAGTTCACATTGATATTCGACGACCAAACCTCGAAGATACCCCTCTAATCCTTCACAATTTGTTAGGAGTACTCAATTATGTGCATTGTTTTTAGATTTACCGACCTTATCACATACATCGCCTTCTCAAAAGCCTTATTTGTGCTTTCTATTGAGTACATCTTCCTAAATCTGAACACTCAACTTCATTCTAGTTAAACTTGCAACATCCTTTTTCAATTCAGTGAAACCCACCACAATTTATCTATCAAAGGTTGTTTGGCTTTGAGATTTGTTGTTGTGTTGTTCTAATCAAGTAAAGGAGTTCATTTTGATCATGCATTCAGCTCAAAACAATACAACACAACCACAATTGTAATCAAGTCATTTCAACCAAACATGCTACAAATAGTAGACAATTTGATCCGTGTGGTCGTTTTCTCTCATTCCAATTCAAGTAAATGGCAATCATTACAAAGAAAATTAATCATGACACACCAATCAATCAAGAACACAAATGAAATTACAAAATTTTTGCAAAGAAGTCTTTATTTTATTATTTTTGATGATTAGACATTGGACTACGAGAGGATGAGGGCATGGAAAAGGCAGTCACTATTCATTTTTTATTCCTTATGCCTTTCTCCTGGCTACTTCCATCTTAAGATATTCTTTCAACCTCTTTCTACTGGGTGAGTCTTTTCCTTGATGCACTAGGGGTTTTATCTTTTTCTGTTTCTTTACAAGGTGCACAAGGGGTTACTCCAACTGAATCTGGATTAGTACAGGGTATAGGTGGGTCTATCACACCCCGAGGGAGTGTATACAGGCGTCACCAAATCCGAGATTCAATTTCAGGGCAAGGGTATCTTCTTCTTGCTAGACACTGTTTCAGCCTAGTCTAGGGATCTTAGCATTGTTTCTCGCAAGTTTTCACCGCTCCTATCATGTAGATTCCGTGAGTGTCCCGTTGTTTGTAATCTCAGCTCATCGTTTAAAACTCGTTTGTAGTGTCCTAGAATGTTCATGAAATTGTCATATCTCGAGTCCATGTCACTTAAAGCATTGTCTCTATCTCTTAGGATTGTTCTCCACTCTATGTCCCTTTTTTCTACTTCTTCTTTCCACTCTTCATCCCTTTTCTTCAGTGCATCTTCTAAATTCTAGTCCCTTCTTTGAGCCTTGATCAAAATACTATCCAGTCGGTTATTTAATTGATCATTCTTTCATTTCTCGTCGCAGATAGACATTAGTATTTCTATCACCCCAAAGATAATTGCAATTCTTCCCGTAACTTCCAACTATCCTGATGAGTTTGGTCTTTAGCTCTGTGGAGTATCCCATCGGGTTTTGACTTCTCCGACTTCTAGTTGAAATTGACTCAGCTTCCAATCGTTTCTAGCTCAAGCAAATCTTTCATTTCCTCTCTATCTCTTCGTTTCTTTTCCTCGCCCCTTCCTCTATTCTTAGTCCTTAGCTATACCTATTAAAGTCGTGAGGGGAGGCTCTAGGGCAGATTCTAATCCTCCATTCTTTCTCAACCTCCTTGATGCAAGTCCACTATTGTACCCAGTGTGGAATCATCCCCTTGCAATTGCCTTTAGAGTAGCCCAAGATGGACTTCTCAATAATTTTTCCCACATTTATTCAGAACTTTAGCAATGCAGAGCAGAGGATTGCTCTCTCTCTTCTCACTCATGCTTAGATGCTTAGATGGCATATGACGTACTTGATAAGTAGAAACCATACCTTGGCTTCTTCTGCCAGCCCTCTAGCAATGGATCTAAAAGGGCTTCTTGTCCCCTTCCATTCTCCCTTTCCAAAATTAGTAGGTCTATTTATTTCTATGTTTGAACCCATTAGACCTCGAACTTTGCACCATCCTTTTGCACACGCAGATTGAATAATCTGTTGATCTCTTCTCTGTTGAACTCCACCCAATGTCCTCTAACATATACTCTTTTTTCTTCTTTCTCTACCATATTCGCAAAGAATTCTTTCACCAGAGAAGCATAACCAGGTTCTCTATGTTCACCTGATCATGTACTCTTTCTCACATTTCAAAGAAAGGAGATAACTCTTTTAAACCCCTTTCAACAATGAATCCTCCGTCTTCAAACTTCCTTCCATTAACTACTCGCTTTTCTTAAATAATTTCCTTGCTCTCAGATTTCTCCGTTCGCTACATCTCCTCACCCCCTTTTTCTTGATTCATCTACTGTCCGCTTTTGCTTTTCTTTTCATCATCCTTGTTCTCAACTTGCCCTACTACTGCTTGAAAATCTTGTTATGTTTGATTTTCCAGCTCCATAACTTTGTGGAGGTTTGGAATCAAGGTGATAGAATCAGACATGGCAGTGGTCAGGGTTTCTGAACTCTAGGGTTTAGGGAAGTCGAAGAAATGCAAAGAGTGGAAATTGGTTGAAAGTGTGAATGATGTGAGGCACTGAAGGAGTGTGGGATTTTCAGCCCTTGAAACATTCTTCACTACGTAGTCTAATAAATGAATGTATCTCTTCATGTGTCGCGACAATTAATGATTAGGTCACAACAATAACCTTTGATTTCAACTGTGGAATTTATTTTGTGACCCTAAAAATTAAAATTTTCACCCCATTCTTTATTATTTAGATTTCATGTTGCGACACACTTTAGGTTTGTTGCAACAATGAATAGTCCCGACAATAGAAAATTTTGTCGTGACACATGTCGTTAGACTCAACAATTGTCTACAGGTTACAATTCTGAGTCATGACAAGAAAATTCTTATCGCGACAGAGATTGGCTCTGCAAACTGAAGGGTGTCAAGTGCATGATTATACGCAAAGTTGGTCGCAAACACTCATTTCGTTGCCTTTACTTTAATTCAAAATTTGCTCGCAACAGAGTGCCAGGTCACGAATTCGCCCATCATTTTTCGCAGTTTTCAAGTGTCGGACCGAACTCTAATGTCACACCTAATTTTTCTTTATAAGTTGTATTGACTAGACAATTCCTTGTTAAGTGGCCAACCTTTTCCTCACTTATAAAAACAATGTCGCGATTACGCATTTTATTGTCGCGACTAAAGAATCTCGTTTCCCCCAAATTTCGTTAAATCTTAAAATCGTCTTCCAATTCAGTTAATCACCCACAATTCAGTCCAATTTTGCAATTCAAGCAATTGTGAAAACATTTATAGCAATAGGAAATCATTAATTCAATTATGAGCAGCAATCTCATTAACATCAAAATACTCAACAAGGCATTCAAGCAATTTGCAGCAAACTCCCCCAAACTTAAGATATGCATTATCATTAAAAATAAGTTTAGGGAATGAGAAATACTCCCCTTTGTAGTTATTTACTGCATATTTTAGTTTGAGATAATCTGCTTTCTAATGAAATTCTTCTTAAATTTTGCTTCATTGTCCTGAAAATGAACAACACTGAAAATAAAACTACTGATAGATTTAAACTACAACCTCAAACACAAAATTCAACTGAACTACTCAAACTATTAAAACTTTAAAAAGATTAAGAAAAATCCTGCTTGGGTTGCCTCCCAAGGTTGCCCGCCACTGGTCCCTAGCTAGACATTTGTCAGAATTGTCTTCTTTCAAGATCTCTTTGCTTGCTCCTAGTCCGAGCTATTCTTCATTAATCAGCTTAGGTATGCTTGGCCTACATCTTTTTGCTGCCTTGCAATTCTTCATTACCTCTCATTATAGTAGGTGTGAGATCTTTTGACATCCCCGCACATTGGGAAAGGCATTTCCGCTTGGTTTGCAAGGATAAAAATGTACCGCCTCATTCGAGTCTCCGAGTTTCTATCAGAAGATTGCATTTATCCAAACACAATCAGGTTTGTCGTGAAAATCTCAAGTTCAACAAACTTTTTCTCATGTATATCCAACACCCTCTTGTTTTCCTTCATGAACTGCAGTATCTAATCTTCAAAAGATCGTCCTTCTCCTCGACCCCGATAATCGCTTACTGGCCCCGATGCCGTCGCTGTCGTCGCCGGAACCCAGCCGAGTATAAGCTCAATGGTACTCTTTTGATCCGCTCAGGCTCCGCCGTGCTTCCTCCCACGATATGAAAAGCTTTCATGGTTCCTTAGTGATGAACTGTAGTGTGTAAGTAAGTCGATCGGGGCTTAAAAGTATAACCCCTGTTTACTCGAGATACTCGTGCCTCTCAACCTAATGGCTCTTCTTCCCTCATACCCTCAAGAATATTTCTTCTCTCTTCTCTTATCAAGCCCCACCTCATATGCAAAGTGTGCATCCTCTTCCTCATTGTTACTCCAGCTTGTTCATAACTGCATTGAAGCCACTTCATGGCCGTCATCCTATCCAAATTCAAGGTTGTACACCACCTCCCCTCGGGGCCTACTATCGCCTCCCCTGCTTTAGATGGTTTCAGAATTGCATTTTGGCAAGATCCCTCACTGTTGGTCTCGCTCCTCTGCACTTCTTCTTGAATGCCCCACAACAAGTTACATCACTATGCCTCTCGAGGCATAATTCATGGCATGATGTGAATATATCCATCCGGGTACAGTCTATCCTATGACATAGGACACCTTTTTCAAGAATCTTACCCTCCCATGCATTATAGAGACTCTCATCTTCTCCCTGCTTGAAGACAATAATTTCTCCTCTTCTCTCAGTAGTTAGAGATTGAGGGAAAAATCTGCTCATGTATGCTTCAATCAACTCTTCCTAGGTATTCACTGATCCAAATGGTAAAGAATCAAACCAAGTTGCTACTATGTCTCTCAGTGAAAAAGGGAAGAGTTGTAGCTTGATCACTTCTGGCTTAACCCCATTCAGCTTTACTATATTGGCCATTCTCATGAATCTCCCCATGTGCTCATTGGGATCTTCAGAGGGGTGACCAGTGAACTGGTTCTGCTGCACCATAGTAATAAGTGTTGGTTTCAGCTCAAAAATTGTTTGCCTCAATTGCAGGTTATCTCATAGCAGAGTACTCTTCTTAAATGATACGCTTCCAAAGTTCTCCATAAGTATATAGACCTAAGATAAGCCCTACTTCGCCTTCCTTCCGAACAGCCAAGGTAGTCTCTCTATCTTATTAGCCATACTTCGCTTTCTTTTCTCGTATTGTTGTCTTTCTCGTAATCTTCGTGGTTCTTTCAATTTCTCAGATCAAGAGGCAAAGAAATCAGCTTGCTTTGCATTTAAAATCTCCTTGAAAGTGGAAACACACTAAGATCAAATGGAGTCAGTGTATCAAAAATTATATATCTCTTTGAGCTTCTAAAATACGCATCTTATTCACCATCGTTGTCAAACTGCTTGTTAATTTTTGTGATTTTCAGAAACAAAATGTCCAAATTAGCATTTCTCTCTTTTGTCATAATATTGATTTTTAAATTTCTTCTATCCCCGCAACAGCACCAAAAACTTGATAAAGACCAAAGCAGACTATGTAAATATGCAAGTTAATGACATTGTTACCAAAAGAATATTATTTATTCCTCAAGAAATAACGCACAAAAAACTTGTTAAACTAAATCCCCGACATAACTACCAAAGATTCAACTTAATCCTCGACAATCCACAATACAAAAACTTGATAAAGAGACCAAAACACATATATATATATATGTTTTGCTAATGACATTGCTACCTAAGGACTATTATCTAATCCCTAGCAACAATGCCAAAGTTTGTAAATGACCCAAACTAAATATATACAGGTTTGTGACATTGTTACCACGGGAATATTGTCTATTCCCCAGTAAAGCACCATAAACTTGTAACCAAAAAAAACTTATATGCTCATAATAAAAATGGATTTATCAATGACTTTAATTAAAATTTAGTTTGATCTTAATACTGCAAATGCACAGGTCGTACAAGTAATAAAAGTGGACATATAAGTTCAAATATTGTTCCCACAGAGATTGAAGAGAATTTAAAACTCAATTACCCCAATACTCAAGTTCAACACTATTTGAACCTCCATTTCATAGAAAATTCAGTAACACAACAAAGAATTTTACTATCTGATATTTTACATCTCTAATAAAGAAAAATCTAATCCCAACATAAACCTGGATCAATCCGATTATCGCTAGCGAATGACTGAATTTCACCGATGTGAAATCATCAATCTACATCTTAATCTCAATTGATTCTCTCATGAGTTGGAATATGAAATTGTCAAAGAGGCTAGTAGTATAATTGATTTCTCCTTCTAATCCATACTTTTCACCGATTAGAGATTCATGTCTATTTTTATTCATGTTTCTAATCAATTACTTAAAATAAGAATTTTTATAAGATCTGAGTATTTTTCTTTTCCAATACTTCATACCCATTTCTTATGACTGCAGATTTCTTACTTCCCAAGATAGGGCAATTGCCAGATATCTATAAGATGAATGATGTCTCATCCTTAAAATCCTAAAGAGTTCTCCCTTTCATTGATTAGATCTCTGCTAACACGGGATTAGGATCATTCCTTCAGATCAAGGAGAAATCTCTAATTGATTAAATTGATAGATTACTCAACTCATTCTCAAACCATGAGCAAATTGAGGATATATCTAAATAATTTTTTCAAACATTAGTTCTTCAATATTGTCTAACATACTCTAAGTAACTCCGCTCTATGCTCTTAGGAATCTCCATATTTGTGTCACTTAGTATTCCTGAATTCAGAGCACCACAATCCTTTTATGGGTATTCGTTTTAATATGGGGGAACAATTCACTCATAACATCACCTATTCAAATAATTTTCAAGATTCACTCAACCCCATGAAATTTCTTTCTATTTGCGTGAAAAGACCATAACTAACACACATATCTTTCCCAAATGAAGTCAGGTTCTAAAACTCGGATTATAGTAAACACCAACATCGATCGGGAAATTCAATCGTAATCTAATCAATTGAAGAAATGAATTTCAAGGTTTGTCCTGAGTTCACACCCGTATTAAGAATCTAAAATGAATTCAACAA
Source organism: Tetrastigma voinierianum (assembly GCA_016808115.1). Taxonomy (NCBI): domain Eukaryota; kingdom Viridiplantae; phylum Streptophyta; class Magnoliopsida; order Vitales; family Vitaceae; genus Tetrastigma; species Tetrastigma voinierianum. The sequence goes on from JAEQBH010005350.1 coordinate 43,636, forward strand.
TTTAATTCAACTTCAAAACTTTTGAACAATGCACTATTTCAGGTCCTATAAACAAATTGAAATTCTATGCTAATCTAATCTACGAAGAAAATAAAGAAAAATAAAGAAAAATAAAAATATAATACAAAGGAGTCCTCAGCTCCCTAGAAACTCTGGTTTCTACGCCTTCAAGACTGAAGAACTGGAAAAGACTGCATCGCTTTCCTTAATCACTTCTATATATAGAGCCCCTAAAAGTTTGGGCCTTAAATTCGATGCTACTTTATGAATCCCTAGATTTCTGGTCCAGATTGTCTTCTCAAATACGACCTAAAAAGTTTTGTCTTCGCGACGTAGTTTTAAATTTTTTGCAAGCCTTCGCACAAGATAGCATCATCCGTCGCACCTGTTTCTTGTGTCGTCCCGGCATCCCACGCCAATGCTCTATGTTTCAAAATCGTCTGGCCCATTTCATGTCGGATGTTGATTTATTCTTGGTTCTATCAAGCAACAACAAATTTCAGATCGTCAAAGATTTTCATTTGGCAACCCGTAAACTGGTCGCCGACGAGTTCTACATCACTGTCCTAATTCCTTGTTACAACTTCATTTTGGATGTTGCGACATTGTCTCTTGGTGTTGTAGATGTTTGCATGTCGCGACTCCAATCCTCTTCCTCGTAGGACTAGCCTGCCTCGTGTTTCGGCCTAATTTTTCTTGTCGCGACAAGCATTCTTTTATAATACTGGATTCTTTCATGACATGTAAAAGTCCGCCGCGACTGCCGACCGTGCTCAACTTATTTCTGTGTCGCGACCTGAAGATCCCTGTCGCGACATCAAAACACTTCTTCAGGTTGAATTATGTCATAACATTGAATTCCTTTGTTGTAACCAAGTCAGTTTAAGCATCACACGTCAAGACTTTGTTTCTCTGTCAGGACCAGAGTTTCCTCTTCTTTCATCACAAACATACACACCTGTCGACGTAAACTCTCACTTTTTTGTCTCAATAAGCTTTTCCATGTCGGCAAAGAATCGCTGTTGTCGCACAGTAAAAGGGTTCCTATACGTGAACCCCACAATGACTTGCTATGCTTTTCCCATTATCCGTCGCGACAACTCATTTATCAACATTCCTACTTTTGCGGTTGCACACGTAGCTTCCTTAGCCATTTATTTGGTAGTTTGTCACACACACAAATTTCAAATATACATGATTGTCGCACGTTTTTCTTTCTTTTTGCCGAATTTTCCTTTTGAATAAAAAAACCTGCAAAACACAAGTTTGGTAAATATTCCATAATTTGGCATTAAAACAAATCTGAAACTACTAAAAATAAGCTAGAAAAATGGATTAATAATAGATGAGTTTAAGACTCATCAATTACCTTATTAATATACTACCTCTCTCTTCTATTGGTAAGATTTCTCCCTACTTTAAATTATTTGGTCAACATCCAAATTACTCTAGTTTACATATTTTTCGCTCTCTTTGCTTTCCTTATTTAAAAACGCCTAGCATGCATAAATTCTTTTCAAAAGACGTTATACTTTGTATTTAGGATATAGTTCTCTACACGAAAGGCTATAGATGCTCTTGGATCCGATATCAAACTCAGTTTACATTTCGACATGTGACTTCTTTAATGAGACATGTGGTCCTTTCATTAAAACTGAATCTTCTTCCTCTCATAATCTTTTAATTACAACTTTTCCTAATCTTGATGAATGGTTTTCAGGAACATCAAGCAAACAATTGAAGTCCTCTCAACTTGGAGATCCTTCAACATATCAACTACCAACTAAGCCTATAAAAAAACGCATCAAATTGACCTTGATGAATCTCCCCAAGATTTCATTCCTTTTCTATCTCAAATACCTACATCTCCTTCCCATTTTCAGGAATCACCTTAGCCTCCATTTCCCACTCAACCTCATTCTCCCACTAACACTACTTAGGACCTTGACCCCATAGATAATACTTTGCCTACCTCTCCTCCTCTTCAACGACCCCAATGAGATAAACATCCTCCTTCCTATCTTAAAGACTATGTTTGTCTCTCCACCACATCTCCTTATGCTGCCTTTATTGCTAGTAGTGATCCTAAAACTCTACGCAATGCCCTCAAACTTTCCCATTGGCATGCTTCCATGCAAGGAGAACTTGTTGCTCTTCATACTAATCACACTTGAACTTTAGTTCCTTGACCTTCCAATGTTAATGTTATTGGTAGCAAATGGGTATACCGCACCAAATTCAAAGAAGACGGTAGCATTGATCGGTTCAAAGCATGTTTAGTTGCTAAAGGGTTTTCCTAAATTCCTGGACTTGACTTTAAGAAATCTTTATTCTGTTTGTCAAGTCCCCTATTCGCCTTGTCCTCTCTCTCACATAAATTTAAGTGCAAGCCTCTCAAACAATTTGATGTCAGAATGTTTTCCTTTAATGTTGATCTCCAAGAAAAGCCAGGAGCAACTTCTGCCTTTGTGGAGCATAACCTATCCTCATAATGTTTGTCTTCTACATAAGTCTATATATGGCCTTAAACAGGGCCCTCGCGCTTGGTTTGCTAAACTTTCCTCTAGTCTCCTTTCTTGGCTTTAACAACTGTCAGAGACCCTTGTTTATTCATCGCACTTCTACTGCCTTATCGTCTTACTTGTTTAGTGTTGATGATGTAGTCCTAATTTAGTAATGACCTCTCTCCTTTATCTCTCAATCCCACATCAACTAATACATCTCTCCAAAGATTTACGCACCCCATTATTTTAGAATAGAGGTTAAAATTTATCCAAGGTCTTTTCCTTACTCGTGTCTCAAATATGCTCATGACCTCAGCCAAACACAAATGCTTGATGCTACCAAATGGGCCCCCACGCCCACAAACCTAATCCTTCAAGATGATGAGCATCCTATCGATCCTACCACCATCACACTTCAGGTCCCTATACATCTGTAATCTTCACTCACCCCCGATCTACTGAATGTAAAATTAGCTTCAACACTTCAAACCAACCTGATGAAGGACCTTCATGCTATCAAACACGCATTGCTACATCAAGGGAACTTCTAACATGGTCTGCATACTATCACAAAGTTCACTCACACTTAATGACTTTTGTGATGCAGATTGGATAGGTTGTCCTTTAACTCGATGAAGCACCTCTGGTTTTTGCATCTTCTTGGGTTCCAATTGCATCAACTAGGCGTCCAAGAAGCAACCTACTGTCTCACATTCTAATGCAAAGGTAGAGTATCATGCCTTAGCCACTACTGCTGCTGATCTCATGTGGCTCCAATACCTTCTCCATGACATTAGCGTTCAACTTGAACATCGCCATCTCCTCCTTTATGACAATCAAAGTGCCATTCACTCATCGCACAATCTCGTGTTCCATGCTCGCACCAAACACATTGAAATTGACTACCATTTTATTTGTGAAAAAGTCACTTCTGACGCACTTCAACTCCATTACCTTTCCACTTCTAGACAAATTGTTGACATTTTCACAAAGGATAAAATCAAGGAGATGATTGTTACCATCACCAAATTCCTTCATACTCTCCATAAATAATCTCCCAGAAGTTTTTGTTTTACCAAAATTATGATTTGATTTGTCTTTGAAAAGAAATATCTTTCTTCTCATTTTATTTCATTCATCTTGTCAGATCCTTGATGTATAAAGGGTAGTGTAGAATATTTGATTGATCAAGCAAGAAATACCCATTCTAATTCACAATTCTTCTTATTCACGTTTCAAATTACCATTTTCATCATTGTTATTTCATATATCTTGAATATGTAATGAATAATTTTTGTCTGGTCTCTGATATAATATCAATATGAAAAATAGATTTAAAATTGTAGGAGACAAACCTTACAAGGCTCCAATTTTAAAAATATCTGAATCTATTTCATTTGTTTGTCTCTATTATATATGACTAAAGTAATTAAAATATATATATAAAATTTTGATTTAGATTTGATTTTTTTTTTACCATAAAAACCAAATATGGAAATATCATTTTCCTTAATATTTTTTTCCTTTCTCAAGTACTTTATGGGTTCCAAACGAAGTTTAGCAAAGGAAAGAAAACATAGATGAAAATCGAGTGGAAAAGTGGAAGGAAAGAAATTTTAGAGGAAAATAAAAAATATGTTTAAATTTAACAAATTAATTATATATATTTATTCAAACTCATTTTATTTGTTTCTCTCTATTATCTAAGAACTAAGAAATTTTAAAATATATAAAATTTTGAAGAATTTTGATAATATTTTATTTTCTTTTATAATTTACACGGTGAAACTAAACATAAGAAAATCAATTTTCTTATTATTTTTTTCATTCCTTAGTAGCTTTCGGTTATGTTTGGAACCCGGAAAGTACTACAGAAAAAAAAATAAAGAGGAAAAATGAAAGGAAAAATTGATGAAGATAAAAATTAGGTTTAAACTTAATAAATTAATTTATATGTTTATTCAAACTTATTTCCATTTATTTCTTCATTAAATAAGGATTTAAAAATTTTTAAAATTCTAATAGAAATTTTATTTAATTTAATTTTATTTGATATTTTCCTTGATGAAACCAAACATGAAAAAATTATTTTTTTAAGTATTTTTCTTCCTTTTCTTTACACCCTCTGTGTTCCAAATGAAGCTCCTGTTCCAAACAGAGAGCTTCAAGAAAAAGTTTAAAATCAACAATCAAAAGCTTTAATCCAATGGCTTAAGATTTGTACATTTCCTCAAAGGATATAAGACTTGCTTGATGCAATAGAAAAAAAATATTCAAAAAAAAATTTCAAAGGTAATACTCCATGTCCATATGTGGCATTTTTAGATAATACTAATTAGAAAATATTTTTTAAATATAGAACAAAAATAAATATTTCTAAATCTATTAAACTTATTATCAACAAAGCTACCATAGATGTAAATGCCAAAACACGATTTCGATGTGAAAATGTGAAATCGTATTTTGGAAACACGATTGCAGTGTTAAATTGTGAAATCGTATTTTGAAAACACAATTTTAATGTAAATTATAAAATTGTGTAGTCGTGTTTTGAAGATACTAATTATGAAAAGATGAAATCTTGTTTAAAATTACCACGCCAAGCAGCATCGTTGGAATCGGTAAAATCCAATTTTCTCAAAATGCAAAATCGTAATTTAAAATCCAAAATTTTTTCTAGATCTCGATGACAAACGGATTTCACCGCGAAATTCCTCGTGAAATCTAGATACCACGTCAATTTGTACTTATACTTCGACTCAGACGCTGGTTAAACGAGAAATAGCCACGCACATTTCATGATTGAGGACACACAGGGTGTCATGTGTCAAGCTCCAGTTCAATAACTTGAGTTCATGTGGACTCCACGCTGACACATGGTATGATGCCATCAAGTTGAAAAGTCAAAAATCCAAGAGAAGTGATATAAGTAGAATTTTAGAATTGTTAAATTGAAAGTATGCACTAATAAATATAGTTTTCTCAAATGAAGATGTGAAAGAAAACGCAGAGGAGAAAAGGAGGCAGAGCAGGTTTTTGAGATTTGACATTTTAGAGAGAGAGTTAATATTCTTCTAGATTTCCCAAGAACCGACCGTCTGATTCTTCTGAGCCAAGAAAGAGCCGTTTCTACGCGTAGACAACGCTGGGTGGACTCGGCTTTAAGGAGTTTCAATGTACCTCCTGTTTTATGAGCTTCAATTCGTGAGTGTAGGGCTTCATCCTACTTGAGTTTTAGAATTTTATTTAAGCTATATACGACAAGCTTTAAGTATTTGGAGGCCTTCAATCGTTGTTTGATCGATCCCAAAACTGACCAAATTATTGAAAATTTTATTTACTGTCCCAGGCTGTTAGGGGACCGGATTTGGGTATTTGTATGATAATTTATGGAATAAATCATGTATTGGTTTGTATGAGGTCGAATCGTCATGGAAATTGTGTCTTTTGAACCGAAGGAGTGGTATTTGTTTAATTTCAAAGAACCTTGAGGGTTTCACTGCTCATAGAATAAGAGTTCACAATAAAATATTTTCAGCCACTAGTTGAGTGTAATTCAAATCGAATTGCTCGTGTTGATGCTTAGCCCAAGTGAGCTAATTTTTTCGTGTAATGGAACGTGAAATTACATAAAAATGTTTGTGTGATTTGAAATTATGTGAATATATGCATGATTATATATATTTGCATGTGTTATAGAATTGTAATGGAATTCATATCATGCATTCCACATGACTTGTAAAATCTGTAATAGAGTGAGCCGACGAAAGCATTCTCTAGACACAGTTTCTGAGGGTTGACTAAATAATAATAATTATCTGAGGGCAGTCCATATAAAACAATCAATGAGCTTCCACCCAATTGATAAACACTGAGGGGGCCTGCCATAAAAATACTCAATCGTCGAGTCTACCCAATTGATATCTTGAGGTAGTCCCACGCTAAATATAAAGTTCTGAGTTTCACTCCAGCTACTTATATCTAGGGTAGTCCACAAATAAACAAGATTTCTATGAAAATAAGGCTTCATACATGGCTTAGATATGCGAGGAAATTAAGTGAGGACTCTAGGTATGAGTCAAGTTTCTCCGTGCACATTCAAGTAGATCACGTATTTACTGAATCGTTGTTTTCTGAGCATTGCATATGCACCAGTGGAGAGGGAAACATTTAGTGTGATTATCATCAGCATTAGCTCACCCTATCGAGAACAGTTATTTTCGTGCACAGAGCTGATTTTAGGAGGACTCACATCATGGGAGGCTAGGTCAGAAGAAAGCCTGGTCAGTTTTGTTATCATTATGTATACATGTGTATTAGAATTTTAGAATTTTAATATGTGTTGTATAAGAGTAACCACTCTTTGAAACTCGCGATATACTGCTACACTGAGTAGATTATATTGTAGTATGGGCCCAAGAGGTCGCTTTTACCTTCATGAGTATGCATCATGTGATCGGGATGTCAGATTGTAGTTATTGTATTCGGGGTAGAGCTCTCCAATATAGACTCACCATTTTCGTGATAGATAATGGGTCATCCGATTATTCACGAGTATTCCGCGAGTTGACGGGTAGTCAACGGACACCCCGATTTTGAGGCGTCACAGTTAATTTTTAAAATTATGAAGTCGTGTTTTCAAGACATGATTTCAATTTAAAATTGTGAAGTCATGTTTCAAAAACACGATTTCAATGTAAAATTATGAAGTTTTGTTTTGAAAACATGATTTCAAAGAAAATTTCAGTTGTATTTCCTGAAGACAGATTTACTATAAAATTATAAACTATGCTTAGTATACTATTTCATTGTAAAAAGCAATTTACACTCTCTCATACGTTTAAACTCACAGAGAATTAATATCTCTTCAATTATAATATTTTGATACTATTTATTAATTATCCATAAATTTACTGTAACTTTTTCTGTATAAAGTAGTTCAATATACAGTCCATAATATATCGTATTTTTTAAATATATAATTCAATCCAGAAATCTACAAATCAATTAAATATCCTTTTCTTTTATTCTTACCCTATATCTTGTAGAGAATCCCTCAATTCTTTGTTTACAGAGAAAAACAGATGAACATGTGAGAATTAATCTCTTTAAAAAACCCTAGACAATTAACTCTCTACATTTTATCATATTTAATATTAAAGTCCCTTTATTTTTTTTATATTTTATACAGTTTATCATTTATGAATTTAAGTGAATGTTACGTGGCCCGTGGGCTGTGAAAAAGGTAATTGTTATGGGACATAAAATTGCTAACCTAGCTACTGTAATCCACATAGTCAATCTAGTTACCAACTAACCATCATGAATATTATTCTTTTTTTTTTGTTTAGATAAGTTTTATAAGAATAGTAGTGGATTAAAAGTGATTTGATGGAAACAAACTCCTATTTCCAATTAGAATTTTACTTCATTCAAGTTTATAATTTTGATTGTTGAAAATAACTGTGGAACATAAACAGATAATCATAAAAAAATCTAAAATCATTAACAGGCTTATTAATTCTAAATTAAATAAAATTTATATTTTTGTTTATTAATTATATTTCCATTAATCCCAAAATAATGAAAACATGATAATTATATAAAATCTAAAATTACCACTTTTGTCCCTAATTTTTATGTATATTATTTTTACTTTAATATGGATAAAATTAAATAAAATTTTGTAAATGTTGTTCCTGTAGACTGCAGCCCTGTTTAGTTGTTTTCTAATGAAACAGCTCCCGGAAGCTGGTGGAATTGAAGTTTTAGCAGAAGCAGCCGGTGGTAGCATTGAAGGTAAAATTACTACACACATAATATAAAAACAATGCACAATTTATTATGATGTCATAAATAATAATCAGGTTTCAAGAAACATAATTATTGAATATAATTTATGATAGATAAAATTAATTATAATATTTAACTTTTTTATCTTCATTTTTTAGTTTTTGTTTCTATGTCAATGCATTTATACCGTCATAAAAATTATTTTGATAGAATTTATTGCTTTTATCATATATTAAATAACTCAAAAGTTCCTTTAAATAAAATAAAAATAATATTAAATTAAAATAATTCTCTTAATCAGATATTATCACAAATAAATTAAGATAAATCTCTTATTTAAAATATATTATTTGTATATAAAATAATTAATGATGAAATTTCAATTTAAAAAATAAACTTAACCTTAAATCTTTATTTCCTTTTTTTCATAAATATTTTTGTAAATAACTTAAAACCTGGACATGGTCATCTTAGGCAAGAGTTGATTGAGGGTAGTTTAATAGCTCCTCCTTCAATCAGCTCAACTAAGTAGTTCGACCTTTACTTCTTGGTTGTATTAAAATTGTATTTTATTAATATGTTTTTCTTGACAAGATTCTAATTTTATTAGTTACATTAAGATTGTATTTATTATAATATGTTTTTCTCTAAACAATATTCTAATTTTTATTGGTTGCATTAAGATTATATGTTATTATAATATGTTTTTCTCTTGACAATATTCTAATTTTTCTTGGTTGCATTAAAATTGTATTTTATTATAATATGCTTCTTTGTTAATAATATTCTACTTTTCTTGTCATTAAGATTGTATTTTTATTATAATATGCTACTACATAATTTCTATATAGAGAAAATTATTCAAGTCAAAATAGTGTAAAATTTCTAATTGAATAGTTTTATAAGAAATCAATTCTTACATGTATAATAAATTATTTTCAATCCATATGCCTAACATTCAATGTTTAAAAAAATATGACATTAAGTGGGAACGTTTACTATATTGTAACAAAAGTGTTTAATTGTAAAAAAAAATATTTTTACAAATTTATTAGAATTATAATATTCTAAACACATCTAAAATTATTTTCAAATAAACTCTTTTACAAATATTTTTTACACAAATTAGATATATTTTAGGATATGGATTTTATTACATATGATGTTTATTAAATAATAGATAAAATTGACTTTTTTATACATTCAAATAATTTTTTTACTAATTTAAATAATAGTTTTATAAGAAATCAAATTCTGCTGCATATTTAAAATCTATTTTCACAAATTATTAGAATATATTATTTTAAATGTCCTAGAATTTTAGTTTTCAAAGAAATGCTTAACAAATAATTTTCACACAAATTATACTTATTTAGGGATATGAATTTTATTAATATGATGTTTATTAAATAATAAATGAAATTTCTAACCTTTTTTTGTGATTTTATACTTTCCAAGAAATTTTTATTGATGATGAGCACAGAGTATATATATATATAGGCATATTTATATATATATATATAATTGTAATAAATGAATAATTAAATGTTTGTATATAGGGTTATACATTTTTATGATTATTTTAAAATTATATATTGTTTGTTTATAATCCTATTGTTTAATAAAAAAATAAACTATAGAAATATAAGTTCATTATTTTAAATGAACTTAGAATCATATGTTAAGATATTGTTGTCAATTTGTATATTTTAAATTCTAATTCCAAGTATTACCAAACAATGAAATAGAAATAAATAATTATTCTCCTAAAATAATTCAAACACCAAAAATGAAATCAAATTATTGATTCGAGAAACAAGAATATAAAGGATTTTGTATTTTCATTCCTCATGCCAATAATCTAATGTAACAAACACAGCCTTGGCAGAATTCAATCCAGGACCCAGCCAACCAATTTGAAGGTGATCCATCCAGGCCCAATATATTCCACCAATGATTTATATGGGAGATCCTGGCCCCCTCCGAATGCACCTCACTCCAACTGGTTAACAAGACCACCACTTGTTACGACTCACTATTAATGCTTCGGGATGCCCTCAAACTCAACTTTGCCCACTATCTCTAGGCTGTATCTGAAGTTGCTGGCATCTACCTGGTTTCCACAGGCTGATGAACAATAAAACAATCAACTAATCCAGCCTTCGGCGCAAGTTAGGAGGCATCTAATGCCCACCAGATCTAAAAAGAAAACCAGCACTGATAGGCTGGAAAATAGCACTCACAAGCCCACTCGCTAAACTCCAAGCAGTTAGCGCCGCCCAACTAAACACGCAGCCCACTCACTAAACCCCAAAGAGGTGGGCGCCCACATATCTGTGCTTTTACGCCAAAGATTCAAGCCTTTGATGTTAGCCTGCACGAAGGTCCAATCCGTCGCCAAAGGCTAATCATGTAAGCTCATAGATACGGTAGTGCAGAATAATCCCTAATAATATATTATTATCCTCGCAAATCCAACCAATCTCACCAATAATACAGTTAAAGATAATAATAAATTTCATCATCAAGTCGATCTCAATATAAGGAAGATTATCCTAAATAAACCGCTTCTTTCTATATCCTTACCAAATCCTACATCAATTTAATAATGTTAAATATCCATCCAATGGGAATGAACTTAATCACCATCCAACTCAGTAACATCTACTATAAATACAAGGCCACCCCATCGGTGAAAAGGTGTACGCAGATACTATACAAAAACATACGCGATACACATTCGCCTTCTAAGTTAGCCTTCTTTTTCTCTCGTAAAGAAACCGACAGACATCTGAGAGGCCACCCGCGAAGCCTCACCGACCCCTTCTTCTTGTTTTTGCAGATGTCACTGCACCCATGAGCTCATAGACCAAAGACTGCAATGATCCTTAATGCACTCAGATTTGACCAGAGCTCGCAGCCCCAGCTCGCGCTAACTGCACCCGTCCAACGGCTCTACACGCTCCACCAGCCTCCGGCTGAAAAAGCATCATCAGTCGCGCCACCGTGGGAACCACACTTTTACAAATATAATCGACTCGCCATCGATGGTATCGACTTAACACGCTGTGAGCAACGCTAATCCTCCAAGGATGCAGGACCAACCAGGCAATGCAGACAACCGACCTCCCCGACGTTAGGAAGCAACGCAGTTCAACACGATCCACAAAGGCCTCCGCCACCAACTGGGACGCCTAATAGAAGAGTTAGAGCAACTTACCGTGCAAGATGCAACGCCTAATAGAGACACACCAGCTCAGAAGGTTACAACTTCCCTCCCCGAGGAGTACCACTGAACTCTCAGATGATTCTCGAGGTGTTGAAGAAGAAGGTAGCTCCAACCGAAATAGGGGCATGGACCACAATTGGCCCTAAGAGGAGGCAACGGCTAACGCCGGGAGGGCATATCGCAATCGAGAACTACGCAACCCTCGCCAGAGCAGAGAACTATCACGGGAGCAGAGGCTCACAGAGCCTCCAAAGAGCTCAAATGATAATGGAGGTGGTAAGAGATCGCATCTCTAACACTATGGATACCTTAGTACAACAAACTGAACCACCCTTCTACAGAACAAAGGTGCTTCACTTCCCTCTTCCAAAGAAAATTCAAGATGCCAGTGGAAGTATCTGACAGGCCAAGGATCCACGATCACCTCAACACTTACAAACCAAATGGAGTCGTAGAGAGACGGGTATCAAGATCCATGATGCAGAGCCATATCACCCTTTCTATCAATTTAAAAGGCCCAGCCTGGCATGGCTTAATAGACTTCCACCGTCACAATCTCCTCATTCAGAGAGCATCCACTGTACTCGCCTCACTTCCATTTCAGCTTAATTATAGAAAGAAGCTGCTATCATCTCGGTTTCACTAATGCTTAACTTTGCAGAAACCTGAGGTCTATGTCCAGAGATTCAATGCCTAATCTCTAAAGGTGATATACCCAACGAGAAGCTCAAGGATCACCCACTCATTGTTTACGAGGTGCACGAAAGACTGATGCTTTCTGCATCTCTAAAATCCCAAGCAAGCATGCATAGGTGCTGCAAAGCAGATGACAAGAAGAAGCCTCACACCAAGTTGTTATAGTTTCTTCCACTCATAAAGAGAAAAAGGTGGATTATAGAACTAATATAGACGGAAGCCCCAAAAGACAAAGCCAATTAGTGGTCTCAAATGAAAATGTGAGAATATCCTGTAAGTATGTAATCTCAGGATCTGCCTAGGGTTCACTGGTAATCCTGAAGATACTTATTTATTCGCTCAGTTGTTGTACCTCCTCATATTGAAGCCTCAAGATTTACAAGTCTCCAGGGTATGTACTGGGAACTCAACAGCCTCTGGCATGGCCCACTCAAATGAAGCCTGCACCTCATGAAACAAGAGATAACCCACACTGTGGCCCACAGGACTCACGATCACTCATGACAACTCAAGAGAGAACAGAGTACTTAATACCTACGCAGTACCTTCGACGCTTCCATCCCCCCTTCACATAACTCTGTCACCAGGCTCCATTTCAAGGCAACCACCACCTCGGCGCACAACGACCAAAGACCAACAACCCCTAGGTGAAACTGTAACTTCGTGAGGAGGGGAATCCACCAGCCTAAGGCCCATCTACTGTAAAGACGTGTCAACAGAGATAGCGGAAATAGCAAGCAAAGGTCTAAACTAATGCTGCCCGACACGTCCATCACATTCTCCGACTCAGACCGAGGGATGCCAACACCCCTCATGACGACCCAATCGGTAGTTCGCGCAATGCGGGCCAACAAAACAGCCTACATCTGGGTCCTAATTGATAACGAGAGTTCAGCCGATATCATCTTCGCGTTAGCCTTTGATAAAATGGGCATCTAAGGGAGAAATCGAACCCGTCAACACTATCCGCTGGTTCTCTGGGAAAAGGTATTACCAGCTCAATACACCGGGTACTCACTCGGGATATCCCTTGCCGCGCGACGACTACGCAAGATTCCTCACCGTGAGACGCCCATCCGCTATAACATGTTGCCAGGCGCACCTTCAAATGCAATAAAAGCCATCCCTCCGCACCACATGATGATCAAGTTCCCTAACAGAACCGGAAAGTAGGAATGGTTCGAGGAGATCAACGAGTGGCTAGGGAATGCTACTCAGCATCCATGAAATAGAAAACGGTCGACAACATATACCTAGATGAGCTCGACATGCGTGACGAGGTGCTCACTCCACCTGAGCCCTCAGAAGAACTGGAACCGGTATTGTTGGACGACGACCCTGAACATCTCGCCTATATCGGCTCCAAGCTAGCTAAGACCCTCAAAACCTCCTTATCCATTTTTGCCATTAACAAAGACGCTTCGCTGGGAAGCAGGGCGGACACGGGAGGAATTGATCCTACGGTAATCACTCACAGCTGAACGTCAGCCCATCCTTCAAGCCAATCAAACAAAGAGGCTGAGCTGCACTGCAAAGATGCCATCAACGTGAAGTCGAAGAAACTCCTTCAGCAGGAGCGATCGTGGAGGTGTAATATCCTGAATGGCTAGCCAACGCCGTACCCGTCAAAAGCAAACGACAAGTGGCGACTCTGCATCGACTTCACCGACATCAACAAAGTGTGCCCAAAGGATAGTTTCCCTCTGCCGCGAATCAACCTCATCGTAGATGCCACTGCTGGCCATGAACTCCTCAATTTTATGGATGCCTTCTCCGGCTACAACCGACCGCACGGATCCGTGCGACCAAGAAAAGACCTCGCTCGCTTACGTCATAGGAACCTATCATATCGTGTGATGTCGCTCGAGCTCAAGAACGTAGAGCTACGATCGCAGGCTGCGAACCGGATGTTCCAGTAGCAGATAGGCACAACTATGGAGGTGCATGGGATGACAAGGCCGGTAAAATCCACCACACCGAGCCCACATAGTTCATCTATCCGAGGCTGCTGCATTCTCGAGAAATTACAACATGAAACTCGAATCCAACCAAGTGTGTGCCTTCGAGTATCACCAAAAATTCAGTTTCATAGTCAACCAATGATGAATTGGAGGCAAATCCACAAGATAAAGGGTTGTGCTCGACATGCCTTCTCCATCAAGTATAAAGGAAGTTCAATGGCCGACGAAGATCGCTTTGCCTGGCTCGTATCCAGGGCAAGTGACAAATGTCAACCTTTCTTCCAAGTCCTGAAGAAGGCCTTTCAATGGGATACGAAGTGTGAAGAGGCATTCTCAGTTTTGAAAACATATTTGAGCTCTCCTCCCATTCTAGTAAGTCCCGTTGAAGGGGAGCTCCTTACTTTATACTTAGCCGTATCGTACGACCACTGGCCCTCGTCGTAGACAAACAACGAGAGTGCAAAGACCCAGTTTACTATTGCGCTCGCTTGAGAGGAGCGGAGGAGAGGTACCCATGATTGAGAAACTAATTTTGGCCTTGGTAAACCACAAACAAACTCCGCCCTTACCTGTGCTCATACCATAGAAGTTCCAACTAATACCCGATGAAGCGTTACATAAACCAGAAGTCTCCGGAAGGCTGATGAAGTGGCTATAAGCCAAGCCAGTCTCGACATCGATACAAGCCGAAAAACCGCAAGAAAGGTGTCCTAAATGACTTCATGGAATTCACCTCGTAACCCATGAGAATGCTCGAACTATGATTGACCTCCCCATCTGGAAACTCTCTGTAGATGGGGCCTCAAATGCACAAGGGAGAGGAGCAGACCTAATCCTGACCTCTCCTGTATGAACATTGAGTACGCACTGATTCTGTGGGATTCCAAGCCTCCAACAACGAGGCCGAATACAGGTCACTATAGCAGTCTCAACCTCGCCCCATTCATCGAGCTTGACCAAATTAGAGGTCTGCAACGACTCCCAGCTGGTAGTAAGACAAATAGAAGATACCTACGAGGCCAAAAGCGGAAGGATGATCCTATATCTCCAAAAGGTACGAGATTTATTGAAAAATTCATGCTGGTTCAGTCAGACATGTCCCCAGAGCAGAACTCCCGAGCCGACGCCTTGGCAAAGTTAGCAACAGCCTTACAGAAGACTCCTGTGTCAACACTGTCGAATACCGCAGCCCCCATCGACCTCCGCGACGTGATGTTCGCCCAGCCCGGTCCGAGCCGAGCCGATGGACCCCATTCGGGGATTATATATCAGGACTGGACGCTCACATGACGACACCGAAGTTAGCAGCCTAAATAAGGATGAGGTCAGCCAGGTTCACTAATCATAAGGGAAGCATGTACAAGCGAGGTTTCTTCACACCTATCCTTAAGTGCATCGCGGGAAAAGACACTGAATACGTGCTAAGAGAAGTACACAAAGGTATATGCGGAAATCATATCGGAGCTCGAGCATTGGCAAGAAAGGTCTTGAGACAGGGATACTACTGGCCTACAATACTCAAAGACGTAACCGACCATGCAAGATCTGCCAGGAGCACGCCAAGATCTCTTCACGCTCCCATTGCAGCCCTGACGCCAATTACAAGCCCCGGCCCTTCCAACAATGGGGTTTGGACATACAGGACCTCTCATTTTTAGAAGCCAATGTAAATTCATCATCGCCGCAAAGATTACTTCACCAAGTGGGCCGAGACCATTTTAGCCACAATTACGTAACATAAGATACGCAATTTTGTGTGGCGACATCATACGCGTGTGCTCGTATCCCAAGAGCCCCGTGTCTGACAATCTTAAAACAATTTGACAACGCCAATTCAGAAATTTCGTATCGAGCTCTCTGAATTAAGAATTATTACTCGTCTGCAAAGACATCCGCAATCTAACGGTCAGCCGGTCACCATCGTAACCCTTTAAGGCCGCTTTGAAGACCAAATTGGAAGATCTTAAAGGAAAATGTATAATACCTCCCGAGGTACTATGGGCCTACGGTGACAACGCTAGAGTCAAGAACCCAAAGAAACCCCATTCGCCTAGCTCGCAATCGGGCAGCCCCCGCCGAGCTCCGACAGAAGTCCCCAAGGATCGAGTTAGCAATAAGTGAACATAATGATCAAGCTTCCGCCTAAATTTGGATCTCTTAGATGAAAAACGGGATCAGGTTCTAAGGCGTACAGAAGATTACCAAAGGAAGACCGCGAGGTACCACAACCAAAAGTCAAACCTGTGAGCTACATGCCGGCGTATTTGTCTTAAAAAGCTCCCGCCAACAAGGAAGACCCAGCACACGTAAACTCGTCCCAACCGAAGGACCCTTACATCATATCTCGAGTCGCCGTATTCAAGCAATTACGAGCCCAAACAGAGGAGGGGAAAATTTTACAAAGATACCCGAATGCAGAACATCTTAAACGTTTTTATTAGTAGACCTTGGTTTGTAATCTTAAATGGAGATTTATCAATTTTCAGTTAACGATTCGACCATTTACTGGTTATTTTGTTAGACGTCACAAGCAACTCATACATATAATGCTCAGAAAATTATGATGCAATAGAATGAGAAAGCTCAGAGCCATAAAAGAAAGCCCTCTTTATTCCAATCGATTACATTCGGGCCATAATCGGGAGGTGTCATAATTAGCTTCTCGAGGTACATAGCACAAGCAGCTCCTCAAAAAAAAAACAAAAAAACTGTGGAAGGAAAAGGAAAAGAAAACAAGATGAAAATAAATGGAAGAAGGCCGACCAGCAAGAGGAGAAGAAGAAAAGGGATGGAAGGAGTTTGTGCGAAAGAGGGAGAAACAGACGTGGAAGAAAAGAAGAAATAAAAAAGGGGAGAATGAGATGTGGAAGAAAAGAAGAAAGGACAAAAGAGATAATGAAGGAGAAGGAGAAAGAGACAGAAGGAGAGGAAGAGAAAGAAGAACAGAAAATGGAGAAAGCGGCACAAGAAATGCGTCGCCCTCTCCAAACACATTCCCTAGCACAAAGCTAGGGAATAACATGACTCCCATAAAGGGGAGACTAGGGAAAAACACAACTCCCACGCGTAAGTCCGACAAAACTCCAACCAAAATCTTCATATGGACTTCTACTGACGACCAGCTTCGACGCCCATCTCTCACAGATCTCAGTCACGAACCAGAAGAGGCAGAATATCCAAAGTATAAACTCCATAGCAATGAAGCCATCATTTATAAGCATACTAAAAATGACTAAAATCAACAAATGCTTCAAATTCCTTCACAATCAAGATTAAAGATGCTCGCTTCTTTCCAAGAGGATCGTGTTTAATTGCCGCATACAACAACTTCACTTTGACGAGTTCGTCTACTCAGTACAGGCCACGCAACCTAATGAGTCATATCAGCTCAGGATGGATCGCCACCAAGGCCTCAGCGCCCGAAGCCCAGTAGCTCACTTTGAAGAGTTTGTTCACCGCAAAGGTCACGCAACCCGGAGTCGATCGCCTCGTGTCGATCGCCACCAAGGCCTCGGGCCGAGCCCGCAGAGCTCACTTTGAAGAGTTCGTCTACTCTGCACAGGTCACGCAACCTGGGAGTCAGATCAGCTCAGGCTGGATCGCCACCAAGGCCTTAGCGGCCGGAGCCCAGTAGCTCACTTTGACGAAGTCTGCTCTACCAAGATGTTACACAAATTTAACGAGTCAAATCAGCTCAAAGCCGATCACAACCAAGGCCTTAGCGCCTGAGCCCGCATATTCACTTTGACGCAGTTCATCTATCGCGATGTGCCACGCACTCTAATGAGTCGATCACCAGTCGGATCGCCACCAAGGCCTTAGCGCCCGAGCCCAAGAGTTCACTCTTTGACGAAGTTCGCCTACTTAGCATGCCACGCACCTCAATGAGTCGATCACCAAAGTTGATCGCCACTACAAGCCCTTACGCCGGAGTCTAATAGCTCACTTTGACGAGTTCATCTACTCGCACAGCCACGCAGAACCCATCGAGTCGATCACCAGTCGGATCGCCACCAAGGCCTCAGCGCCATGAGCCCAGCAGCTCACATTGACGAGTTCAACCATTCTACACAGGCCATGCACCCCAGGAACTCGGGCCCCAAATTTCGCAACTCAGCCCACTCCGAGCCCAGCAGTACCACATCGACGAAGCCCAACCATTCTACACAAAGCATTCACAAATTAGAATCATCGACTGTGCAAATCAGCCGACCTGAGCCCAAAGAACACATTGACGAGCTCGAACTACTCGCATAGGCCATGCCTTGGCGAAGTCGATCACCAGATTACTTCGTCTGGTGAGCCCAACAACACAATTTGAAGCTCAACCGGCCACCTCGTGCCATGTAGCCCAAAGGTCGGGCCTACCAAGCCATTCACCCATAAGGCCTCAAAGCCTGTGAGCCTCAACGACCAGCTTTGAGGAGCTCAACATTCCCCACCATGCATCTGCACTATGCATAAGAAGTCAATTCAAATCAAGAAACGTGAAGAGCATAGTGAAGCGAAAGAACGTGGTGAAGAAGAAATGGAGTATATTCATTAAGAAGGCTGCATATGTCTGTGGGTCCCGGGTGAACAAAAAAAAAAAAAAAAATATATATATATATATATATATATATATATATATATATATATATATACTACCTACTCTCTCTCTCATAAAATATAAAAGAAATTTCGACATCGGGCGAGCGAAGCGTGCCACAGGGAGATCAAGCAGGCGGACGGTGAAAGAGAAGAGTGGGCCTCGGCGAGAGGTGCCGTCTCCCGGAATAATGACGAAAGGACCCTCATCTCTAAATTATTTTGGAAGGTCGAAGTTGAAATCCGGGCGGAATGACGTGCGGCATGCCGAAAGGTAAACCACCACAAAAACTGTTAGTACAAGCCTAAACCCTCAGTCTTCCAATAACTTTAAATTGCCGAGCCCGCTAAAGTTATTTGTTGATGAAGGTCCCCGCACAGCGACCCGCGTGGCACTCCGCCAGTGGAGTGCGGCGGTAACCTCGTTAGCCTGCGGCAGGCCGAATCGACTCGCGGCGTCGTCTTATCACGCGGTGCGTCCTTGATCACCACCTTGGAGTTCTTTAGCCAGACTCCGGCTGCCTTGGGATAAGCTCATCCACTAACCAGTCTGAAGCTCGTATTGAAGAGCAGCGCCCCGTCACGGCGCCATCCAAGTCATTGCGCTAGCTCTCCTCTAACCTCGGCTTCGCCTTGGCCGCATCAAGCTATTTGGTTTGTCTTGCACCACACTAAGCTGGAAGCATTGCAGCGTGACCTCTCTTCAAATCGATTTGAAGCTTCACTTCTCCTCAGATGTCCCGATTACTTTGACCACTTCTTCGGCCAGCTCGGATGCTTTGAGAAGCCACCCTCGCCTTATGCCAGGCCGCTTTGGCATGACTTTACCCAATTTGGCCTTTGGCCAAACTATTAAATAATTAGCCACCTACACACCCAAGCATAGAATCAACACCTAATGCAAGTTGTGGGTCAGCTCGGAATGGAATCAGATATGACAAGGTGCGGGAACTTTGTGAGCCCCACGGAAGATAGGGCCAAAGCCTCATGCTTGGGCAGCGCCTCAGCCTCGTGAAGGATCAGGCACGGATTAGCACTCATAGACACGTGAGAGGATACCAAACTCACTGGATATAAACTTTTCCTCAAGCTTGTTAAAATACTAAAATCCATAGGCCATTGCTACAAATATAACACCTTCCCAAATAATACGAGTGAAGTGGTAGAATTTTCTTTTTTAACTTCCAGCACTTAGATTTTTGAAAATCGGCCGAGTTTCTCTCTCTGTTTTCGGACTTTCCCAAATTTACAAAAGCACGAAAACATTTAAAAATAATCTTTCAATTCTCAACTTCCATTTTTAGGACTCCTCGTCAGCCCAATTAAGCACACAACTCAATCCAAGCAAAATATACTTTTACCTACATTTATTGATATTGCTTCAAATAATAAGGCATTTAGACTGCTGTTATTTTGTTTTGTAAAAGATTGCGAGAAAACGGGTTTGGACTCTTTCGACCACCTCGTACCTCGTCCTTTGAGATCAAAGCCCACGTAGTTCCTTTTCAAAATATATACATATATACATATACATGACAAAATATTCAACATATACAATATCTGAAATATATATACAATGCGGTGCCTGAGGGACGTGGTAATCTCCTGATGGCTCGACTCACTGCCTTGAAGTGCTCTAAGGCCCTTTGTCTCGAGTCAGTAACTTTTTGAAACATACGGAAAGAGTGAGCTAAAGGCTCCGGTGGTGTACATTTTCATTTTAGACAACATTTTCGGTATATATCGCATATAAATACACACAATTAAAACCAATTTATCGCTAAACTTGCTCATTACGGAACCCGGAGATCGCTTACGAACGGTTTCGGGTGCGGCGATTGGGGACGGAGGTCTCAATCGGTCATAATCACTGACTCTTGGCTTTCCACGTCTTGCATAGGGTTCAATCACTGCTTTGTCATGTAAGGATATGCGCTAAAAATCTATTTTCCTCCTCACATTAGTAACCTAAAATTATGTTTCCTACAAATCCTTACAGCTTGGTACCTCGGTGCGATGTCAGTCATAAATTATATAAGGTTAAGGTAACCATATCGATGCGAAACATTTATCAAAACCATTTTATAAATCCTGTTTAAATCCTTTATTTTCTCATTAAACACATAGATACTCAATTATACATATGCATCCTTTTATTTTAAACTATAATATAACTTGCATGTAGTATACTATAATTTAATATAAATATATATATATATATATATATATGACAAAATCATTGACTCATTAACATGGCTTTTAAATGCCTTATAGCATTTTATAAACATTTCCATTAACACCGAGTTTAATATTAAAACCATTCACTAAACTTCAGTTTCAATATCATTTTTCACTCCACCCAGTTCCCACTAGCTCAATCCGCTTGCTTCTCTCGTATTAATTCATGTTTCCGTCCATTAGTCCTTTTCACTTTTTCAAGAAAAACCACAGCGGCCATTAACCATAACTTCCATTTAACCCACCATACATTCATTTTCCGCAAACCCAGCTCACATTCACTTTAATCCATTGAACCACACTTCTGACTCTGGTGAAATATTCCAAAATACACTTTACTTTACAAAATGACCTTCATGTCCTCGAGTTCAAATCCTTTTCTTTTCTAACCAATTCCAATGCATTTCTAAGTTAATATTCACCTAAACATGAAAATTACTAAACTACCCTTGACCTACATTTCATTTTGGCGGAGTGCACAAACCATATTCTTTATTTCTTCCATTTTCTTCATTCTAATCCTCCAATCTAATGCCTTATAACTAAATTTCACTAATCCTAACCAATTTCAACATGTCATACAAAATGCACTATCAAACCCCTAACCATCACTCACTTTATTTTCCAAACCCTAACCTAATCCATTTCTTTCCCACTTAAACAATAAAGTCATCTGATTTTACTTATGAAATACCACAAATCTAACATCCATACAAGAAAATCAAGGCATTAAGTATGAAAAACATAAAAGTCCAACTTTCCATTAGAAACTTACCTACTTGTTTCTTGGGTTTTCATGCTTTCTCTCTTTTCCACTTGGAGATCAGAAGAGCAGAAGGAGGAAAAAACTCCCTCTCTGCCACTTATCCCACGGTTTGCCCTTTCTCTCTTCTTTCCCATCTTTTCTCTCTTTTCTCTTCTCCCTTTTCACTCTCATAACTGATACTCATCTTTATTATATAATCTTAAATTTAGCTTTTGACTCACAACTTCAAAATTGCCCTTAGACGAAAAATCTCATTGGTCCATTCTCATGATCCACTAACCTAACTTGCCCTTAAAAAATTTTGATTGTCTTATTGCCCAGTATTTGCAATTAGAATTCTCATGATATTTTAATCATAACTTAGCCATTAAGAAGGTTTGATTGACTCTCCTGATAAAATATCTCCCTTATAGCGGCTTTTATCTGGGTTCACCTTATCTTGCTTTTATCTGCGATTAACGTCAAAAATATTTCACGGTCATCCCTAAACTTTTATTGACACTTGAAATATTCTAGTGGAAATCATCACGATGGATTCCAGGCTCACGAAATCACCAGAAATGGTTTAAGATGTGATAAAATGCAGAATGGACAACGTATTATTATCAAATTCGTTCGGATCACAAATATTCAAATAGAGCTCCGTTCCTCCGTTTCAATTTAGTTAGACTCTATAATTTAATAGGACTATTTTTCATTTTATTTAATTTTGAAAAATTTGTCACAGCTAAATTTGATCGAAAATCACTATTCACTTAAATCTTCAATTCTCTTCTAAATATAGTTAAAAAAGTCATGGGCGATTATTTCTTAAAATTCCTCTACAAACCCTTCCATCTAGGATATAATAAGAAAAATTATATTCCTTAGGGCATCGGTGAAAATTTCGAAAAATTTCACTTTGTGCCCAAATGATCACAGCGTTCTCAATTCTAATCTACCTAAGCTTCTATCATTGGACCTCTAATCGGTTTAACAACCATTATAACATTCAATAAGGTTGGGGTTTCACCCCTCCTTATAAAATTTAGTCCTCGAATTAAGGCATTAAATACTACCACTCAAAAAAGATGGGAGTAATACTCTTCATCTTGCTCCTCACTCCACATATAGCTTCCTCTATTGTATGGCTCCTCAATCCCACCTTCACAGTGAATGGTCTTGTTGCGCGGAACTTGCTCGATTCGAGGATCTGCCTTTAGTTCCTCTTCATTATGTCAAGTTCTCTTGTATTTCATAGTTGCTTTCTGTCATTACATGTGAAGGGTGCAGTATGTACACACGAGCATAGAAACATGGAAAACATCTCGTGGATGCGATCGAGGTCAAATGTAATCGATATGTACCTCCCGATCCTCTCAAAAATCCTTATGGCTGATATCTAGTAGATTCGGCTTTCCGTTCCCAAATGGAAAATGCGCCCTTCCATGGGAGGTCCTCGAAGCATCCACACCTCAAACTCTAGGTCTCTCTGATATTTCTTTAACATGAGTCTTATGCGATTTTCAGTCTATCCCTTATCTTTGATCTTATCCAAATCCATGGACAATATCAGGACCTCTATTTCCTTTACTTTCTATAGTCAGTTTAGTTGCACAATTTCGTCATAAAGGGAGCTGCAGGGGCCATACCAATGCGGCACGATAGCCCATTGTGTATAAACTCCATGAATTAAATGGGTGTCCCGACTCCTCGGCTCATAACACATACCTATTCGCATCTCTAAAGTCTGTATAGTCTCTCTCTAGGTCATTGCATCAGATACATTGGATGAAAACGTCTGAGTCTGTGATTAATTACCAAGGGCGTGCAATAGCGGGCCAAAACCGTGAATTAAACTGGGATCATTGAAACAATGGAGCCAAAATTAATAAATCTCTCGCATTATAGTGGACTGACTTGTCCAATGAATCACTGACCTTTCTGATGGGAGAAATAGGCTGATTGTCGGTCTGTCTACAATCACCCATATCGTATCATGGCCACTCCGGCAACATGGAAGTCCTACCACAAAATCCATAGTGATTCTCTCCATTTCCAGGGATCGGGGGTAGTTGCAATAGTCTGCGGGCTTACGTGTTACGCTCATACGACATGTGAGACATGCAGGCAGACTCTGCAGTATCCTCTTCGCTTACCCTTCCACGGTAGTGTTCCTTTAGGGTATGATGCATCTTCTGTGCTTCGAATGCAAAGCATAAGAGGGAGATGACTTCTCTCATCTATCCTCTTCACATCGAACACACAACCTCTGTCCCTTAACCACGGTACCATCATCGATGACAAATCCCTGGGTGCCCGGACTCTACTTCCACCTCTCCAACTTCACTATCTATGGATCCTGAATACGAGCTCTCTAATTGTCTATCAATAAAATGTATGTACTGACAGTTATCTGATCATGAGATTCAGGTCTTTTTGGGTTTCAGATGTGAGATGGGGAGGTGCACTCTCAGGAAGTGCAGGCCAAGGAGCCGGTCTTACTGAAACATACCGAAACCCATTTTCGGGATGATCTTCATTGTGAGTATTTTCTTGGCTCCCTTGATAGTTGGGCGTCAGCTCTATATCCCACTTTCCTGTATTAGTTTATGTGATCACCTGACTCATAGTAAAAATGGAGTCTGCAAAAGACTTCCTTTGTACGGCACCTTTGCCTCCAGCGCCCACTGCCATTTCCGGCTGTTCCTTTCAGATCCCAGCCTTTACGGGACAGTTCTGGCTCTAGCACTCTGTTTTGGACATATTACAGAAAATGCACTTGTGTCTGCATGACACCACCTTTATTCTGAAATAGGGAAACTATGCAGGCCATCTTTTTAATGAGAAGGTGCTAAATCTTTTGATTTGAGATGATCATATACCATATGCTTTTGGTTATTAAAAACCACGACTTGAAGAAGTATAAGTGGCGCGGACCATAACGCGAGAAAGAAATGATCCCTGTTAAGAGGATTGGAAGTATGTAGAAATTACTCAGGGACTGGGTGAGGCACATGTTGGAGGATAACATGCATGAAAAGGAAACCCAGTTGGGTGTTGATATAACCCATTGGATTCATTTGGATTTCTGTGAGAGAGGGAAACTGTGTGTGAAAGGGACTGCTGAAACAGTGCTATTTGGTTGCTTTCTATGTGGGATCATTCACCGTTTAACCACGGAAGACCTCTGTGTATTTGCATGTTTGCTCACAGTGTGGATCCAGCTCTCATGTCGATGACCACGTCAGCTCAGAGCGGGTCTGTCTAAGGCACAGGTGTCTTTTTCATTCATGGGAGGGTCATAAAAGCGGTGAGACATTATTGATCCCAAATAAACAGCTTCTGGCTTTAAAAATCATCATGGCAGATCTGGCGCCATGAGGAAACATGCATCCTTCATGTTTGTTTCCTACATTTTGATGGAGTGCACTTGGACCTCATTATATGTCTGGAGGAGGAGGACATAACTCACCATGTGATCAAGAAGATCATCTGATCTGGGAAGAGAGGATGATTAAGTATTGTTACCTTATTCGACTCTACGTAATCTGGCATAATCGCATGATCGCTTTCTCTTCTAAATAAATGATATCTCAAGGAGACGTGCTCGATGCAGCCAAACATATGTTGGCCATTTCTTCATATGCACCTGGTTCTTTCCAGTGCGGGGCCATCTGTAGGCGCTCTCGAAAATGCCAGTTATGAGGTAGCTTCGTCCCGAAAATCAATCTCTCTATCGAGGGTAATCTGGGGAAGTCATGCGGAAACAATCAGGAAATTCTCGACTGCAGGAATCATCTTCCAGTCTCACTCATCATCTCTCTCCCCCCTCAGCCCCATGAAGGCTCAAAATACCACAGATGGCTTTTACGGGCTTTTACGATCATCAATCCACGAGACATCATACGGACAATATCTTCCTTACCCCACAAAAAGTAATCTCTGGTTCCCCCGGTCTACAGAACTTAACTTCTTTCCTGAAGCAATCCATGGTGGCGTGATGTCGAGACAACCAGTCCATCCCTAAGATCACATCGAAGTCCTGGATGTCCAACAATACCAAATTGGCCTTAAACTCATGGCCCTCGGCCATCCTCGACCCGTATACTCTTATGCGCTTTGAGTATGAATCCTGTAGGAAGAGACTACCATACTACAATCTATGAGGCTGTATCTACATATAACACCCGAAATATACCTAGTCGATTTCGACATGTTTAGGAGTATTTTGTAAGCCTAATTTAGATGTTTCGTAAGTTAAATGAAACATGGAAACTTGAAAGACAGAAAGTTACAAAGCACAGGACAGAGTGTAAAGTATGAGAGTTTGGAGCCACTGGATTGAAGATTTCAGGGGCCAAATACAATTTGGGAACTTAGAATAAATAGTCAAACATGGACATGCAAATAAAAGTTAACCCAAATGGGTTTATTTGGAGGCAGGCAGCCTTAGCAAACATAGGTTTAAAAAGACCAAAGTTGTGGTCTCATTTGGGAGAAAACGTGAAGGGAGAAGAAGGAAGGAAGAAGATGGAGGCCAAAGATCAGAGCCAACAGATGAAGCGAATTCGCAAATATGGGTCTGACTTTGTTATGAATTGTGTATGGACTATGGATTGCTAGGAGTTTGTTGGCCGTTAATTTGGTTCCTTTTCTAGGGACTTTTGTTAAGCAAACAATTAACTCTAGATTTAGGAAGTTTGGTTGAAAAACCTAGATAGGGAGTGATATATATGAATCCTTCACAATTCCAAGGTTTTTGTAGAATTGGGTGAATTTTGAGTATGAATAATAGGATTCTTTGCAATTAAAGTATTTGTTATTGGTTCATGTGATTTGCATTGAAGGAGTGCGACTAAAGGTGATTTATGGATTTGAAGTGCTTGAAAAAGGGAAATACCCATTCTAGGCATTTTAGATTGAAGTGTGCGGTACACCTGTGAATGCCGGTACTTTCGATTCTACAATTTTGGCCCAGTGTGGTACACACGAGATAGGTACACCACGTTGCACTTTCTGACCAGTTTTCGTATTTTGGCCATAACTTTCTCATTTATTATCCGATTTGGGTGATTCATTGGTAGTTCGTGAACTTCAAGAGGAAGGCAAACCTAAAAATAAAGTGTCGGTGTCTAGCTCAGTATGGTCCAAAATTCACTCAAAATTCAGAGGCCGTATGCAATGATTCATAATCCGTTTTGAACGCCTAGAGTAGTCGAGTTGTTTCGGGCGTATCTTGAGTTCGGTGTAGTTAAGATTTTGGGTTGGAATAAGACCCTTAGCACCTTAGCTACAAGGTGTACAAAGATCCAGTGTCAAATATCGAGACAAAGGCTTGCACTGGAAAATAAATATTCCTATTCTAAGTCAAATCGGTGGCATCGTTGGTTGATGAAAATGTCATAACTTGAGTTTGGATAATCCTGGGTTTTTGGATTGAAACCATTCTAAAGAAAAGAATAGTTAATCTGGGACCGAACAATATGATTTGATGTGTTGAATGGGCGAATTATGTATGAGTATGTGAAATACAGCGTATTAATGCTGCAAAAAATATAGGAAATCTGAGGTGCCATTGTGTTCATGAACCTAAATAAATATGGGATATACAAGCTTGGCCCAAGCGCCATGAACACTGAAATAATGTCTCAGACACACAATGAAGCTAAGAATGTCTCATTATAGGATAAACAAGTTCTTTGACCTCATATAATTTATCTGCATTTGCCTAAGACCGAGTTGTTAAATGACCACGGCCTCCTGTCACAGTTAATTGCCAGTGCTCCACAGTTAGTGCCGACCTCCACATTGATTAGTAACCGGTACTCTAATTGGAGTACTCGCACTCCAGTTGCATTTTGGAACATGGTTGATAACAGGCTCGATTAAATCTTGGTACTCCCCAGTTAGATCTTTCACACAGCCTTTCGCATCTGTTAGTGCACTCTGGCCTCTGTCTTGATTAGTGCTCACGGCCTCCTGTCTGATAAGTGCTATGGCACTCCTGTCTGATAGTACTCTGACATAGTATTATATAATTATCTTGCAGAAAGTGCTTTATTTGACGGCACATTATACTCATTCAGTATTACTTTTTGTGCAAAGTGACGACTATAAGTAAGACTCTGAATAAAGAATAAGAGTAAGATCTGAATGTACCTCATAGGATTCTCTGTAGTACCTACAGGTACTCCTGTATCTAAATAAGTTACGCAGCAGTACCTCCCGGGTACTCCTGTATCTGAGATGGGTTCAAGTCTCAGTTAAGTCCTGTCTGCCTTAAGTTCAGTACCTGGTACTCCTGTATCTGATAAGTTCTTGCCCAGTACCTCAGTACTCGTATTTCTACATTAAGCTTCTAGGTTTATCTTGTGAATTGATCTGCCCATTTCTGGGTATATGTGATTAAGTTCTTGTAATTTCTGAATCCTCCTTGTATTTGATAAGTTCTCTGTAGTACCTGGGTGCTCTTAATCTACATTAACATAAGTATATAAGTTCTAAGTATTTTGCAGGATGCTCTTGTCTCGATAATATAAGTATAAGATTCATATTACCAAGATTATCTTGTCTGATAAAGTAGTATAAGTTTTGTATTACCGCTAGGCACTCAGTATCAAAGTTAAAAGGTAAGTTAAGATCTGTAATACTTATATAGAGGATACATGTATATAAAGTATAATACAGGATGCAGATCCGATACCCAAAATAAACTGTAATTACAAGTAGAATCTGTACAAGACAAGGATGAGCTCTGTATGGTACAAGTACAAGATTCTGGTATCTTTTGGTATGGAAGAAGTATAAGTTCAGAAATTTTTGAACAACTAGATTGATTCCCACATTGAAACTTACCACAGTTTTATAAGTGTAATTATGGGTATACTTTAACCTAAGACATTGGAATATGATACGAAGAATATGAGTTTATTAGGCAGAACAATTGGGTGAGTAATTACCTTCTTGCAGTATACTGTATAAGATTAAGTTCGACAAATTCGGTATACGTTAAGTAATCTGTGATACCTTCGGGTACACCAGGAACAAGTGTAAACTCAGTAAAATAAGTATAAGTTCAGTATTAACTAAGTTTACTTCCGTATATCTGTTGATCTGTACTGCTATATGGACTAATGTCATATCTGGTGTCATAATACATGATACAGTGCAGACCTTGCATGTGATTAAGTCTGTTAGAGCTTATGTTACCCTACGAGTCACCTTGATACAAAAGAATAAGTTCGGTAAGGCCAATTATAAGATCCATAAGACAAGTATATACTCTGTAAGACATGTATAAGATCCTTAATACATGTAAATCAGAGATACATGTATATATATATACGTAATCCGAGGATAAGATAGATATCGGAATAAACTACATGATGAGTACAGAGGAATAAACAAGACAAGGATGACTCTACGTAGTACAGTGCAAGGTCCCAGTATCTCTTGTATAAATATAAGTTAAGAGTACCTCGGTACTCTGTATGATTAATTTCTATAGTACCTACGGGTACTCAGTATGAGTATAGTATATTTAGCACTAGGGCTTGTTGGAATATATGATACCAAACAAGTTGGTATTAGAAGCGAGACAATTTATAATTGAAGTGTGGTGCTCTATAGTAGAATATAGTTAAGTTCATAAATCGGTATCACGTTCGTGATGCGGTATGCGGGTACCTCCGAACAAATTAACAAACTCCGTGAATAAGTATAAATTCTACAGCAAACTCCTACGGAGATGCGAGATAGATATAAATACCCATACGATTTGGTGCATAAGCGCTAAGCGCATGGGTTCGCAACTCCTATATGGGAGATCGAAATAAGTATAAGTCGAGACAAGTGAGTATCGTTCGATGTAATATGTCATTTGGGAGACTAAATAAGGTATAACAACAGCAATCTGAACATAAGTGCCTTAGTATGTCTCAGATGCGTCATGATTAGAAGGGGTTTCAAGTATATATGTCCTTTGCAGTCTGAATGAATGAGATCCCAAATAAGGTGGTGCCATAGTGTAATTCACGGGTAAGTCTGAGATTGAGGAATGTGATAAGTATTAGTCTGAATAAGCATAAGTCTGTATCCTTCAAGTAATTGTATAGAAGTTCATTATGAATGCTGAATATTCGATACACATTCTTTTATTATCTTGTGTTATGTTTAATATAAAGAAATGTTTCCAGCTAGCGTAAAACATGGGTTTCTAATCGGCCTTAGGTCTGAATGTTATCCATCTGGTGGAATTCGGCGCATTCAGGGGTTCACTGCATGTAGGTTAGTGCTCGATTTGTAAATGTGAGAAATACGAGTTTGTGTTGTAAATGGGATCAGGTTATCCTAGATTTTGATATGGACCATCCGGTGAGTGGCTCTTTAATATGTATATGATGTTTTGATTCTATTATAAGATGTGGGCCATACAGTGCGGTCTGACTTTAAAAAAATTCGGGTAAAGAGTCCGGTCTTGAGTCTATACGAACTTCGATTCGGATCCATGTAATCGGGACATGGGACGGGAGTGTGACCTTCTATATTCATAATGGAATAAATTTCGTAAAAATAAGCAATTAGTGGCACGGTTCTATTAAGACATAAGCATCACCATATCAAAAACTTGGATAGCTACACATCGTGACCTGCAGTGATACATACACCTCTTTGGATAATTTGTAAACACCCTAGCCTGTATCTGGGGTCGTCCCATCTGTCCTCTGGATGTCTGACCTCTACTCTTTGATCTCAGTCCACAGTAAGAAGATGCAATGGACCTCACTGAGCCCCTCTATAGTACGACCACGACCTCACCGACCTTTGACGCCTCATCTGTCTCTGCATCCCACTCTTGATCCATTGCCACTAAGCTTCTCTGTAGACATCTATAGCGAGAGATCTGTTTGTATGCACTTAAAGCAATGTACGTACTTGATACACTCCGCATAATGGTTCTTACTGCTGAGCACACTCGGCTGGACCCTTGGAGCTACCCCTCCTTTGAACCACAGCTGTTGGCACTTTGTGGGCATATTTGCCACCCCCGGTCCCTTATGTCTTTCCTCCCTTCTTAGGCCCCTTCTTGGAACCTCCACGAACCCATTGGGGCCCTCTGTTTACATCCTTGGCCCCAGGTGCCTTTGGGATTTCAACCCTATGTCTCCCCTCTGGCAGCCTATGCTGGCCTCTACTACAGTCGTCACATGTGCCTTGGGACACTTCATTTTGTGGTCCTAATCGTGGGCTAAGACTCTGACAAACCTCTTGGTCTTAAAACTTCATCATCCCTAATAAATGGAACATGTCGGCGGGCTCGAGAAAACTCCGCTCATGTATTCTGGAGTATCACACTCCCGGCCTAAGAACTCCTCATCCTTCGCATCTACGTGCTTGGCTAGAGCAAACATATAAACTCCTTGGAAGGCATGCCTGGTTACTTGGGCATCCTCTCTGACGCCTCCACCACTCTAAACTCTTGTCATTAGGAGAAAAGCGAGAAAAAGTGACCATCTGCTCATGCGTACCTTTATCACTGCAGTAGACCTGACCTTAAACCGGGGTGTCCGTTATTCACCAGTATGGAAAATCTATATATGTCTCTTGTATCTGAGTTCATGCACAGTAAAATGCCTTTGGGCTCGTAAACCCGATACTTTCGTAAAAACAAATGGCACAGCATGTTCCCGATTATCTCGATAATTCCAATAGTTGATTACACTTTAACCAAACATATATTAAAATCTAAAATTCTAATACATGTTATATCCAAAAACCATCAAAGCCACAAAATATTCTTGAGAATCAGCCTCTAAATGAGTTTGTCTTCTCGAGCTGTGCAAAAATGATCTCGACAGGGTAAATTCTCATGAGTGAGTAAAATCATCACAAATAGGTTTACTCTCCACCTAAGTGCATACAATCTCCAATTTAAACACACTCCGTCATCATTGATCTACTTGAATGTCTACATACTGAGCCATGTCTCGAGTCCTCACGCAGAGCTCACTCGCACTTACTAAGCCATGTATGAGGAAAATATCATTTTCAAAACAAAACTTGTTGTTCTTGAAAATACACTGCAACGATAATAGGACTACCCTCTAAATTGGTTTGAAACTTTCCACAGCAGTCATAGTCCTCATCCGAAATGATCTATTTGGCCATCTCAGCAATTCTAGAATATCATCTGTGTGAAATTCCTTTGCAACCGTAATAAGTTGTTTTTTAAAAAAAAACATGTCATCCACTCACACCTAACTTCTAGGTTGCAGTGCATATGAAAATGAGTTATGTCATTTTAAAATAACATACAATATATGATACATGGCTAATCAACTAAAATTACGCACATGTAATTTAAGCATCAACCATCACCCGATTTGGCTCACTTGAGCAATTTACATTATCATCTCCAGTGGCTTACAAACATGATTTAATTCCATATAATTGTATTGTGATACACATTAAATCATGTCTTAACCCTCTATTTCCACACATACCAAGCCATTCACATCAAACAATTCCAATTCCAAAACACATGAACATTTGGTCATGTTTCATACAAAATGGGACTGTTTTTCTGATCCCAAAGCAGAGGCAAGTAGGCGCATCCACAGGCGGCCCTCCTCTTACCTCGGTTCCTCTTGATGGAATTTGTTCGCAAAACAGACTCTCTCACCAAAACATAATTTATTGAATAATTATGATGAAGACTCCCAAACGGTCCACACACAGCATCACGGACTGCCCATGGCCTAAATTTTCCATTGATTCAGTTTGGGATGAATCAGCTTGTGCATTCACGGCCTCGAGCCAACACAGACATCACAAAACACTTAAATCCAAGAGTAAAACAAGTAGGATGGAAACCCCTACCTCACGGAGTTTGTCAAAACTCCTAGCCAGGAAGTCAGCGTTGTCCTCTCACGTAGAAACAGCTTTCCTTCTTGCTCTGAAGGAATCCGACGGTTGGATCACGTGATTTTAGAGAAGGCACACCTTCACTCCCAAAAACATAAAGCCTAACTCTCTACTAGCTCTTTTCCTCCTCCCATTTGGTCTCTAATTTTTGAAGAAGAAGATACCTATTGCATTTGTCCTTTCCTCATTTTAAAATTCAAAATTACAATTTATGTCTTCTTTACATTGGTTTGACATTTCTATCAATGACATCATGCCATGTGTCAGTGGGTCCCACCTTGAATAAGTTGACTGAATTAGACTTATTTGTGGCACCTGTGTGCTCTCAAATTCATAAGTGTCCTACCGACTCGTTTCCTCGAAAAATGTAAATTCAAGCTGTCTAGAATTGACGAAATTCGCGTGAAGTACCATTAGATTTGCGAGGCAGTTTATGATGAAGTCCGTTTCGTCCGAGATCTAGAAAAATTTCCAAATTTTTTGGTGTTTCTTATGATTTTGCCTTTTGAAGAATTGGTTTCTTGGTTTCTGAGACAGCTCATTTCCCTCTAACCATGGGCGAAGCCTTTTTGGTCTCG
Organism: Tetrastigma voinierianum; assembly: GCA_016808115.1. Lineage (NCBI taxonomy): Eukaryota > Viridiplantae > Streptophyta > Magnoliopsida > Vitales > Vitaceae > Tetrastigma > Tetrastigma voinierianum. The sequence continues at coordinate 76,893 of JAEQBH010005350.1, forward strand.
ATCCATCATAGTTAGGTACCCCTAGCTTCGCCCCTCTCACATAAGCTCTGCTCTCGGGCATCGTAATGTAGTGGCTAAAAAGTTGAGCTTATCTGCTATAAAAGTATCATCCTCCACGACCTCGGGAGCGGTGGCGGCTCTACAATACGCGTAATTAGCTCTGTACGTAGTGGCATAAGTCGCTCTGCCTTTGTGGGTGGAGAAACATATGCGAGACTCATGTATTCCTCGGGTGGGTGGTATAATGCCTCGGGAGCTCTCCTGGTGGCGGGTCGGCCTCGACGACGCATTTCTGTGAATTAAAAATTTAATATGTCATATAAAATATATATGATTTTAAATCACACATAAATAATTTATGTAATTTTAAAATAAAACATTAAAACAATCATATGAAAATAAAAATTTTCAAATCTTTATATAACATTTTTCAAAACCTTGGCTCATTACCCACGTTTGAAGGATCGGCCGGATTAACCTCATGAACCCGATGGGACCTCCCGGCTCAACGGATATGACTTTCTTCATGATTAAATAAAATCCCATAGGCGAACCCCTTTACAATCCTTAACATATCTTTAGAAAATAATGCGAGTAAAGTGGTAAATTTTTTTCAAACATAGATTTTCCATCGGCCACATAGTTTCCTCTGTTTTTGGACTTTCTCAAAATTAAAAAAACACACGAAAACATTTAAAAACACTTCTAATCTTTCAATTCTCAACTTCCATTTTAGGACTCCTCGTCACCTTGGTCACACACAACTCGATCAAGCAAAATATATACACTTGTTGCCCCATGATCATCAAACATTAAAAACTTCTTCCAATTCCATGCAGTTTATAAAAATGAGTTTAGGCTTGGCCTGACAAAAAAGCAGGCCGCCTCGTCTCGATCCCACGAGGATCAGCTCATGTGTAGTTCCTTTACTAGAAATATAGCATATATATACACATATCGTAATGAAAATATTCGACGTGCTCTGATATGCGAAATGTATATACAATGCGGTCCACAGGCGTATCTCCCCTCGATAAAGCTCGACTCACTTCTTGTGAGGAGTGCTCTGGCGCACTGTCTCGGAGTTAAAATGTTTTTTGAAACATCTTTGGAAAGAGGTGACTAAAGCTCAGTGAACCGCATTTTCATTTAGACATTTTCAATATATATCAAAGTAATAAATACTTATACAATTAAAACCAATTTTATGCTTTAAACTTTTCTTTCCCCAGAACCCGGGAGTAAACACAGAAAACTGAGTTTAAAATGCGATGGTGAAGACTGATCTGATCGATCCTTAACCACTACAATGGAAACTCCCACGTCTTGCATAGGGTTAAGGTCATGTAGCGCTTATCAGCGTGTAAAGTTTTACTAAAATCTATTTCCCTCCCTCTGTCATTGGCCTAATTGTGTTTCCGCAAATCCTTTGCAGCCCAAAATTTACCTCAATTTGTCTCGGTCGCTAATAGTCATATAGGGTTAAAATTATATTCAATTAAAACATTGTATCAAAATACATTTTATAAATCCATTTTAAATCAACTATATTTTCTCATTAAAACACATAGATACTCAATTATACATATGCATCCTTTACACATTTTAAACTTCCATAATGCCTTAACATATATATATATATACATTTAATATAAATAGTAAATATATATATATATATATATATATATATATATATATAGATAAAACATTTTCATATGCCTTAACATAAACTTCCATATGCCTTAACATTTATATAAACATTTGACAAAACTTTAGTTTAATATTAAAACCGTTCGGCTTTTACAAACTAAAGTTTCAAAATATCATTTTTTCGCTCAGTTCAGCTCAAATCCAACATTTCTACTATTCAATTCGGTTTCAGTTCGATGGTCAAAAGCTTCTTTTTTCCAAAGCGATAACCATATTCCATTTAACCCACCGCTGCACATTCATTTCACCCGACCACATCATTCACTTTAATCCCATTGAACCACACTTCACAATACGAATTAAGGAAATTGCAAAATACCCTTTGCTACAAATAGCCTTCATGTCCTCAGTTCAAATCCTTTTCTTTTCTAACCAATTCAATGCATTTCTAGAGTTAATATTCACCTAAACATGGAAATTACTAACTACTATCTGACCCCTCTCATTTCCATTTGGTAAGTGTACAAACCATATTCAATTTTGTTCTTCATTTTTCTTTATTCTAATCACTCCAATCTAATGCACCTTATAACTAAATTTACTAATCCCTAACAATTTCAACATGTCTTTAAATACTATCAAGCCTAACCATCACTCACTTTATTTTCAAACCTAACCTAATCCATTTCTTTCTCATTTTATATATGAAATCATCATGATTCATATAAATACCACAAATCTAACATCCATACAAGAAAATCAAGGCATTAAGTATGAAAAACGCAAAAGTCCAACTTTCCCACCATTAAAGAAACTTACTTGTTTCTTGAGTTTCGCCAAACTTTCTCTCTACTACGCTTGGAATCAGCGAAAAGAAGGAGAAAAAACTCCTCTCACTTATCGGTTTAACTAACACTACATAACATTCTTGCTTTTCTTTATATTTTCTTCTCCTTTTCCTCTCATAGCGTGCTCTCCTCTTGAGCACACTTAATCTTCATTAGCTTTGACTCTACTTCAAAATTGCCCTTGAACCATTCCATTGGTCCATTCTCATAGTCACTAACCTAACTTAATGTAAAATTTGATTGTCTTGTGCCCAATAATCTCATTGGTCCATTCTCGCGATGTTTTAATGCAACAGCCATTAAGAAAGAGTTTTGATTGGCTCTCGATAAAATATCTCCACCTCGCGACTTTATCTCGATTTCACCTTATCTTTGCTTATATACGGTCGCGTCAAAATATTCTACGATCGTCTAAACTTCACGTGACGCAGAAATATTCTAATTAAATCCTTCCACGGTGGATTCGGAAAAATGCGAGGAAATGGGATTTAAAATGCATTAAAATCGAAGTCAGATAGCTAATGGCGTGTTGACAATATCAAGATGCGTTCGGATCGCACAGAAAACTATTAAGCGGACTAGTTTCCTCCGTTCCGGTTTCGTTAGACTCTATGATTTATTCGGACATTTCTTATTTATTAATTTTGAAAGAATTATTGTGACTAAATTTCGATCACGAAATCATTATTCTCTTGAAATGCAATTCTATTCATATCAGTTTCAAAGTCATAAGGCCCAAATTTCTTAAAATTCTAAACCCCTCTAGGATAAAATAAGAAATTACTATTCCTTGAGACAAAATAGGGTGCAGAAACTTAGAAAGAATTTTGGCATTTATACCCAAATAGCGTCAGATGATTCTCAGTTCTAATCTACTAAACACATCGTTGGACGTAATGGTTGACAGCTACCATTATAACATTCAACAAGGTTGGGGTTTTACATCTCGAGATCAGAATCCTTAACAATAAGCAGCTATTTGCTTAGGTTCACAGCATTGAAAACAAAGAAGTCCGTCTCTGAACCCCGGATTCAGATCTTCCTCCTCAACTCTTCCGCCCTTGAAGGTGACCTGCCCTCTTCGTTGGCGGGTTCCGAACATTAATGGGCACTGACCTGCTTGGTGCTCAACGGCCCACGAGGACTTTGCCTTGATGGGCCAGGCGGTGCAGACCAAATTGTAGGATCCTCAGCCGGAGCGCTGCGCCGCTCAGGTTCGAACTGAGTAGACCAGAGAAGATGAGGGCCTTTGATTTCGAACTTTGACAACCGGTGGATCTTCTCAGCGGAGTCAAGTTTTCGTTTCACGCTCGGGGGCTTCAGTTAGCGTCTCAGTGGTAGTAGTTCCTTAGTGGGTTTAGCGGCGGAGGGCTGTGGGAGGAACTTTCATGGTGGAGGCGAAGGCCTCGGGCGGCGGGCGGCGGACCTCGGGCTCGAAGGGCGGGAATATCGACTTGATCGGCTCCGCATAAGGACTAGGAGACGCTTCGGTGACTCGGCGCTATGAGCGTTATCTTGTGGCGAGATCAATTGAGCTTTGAGAAGCATGTAGGGCGTACGAGAATCGGGAATATCGATGACCACACACGAGTTATAACCAAAAACACCAACGAACACTCCACGAAGATTCTCGGTGGTCAGCACACGAACGCCCGAGGTGTCGATCCTTGTCGGGTGCGTATTCGATTACGATGTAACAAAGAAGTAGCGTCCTTCCACGGCTGTGGGAAGAGGGAAGATCGAAATCACGCGGAAAAGAGTGTCGGAAACGCTGAAAAAATAGGAAGCCCTCTCGTGGTCTCCTTCGGGCTAAAAAGATAAAGGAAGAGGCTATCTTTGAGGACAAGGCCCCTGTCCTAAGAAAACTAGCAGACCAACCCAGAGATACCCCCGACCGTTGGGCGCGAGTTGAGAAGGACAGGCTTGGTAGTGTTGTAAAACCGCGCATGAAGGGATGCGGAGGAAGCCGAAGACCATTATCGAAGGCCACTTGAAGAAGCACCATCTGAGCACGGAGATTTTATAAATTCGAATGTCGAGGGGACCACACCCGACGCCAAAGGGAGGTACGGTAGCGTCTGGCGAAAAGGTGACCCTGATATGAGGACTGACACTAGCTTCGTCCCACCAGTTAAAGCGTCTTGGAAACGGAAGATCTTAGGTATTGACCCGCAGGAGTATTTAATTAGGTTTACTTTTCCCTTACCCTTGTCGAGGGGAGGCGCCTCACGGGCATCTCGAAGTTCAGCCCCGGCCGAATGGTCGAAGACACCGCCGATCCTTCGGGCAAGCAACAATAGAAGAGTCACCGCTATCTGTGAGAAAGAAGCGACCTGGACCCATAATGAAAATAAAATTGGCAGCCCGACCTAGCACCTCGTGTCTCGCTCGAAGAGACGAGGAGAAGACGCGACGGACCCGGGAATCTGACGAAAGGCTATCCCGAGAAAGACGCCAAGAAGACTACGCTGAAACCAAACGAGAGACTAAGAGAGAAGGAAGTCGAAGACTTGCTAAAGAGCGAAAAGGTCTCGGGATCGAGGCGCCTGGGCGGAGATGCGTAGAAAGAAACGAAGAGGCGAAAGTGGGAGAATGAGGCCCAGCCCAGAACGGTCATCATTATCATAAGGCAGAATGGCCCAGCGACCAATACTAACTAATCCAACCCGGCGGACATGTGGAAATTGCACCCAATCGGCGTTATTGCTGCCCGTACACCATTACCCTGAGGGTGAAGCCAGCGATAGGGTTTGAAAATAAAAGAACATGCGCTCCACCGGGCGAAAGAGTCGTAAAGCGAAGCTTGTGGCATTCGTAGCGAGGAGCGTACCGATGATGCGATGGGCATTTTTACGCCCGGCATTGAGCCTTTGATGCCTGGCCAGAATGAAGGTCAATCGGCTCGGCCCGAGGCCGATCATAGGAGAATCTCCTATGAATCTGAAATAGAATAATCCACAAAATAATATATTGTCATGGAAATCCGATATAAATCTCAGCGTCGGAAAGAAATATAATCTTCGTCGTAAAGTCGGATCTACGATAAGGAAGGAAGATTATCGAAGAAGCGCTCTTTTCATATCGCTCTCGGTCGATCACAGATAATAACGAGAAATATCCATTGATGGGAATGAATCTTGTCGAAGTAGTGGTGAGCTTGTCTTGCTCGTCTGGTAAAACTCGTCGATTGAGAAAGGTATGCATCTTTAAGTACAAAACATCTGTGACTGATGCCATCTGTGATCTCTTTTATCGGAAGAAAGCGATAGGCGTCGACGACGCGGGCGAGGCGCATGACACTTCTTTTGTTTTGCGGAGGAGTGTGTCAGGGAGTCACATGGCTTAAGCGTGTAGCGTCCTCACCTTGTCGACGATCAGGCACGACATGTGCGCCGATCATTTCCGTGACCGGCTACTCTGGCTGCTTGAGTTAGGTTGAAAAAGCGTCATCAGTAATATGTCATGTCCTGATATGCTAGACTTGACATTGATATACGGGGGCTAGAATCCGACAAGATCTTGGCCTCCCAAAAATTTTGTGAATTAAGTCCTCTATATCAGTACGTGGTTTCATGGGCCTATCACCGACTCATATATTGGACATGAAAGCCTGCAGCAAGTCGGACTTCGTTTTGAGGGGCAGGAAGGCTAATAGCTAAATCGGATACTTGACGAATAAGAAAGCAAATGAGTACAACATAGCGGTGAAGACAGAAGTGAAGGGGACGCCGATGACGGCTTGTCAGTAAGCACCGAGGAACTGATCCACTCCATAAGCCGACTAGACGGAAGCAACGAAGGCCAGCAAAGCAGAACGACTCCCACCCGTCAGCCTTCACCACCATTGCGTGAGCTTCATTGTGGCTCGCATCCTAAGCGGCCCCATGGAGTACTAGTGCACTCGACTCAAGTACCCATCAGGCAATCGCCGACTTAAAGCCCACCTTAGAGGGGCTTTTTAGACAGTTAGGGTAAAAAAAATAAAAAAAATTTTAAATAATATAGGTTTATAAATATTCTTGAAATATAATGTAGTTTTTCTTAGTAATGGAAAGTGTCTTGAAAGGCATTTAAAAGTGTTTTCGAAAAATAATTTAAAAGTGTCTTTTAAAAAGATTTTAGAAAGTGAGAATTTCACGCAAAAATGTTTTGAAAGCAGTTTTTATAATTTTGAATGATTTGAATTATCTGAAAGTGTTTTTTTGAAGATCATTTTTATAATTTTAAAAATTTTGAATTTAAGGTTAAAAGTCTCTCTTGAAGAGACCTTTTAATTTTCAAATTTTTAAAAATATCTTTTGAATAAAATATTTTTAACCGTATGAAAAAAATTTATTTTAAACTATATTTTTAAAATTTTTTCATTTTTTATTTTATTCAAAAGTTACCACTGGAAGGCTACCACCGCCCCCTAGGCAGCTATGTCAAGTAGCCCCTTGTTGGATGATCCTGTCGATTGACAAACGACGCCATTTAATGTTAGTACCATTGGCTGATCGACCGGACGGAATACCAGGAGGTTGACTATTGAAAACCAGAAACTTAATAAAAGTCAACCTGAGTAGCGCCACCCGGCCGCTTGACAAGCCGGCCCCATGGGCCCACTCGCCAGAAACAATTATGCGTTGGCAAAGCCACCAAAAGGGCAAACCATGCGTTGACAAGCGTTGATCACGGTTCTATATAAGAAAGCTGAGCATGAAACCAAAAGGAGAGAGAACACAAAAAAAAAAAAAAAAAAACTTGGAATGTCTGAATAATTCGGAATCAGGGAGGCTTCCCCTACTTCCGGGACCTTCAGGGAGATCATGTAAGTAATCATATAATTTATGGCAATGTTGAATGAGTACTTACAGTGTCTACCGATGTGTAGGATTGATATTTATAGATATCTAGAAAGATAAATTGGCGTTTGAAGTAGCAGGTATTGTGCAGGTGGAACTTGTGATATTGTGTGAGGTGAGAAACAAGAATGAATATCTAGCAAGAGGCAGGCTCATCCATGCCGGACCACGGACTTAAGCTAATTGCCGGAACTTACAGGAATCTTCATGGGATGAATCTGGTGCAATGGGGATATTGATATCAGGGCATCAAACTCTTATACTTACAATTACTACAAGTGATTCAGCCATGTTCTCCAGTTCTGGACACCTTATATCACTCCGTTCCTGCCTACAACTCGGACATAATTTGTTCAATACCCTCGCTTTACAGCTTGAACAGATCGTGTCTCCATTGTGGCACTGCAACAACAAAAGCTAGCTTCAATATGTTTCAAAACTCAATCCAAAAAAAACAAAGAAATTCTATCATACAAATGTTTGGGTAGTTAATTACTAAGTAAACCATACACCTTAATTAATTCACACTGAAAACAATAGGGGTAATATACAAGTAAAATATATATATATATATATATATATAGCATAGTTTTAAAAGTAGTGAGCTTAGCCACAAAGGCCTCCTCTGAGGCAGAGCGCGAGAAGGCAATGCTAAGGCCTTAAGAAGAAAAGCAATCACATAAGCTTTGTAATGTTAAGTGAATAGATGTTAAAAAACAAAAAAAACAAAAAAACTTTAAAATTTGTATGAAAAAACAAACCTGATAAATTGGAGATTGCATGTATTCCAAGCAAACTGAGCACGTAAGAAGTTCCTGTGCATTATCGAGCACCTCGGAATCGTGATGATCCTTCAAGAATTCCATTCGCCTTCGCCTAATTAATGAATTCTGGAGAGACTAAGGAAAGACTGATAAGGTTTTCTTATCTCTTTCTGATTATGATTATAAGCTTGATTGATTCAGGAAGAGTACGTATATAAATCTGTAATCTTACCCTAGCATCGGGTAGGAAAGAGTGCTATAAATTCTACACGGACTCTAAAGAGATAAAATATATGATAAAATATTATTTGTTGAAGTTAATATTTATAAACTTATTTTAAATAGTGTTCATGAAGCAATAGTAGGAATACCATGAATTATAAAAAAAAAGTTTTGAATTTGATGTTATAAATTTTTTTTAGTACCTTTAAATTTTGATCAAACTTAAAAAATCATTGAAATTCAGCATAAGTATCTAAAAATTTTCTCTTCAAAAAAAATAAGCAAAATTTAATTATCGACAGTAAATATATCCAAACAAATAATTTATTAATACAAAATTAATAGCTCTAATTTTTAATTCCTGTAAATTTTAAAGCAAGTATCTAAAAATTCAATTTTTATTATTTTATATCAATAACCAAGCTTGTTCTTTAAAAAAATAATTATTTTAAAGTTAATGCCATAAAAATCATTATTGATTTTTAGAAAAAAATAATTTTATTAATTTATTAACAATCGTCGATAGAGCGATATATTAGTCGTTAAAAGCGCGAATGCGAAATAACGTTAGGGTTATGATATAATGGAAACGGCTGAAAGCGCATCGTTAATAGTTGAGTTCTGCATGTTATAATGCGATACAGTGAATACTTTTTAATTAGTTTTGCGGTATCTTTGATGATCATTGATTTAATTTCTTGTTTTTGACCGTATATACTTTGCTTGTTCGGGTCCCATTTGAAATCTGAATAAGCGTCCCTTTGGCGCGTGACGAATCTTAAGTGTCGTCTTGAATGGCCATGATAAACAGTGGTACCAAGGCGACAACAATATACTGCATACAAGGTGATGATAATCCTACTCATACTCAGGCTAAGACTAATCGCGATAAGCAATATAAATGCAGATACGTGTAGAAGATAAACTTTATTAAGAAAAAAAGATGAAAAATAGGCACATGGTGATTTTAAGCCAAAAATAATAAAAAAAAATCACCTCTTATTGCTTAAAAGAAATAGGCTAACAAAGAAAAAGTTAAAAAAAAGGAGACAAGGGTTTTTAAAACATATTTTTCATTATTGATTAAACATATATGATAATCTACAAACCCAATTTTTTATTATTGTAAAATATTTTGTCCACAATGCCTTACTTATGTGTAGAACGCTCAATCTTTCAAAAGGTAAGGATATAGACAGTTGCAAACCTATAAAATATAATTAGGAGGCATTAATATGTTAGGGGCATAATAATATGATGGTTAATTATTTTACCTTCCAAATTTGAGGTCAATGGTTCAATCCCTTTTGTTAAAAAAAATTTCCCAATTTTTAGTGTGGCATTTGGCCCCCTAAGCTTTATGTAGGGACACCCATGGGCATAGGGTATGCGTCTTATAACAAAAATAGTATTATTTAGTTTTAAAAGCATTATAAAATATTTGTATTAAAAAAATAATAATTTATCCGTTGAGGATAATTAAAAGTGATATATATCGGATAATTAAAAGTAAATATTAAGGTTTATTCTTTTATCTTTTGTATCCTTTATAAAATAACGAATAATTTAATTTAAAAAATAAATAATAATATCCTCCTTTATATATATATATATATATATATATATATGTATATATATATATATATATATATATATATATATAATTTATATTATGAAGGATTTAATAAATAAAGCAATGTAAAAAAGGTGTGTTAATTTTTCTTTTTTTAAAATAGATTTTATTATAACTTCATTCAATGGTAATTTTTTTCTAGGGCAGAAGTTTAAAATTGAATAAATTAATTACAAACAAAGTATTACATGTTATTCACACATTTTGACACATATTAATTTTAATTACATTTGTTTCAAATAGATTTCCACCAATAAATATGTGAGAGAAAGGTTAAGTGTATGAAAAGAGAGAAGGAAAAAGGGAATGAGAGAAAAGGGGGAAGACAATTGTTTTTTTTCCCTTCTAACAGAGGGCATCTTAGAAAATTTTAAAAGACAATGTTCTTCAACTCAATTTTCACTCCATCAGGTCACTTATCTTACCTCAAAATATAATTATTTGTGTACATTAAAATTTACCATTTTTATGTAAACTTTAACAAGTATATTTTAATTTTTAGTAATTCAATTTCATTTAACATTCTAATTATCTAATACCGTAATGTTTTGTTTGAACCTGAAAAATATTAGAAAAAAAATTCTAAGAAAATTAGAAAATGATTCTCATGTTTAGTTTTATTACTAGAATATAAAAGAAAATTAATCTGATCAAAATTTTACATTGTTATAAATTTCTTAGTCCTTAATCTTTATATAATAAAGAAAAACAAAGAAATGAGTTTGATAAACATATAAAACTAATTTCTTAAATTTAAACTTATTTTTCATTTTCCTTTTTAATTTCCTTTCTTTATTTTCTTTTTGAGTACTTTGAATTCTAATGGAACTACGAGTAATTATGTCGATCATCCTAACTAAATTGAAACCCCATGTGTCGTTTCATTATTTATAGTATTATTTCTTAGGCGCATCGAAGTGACGCGACGCGGTGGCGGTCTTAGTGATTAAACGAGGTTTGGGTGAGGCCAAACGGGTTGGGTGATAAGCGGGTCAGCCGTTTAACGTTTAATAAGCGGGTGGTGTTCGGGTGAAGACGTCTTAGCCGTTTATAACGCGTTCTAGTTTAAATAAATTAATAAATTAATATTTTTTAAAAAAATAATCATTTTTTTAATATGACCATAGAAAAATATATCATTTTTAATAAATTAGTATTATTACATTTTTGTGTTAGTTTGTTAGTTTTATGAGTTAACGTTTTTAAATAAACGGGTAAATGGTTAAGCAGATTGTTCTGTCATTAAATGGGTCGGCAATTCAGTAAGCAATTAAATGGGTCAAATGAGTGGTTTATCGTGCTTGGCCGACGACCCCCGTTTAAAATTAGGCGTGTTAAGCGGTCGTGTCGTGTTGCCGTTTATTAAGCGGTTCGTGTTCGTTTCGATTTTCTTAAGTTTATTAAGCTTTGTCGTTAATGCGGGTTTGCATGTTTTTCGCGTCAGCGTTTGCTTACGTGTAGTTTAACTTGGCCCGACGGGTTGACACACTGGTACAACGATAATTAAAGCAAATGAATAAAGAAAATGTACTTTGCTCCATTCCATTTTGGATTAGGTCTCAATTTGTTTTTATCGAATCGTGAGATGTCGCAATAAAGTTTGTGTACTGCAGCCAGATGAAAAAAGGTTTTTAGTTATCTAGCATGCTCATGTCCTTCTCTGATCGAAATAGGCCAGCATGAATAATAAGCTGCCTCTGTGATTGTATTCTTAAGATTGAGCTTGAGACCGTCGAAGAGCGCCGACTATCTCATGTACGGTGGTTGATAGTAATTATTATTATTATTATTATTATCAAAAATTAAAAAAAGGACGTCTAATTTTGATGGGTCGGATCTACAAAATGGGTAGTACCCTACCCAAATATGGGAGCTTTATCTATCCATTTGATAACAAACGGACGTCAAAGACAGAGCAGAGCGATGTCGAAAGCGAAGAAGCAGCTGTTATCATCAGCGCCATGGAGAGGCGAGGAACAACAACAACAGGATGACAAGTTTCAAGACGCCAGGCTCAGGGCCACCAAACAGCCTGGTTCTGAATCCACCATGTACGTTCCTCGCAAGAAGTCTGTTAAAACGAGACCAAACGACAAGGATGACGACGCCCTCGCTGAGATTGACCCTGAACTTCGTTACAGCTTTCAGCGTAATTTTCAGGTCTCTCTATTGTTCTTAGATTTCTATGAGTTGTTCTTCCCGTAATTTTGTTGATTTTGAACTGAATTGTGAGAAATATGCTTGTTTTTGAGGATTCACAGTTTGTAGTTTCTTTAGGTTTTTTTTGGGGGGGACTTCGAATTTTGGATTCTGTCCGTCTGTTTATATTGTCTTTTCTTTGATTGAAGCTGTGGTTAGATTTTGTTATCCTAGGCTACCCATTTCTCAGTCTGACGACAGTATCCACAGTTTTAAGTTATTAAAATCGGAATCAAACAATATAAAAAGTACATGAGTGGTGAGAAATGTTTCTATGGTTTGTTGATTTGGAATGTATCATGAGCAAATGATGTTCTTTTGTGAACTCCAATTGTATTCCTTGGGTTTGATTCTAGATTGCCTTTTCAGTATAGAATTGAATTGCAAGAAAATGCTGTGTGATTCAAAGCTACCACTTCAAAGTTTAAAACTATTAAGTAGCGAGAGCTGTGCTTTGGGTTGGTTGAATTTGAATTGAATCATGAGCTAGTGACATGTATTTTGTGAATCCCCAGAGTCAGGTTTTCTTTCTATTTTCAAGTTCAGTTTAAATTTTGTGTTTCCTGTTCCTGAGTTGAATTAATATCATATTTTATAATTCTAGATTACCCATTTCCCATCTTGACATTAAAAGAGAATTACAAAAATATGATGACTTTTGTGAATTCTTTCTTATGGATTAGACCATTATATTAACAAAGCAGACAGCGACAGACCTACTTCACGATATCTATCCTTGATCCTGGAATACAGGGTGTTTCTGTTTGATATATCAGAAGTAGTCCAAGACTGAATTACTTTCTGGACTGGTTGTTGAAGAATGGGTTTTTACCTGGAAGATCTACGACCTGTATGCAAAATGTATTTTTTGGACTGGGTTATGACAGTTTTTTGTGCTTTGTCAATATTTTTGTCCCGTGACTGTGAGGGTGAAAGCATGATTCTTATGAATGTGAGGATCGATATATTAGCAAGATATCAGTTAATGGTTTATTAATGACAATTCAAACAATAAAGGACCAGAATAACTAAAAAAGCATCTTGAACCGTGGTCAATGGAAAAGATTGTTCAATTAAAATTGGGGATTTTATATCAATTAGTCTTTGAGTTAACGTCTGTAAGATTATTGCTGAGATCCTGTCTAGAGGGCTCAGAAAAGTGCCCCGGGGTATAATCTGCTTTCTATGAGGAGTATTTGTCAAAGGGAGACAAATTTTTAGGCACTCTTGGCTGTCAACAAGACAGTGAATCATATGATTGTGGGAGGAAGGTGGATTTGCATTTAAACAAACTAAATCCAAGGTGGGTTTCCAAGGTTGTTTGGTTGGAATTGGCTCTAAAATGAAAAAATATCTTTCTAGTCTTATTCAATTTAATGATGTATATGCTTAGTGGATTGGATTTTATGGTGAGCTAATAGAGTTTCTGCTAATTGTTATTTAGGGAGGGAAAGATGTAGCGTGTTCTGTGATTAGGTTTCCTGAATGCAATTCTCCTTGGGTCAAGGGAGACGAAAAGTGTGAGTACTCATTTTGAAGTTATGAGCTTGTGCTGTCTTATTGGTATCTAAAAACAAAATGGTTATTTGGAAACCACAGCTGATGTATTGACGATACTGTGTACATGCTAGAAAATAATTTGGTTCATAACATTTAACTTTCCAACTAGTTTTTTTTTTTATAGCGTGGATGTTCGGAAGTGAAATTTGGCGCGCGAATCACAGGGCCACGAAGTTAACAGTGCAGTAAACCTCCAGTGACAGGGGACTCTCTTACCTCTAGTTAGAGCTATGTTTGTCTACTCTCATACCTTAGGCATAGATAAATAACATTGGTATTGTAATTGCAACGATTATGGAGGAACCTAACTTTGAGCACAACAGTGTATGCATTGTTTAATGAAAGAAAAATAATGGATATGCTTGTAACCTATGGGATAGTGCAGGACTTATTAGTTCAAAAGGTTCAAATTCCAACTCATCATTGGTGCATTTGCAGAATATGACAAAAATTATCAAAAACAAATAAAAAACTGCAGAGTATGATAAAATCACCTGCAATATACATTTAGTAAACTCTCCTTTTCATATGTAAAAAGGGACCAGGATGGTGAAAAAGGGACTGGCCATACCGTCTTAATGAAGCATTCCATCTGAATTAAACTTGCAATCCAGTTGTGAAGATTTTGCATAAGATATGTTTTTTCATTTCTTTTGGATGCCCGAGTATATTTGGCTCTCCTACACATTCGATTAAACATGCCTGAAACTTTATGACTGAGGAATTTAATTTGTTCTGCTTTGTTCTATATATCCTTCTTCTGCTGAGAATCTTTACCGTAATTCTGGTTTAGATAATTTGTCATCTCAATGGCTGTGTTCTTTTATCTAACCTTGGCATTTTGTATTGTTGTGTACTTGCAGTTTCTTCAACGAGTGTTTAGTATTGACACTATTGTGAAACCTCTTCCCCCTGCCATGGCATATAATGTATCTCGCAACTTGAGTTTCTTCACGAATTTTTTCACACAGTTCTTTGGTGAGTTCAGTTTTGCTTGATTTGTACTTGTTAAAGCTAGAGAAAAGAAGAAATGTCAATTTTAAAACACTCTTAAGGTTTCAGATATCGCTAATTTCCAGTTTGGGCTGAAAAGTATTAAGGAAAGAAAATAATGAGGAAAATAGAGGAAATTTTTTGGAGGAAAATATAAAATAGGTTTTAAAGCAATAAATTAATTACATATGTTTTATTGAGCTCATTTATTTGTTTCTCTCTATTATATAAAGAATTAGAAATTTAAAAATATATAAAATTTGAAGAATTATGATTATATTTGATTTTAACATATTTTATGCGATAGACCACAAACATGAGAAAATAATTTTCCTTTCCCTAGTAGTAGTACTTTCCGGGTTCCAAACGGAGCCTACATTTCTCTGATTTTCTCAGCAACTAATCAGGGTGTGCTGTAACTAGGTTTATCATCATCGATCCCTCAATGGAATGTGAACAAAGAACTCTCTGCAATTCTATTGCTAATATAGTCATAGACTCATAAATAAACATGTGTTTTGTATGTGAATTTCTGGAATTCCCATGAATGCCCTGACTGGCGAGACATAATTGCATTAGCCATTACTTAGCCTTTCAATCTGATTATGCTTGTTAAGTGTTATTTACTAAGTCAATATAATCTGTGTTACTCTAGATCCTGAAGGTATTGCAAATGCCCAGAAATCACTTGGGCTTGGACAAGAAGAGAAAGTTCGTCGTGTTCGATGAAGATCATCCACCTTTGTATTCCAGACTGTATTTTCTTTTTTGTTTCATTGGATAGCATTTGAGATGTTCTATTTTCTTCAGAAGAGAAAATTTGAGACCCTTATCTCAATCATATTCTACTTATGCTGTTGAATTCTAATGACTTTTACAAGATCAGGATCAATCCATCGGAAGAGGGCTTAAAATATCAGTTGATTTTTTTTTCATTTTGATTCCTACTTTTCCAGAAAATGTTGATAATGTTTCTCCTTTCATTGCCTGGAACTTGATGTGGAAAAAGAAAGACCATCCAAATAGGGGGATATGGGCTGTAAATGGAAATCTTCTTGTCATCAATTTATGCGTTATATGTTCATATATTAGAGCTGCCTGGTTAGACACAACCTGAGAATTTCTAATACTTGGCTTATAGTGCCTGATTTAATTTATGTTATTGAAAAATTACAAAGAAATGATGATATATGCCTTACCATTATTATTTGTAAAAATATTTAAAAGTTTATTTACCAGTTTATATTTTTCTTATAATTAATTATTACAAAATAAATTCAGAAAATAGAATAACTAATATCAGTTAATTTATTAAAAATTTTATTTCACAAACATATATAAAATGTGCCTATCATTAGGGGCAAGTAACAAAATATCGGTAATTACGGATATATCGGCACTTAGATTTTACGGATCGTAAAATATCGTGCTTATTAGTGGATATTTTGACAAAAATATCGATAAGCGAAAATTACTTAATCTTTGGAAATTCGCAGAAAATATTTTGTTGAGCTATAAAAAAGGCGTAAATAGAAGTAAATATACGCAATGAAGGAAATGATATTAATTATAATTTATCGAGGAATTACATTGATAGTCGTTAAAGCCGAAAATGAAGGCCGTGTGGCTCAATTCACGTTTATTTGATGAAGGGATCACCGTGTGATGAAACCGATTCATATGAATGCTTGAAAATATTGAGATAAATCCTTGAAAGAAAAAATAATTTGAGAGTCGAGTGAGCTTGGGATGTGTATGGATAAGTTTGTAAAGAAGTGTGATTTTAAGGGTATTTATAAAAATTTTAATTGAAAATAGTCGTTAGTTAATCAGCTATTATGATTTAATTAGCAGTTCTGCATTTGATTTAAGTCAGGAAATAATGCGATATATTCAGAGTATTTGGAGTATTTTTTCATAAATTCAAGCACATGCGCACATGAGATATAGTCTTGAAATTTAAATGCAATACTCGAATTCCAGATATTTGTGATTCTCAGATTTTTGAGAAAGCAGGTATCGGTTGTGATATGGATTCAGAGGCATGATAGCAAATATTCGGCCAGAAAAGCGAAATTTTGTTTCTTGATTAAGGGTGGGTATAGTTCTGTTAACCGAACCATGACACAAAATAAAAACTGGTAGCCGTTTTTTGGTTTGTTATTTATATAAACAAAAAACCTAACCATTAATATGGTTAATCAAATATTTAGTTAACGATATATCGGTTTTTCGTTTAACCACCATCAAATATAGCATGCCCTGTGAATCGGGGTCGGGTTGATTACCCGTCGGCCGTAGCTTATTTCGTGAATCTTAGAGTGACCCGGCTTGTCCTACCGCGAAAATCGGGCGAGTCTCACTGTGCGAGGGGCTACGCTAGTGCATCTTGTCGGCCCAGCGTCGGGCGATACGTAGGTCGAATGAAATTAAATAATGACCTGTGGGCCCATTGCATCATCCTTTCGACCAATATATCCAGGCTATAGCAATGGTTTCGAGTTGGGAAAATCTTTCTTATCTGGCGTATATTAAGGCCAGAATTCTAATACGTGTCATACATGTCGTAATAAGCGCATGTTTGGCTTTTCTTCAATCGGTCTGGGCGAGTCCTCTCGCCCCTATTTGAAAAAATGTTAAACTGACGGGGTGAGCTGTCGCCCGATGAATTGGAATCGCACAAATGGGTTCTTGCTCTCGCTGAAATACGTATGCAAATCTTTCCATTGAAAGCTTGTCATTCGAGTAAATCGATCACTGCTTGGAATGTCACTGATCATTCATCTGCGTCGCCAGCATTTCATAACATTGCAGTAGCGTATGAGAAACATTATTTTTCAAAACATTATTTTCAAAACAAAGATATTTGTTTATATTTGTGGACAACCTCGGATATAAGTAATTGGGCCAGAGGCTGGAGTGTTACATTTAGTGAATGACCATCCGATGTATATCAATTGGGCCGACTCTACGTTGATATTTTATATGAATTTATCTCAGATAATTATTATTTTTAGTCAACCCTCAAAACCATTCTCTCGAGAATCGCTCCTCTTGGCTCATTTCCTGTGTCCCAAGGTACTTGGCGCATATGGAATGCATGATCACCGTGTCTGATTCATATAGCAGCGTACGAATATATATAGCATGATATACATTTACATAATTTAATCACACAAACATGTTATGTGGTACAATCCATTACACCGAAAATTAGCTCACTTTGAAGTTTAATAACTTGACCTGTGGTCGATTTGAATTCTTGACCCAATAACGTTATTTCCGCAAATTATTTTGTGAACACTATTCTAGAACATGAGTGAAACCCTCGGGTTCAACGTTGCGAGTTCCACATTTCCACATTACATTTTCCACACAGCTCAGGCCATTTCCGACCTCATACCATCTGACCTGAGATTTATTTCAAATTTATGAAATAAACACCCAAATAGCCCACGATCCTGAGCGTATGGTGAAACTATAAATTTAACCGTCGTTGGTTCGCTGTGAACCCAGAATTTATTTATCATTTAGAGCACATGCATATCCTGACACAATCCATGACATAAATTATACAATTAGCCACCCAAGCAGTCCGTGGCTTGATCCACGGATTGTAGAGTGAGTTCCACGTAAATTTAAACAATTCGGTCCCCGAGTTTTTGGGACCGATCAAGCACTTTTGATTCGAGGCCTGTCCAGCAAAGCATTATAAAACAAATAAAGTGTAAAAAACTAGTAGGATAAATCCTACCTCACGGAGTTTGTCAAAAATCCTAGACGGAGCCGCAGCGTGAGCCTGCCATAAATTAGAACAAGCTTTCCCGTAGCTGCTCAGAAGAATTGAAGCGGTGGATCGCTCGTAAATCTGAGAGAAGTGACAGCTCTCTCCTCTTAAGCAATTTGCAACCTCTTGTAAGTCTTTTACTTTTTCACGTTTTCCTGCTGGTTTAAAGGTAGGAGATGGTCGTGTTTGTTATTTTGTCATTTCGCCGTTAATCAGTACAAATAATGATTTGTCAGCGGCTTGGATTTCGGCGTTTGGCACTACTCCGACCCGTTCATTTCCATCATCTCTATGCCCATCTGATATGTGTAGCGTGTGTACGTATTTATATGTGAAACTTGTCCGCAACACCAATCGTTTTCGGTGGCTCGATCTTCGATGCCGAAAAAGCGTGCAAATTCGATTGTCTGAACCGGCGAAGTCGGCGATGGTAACTAGATTTTGCGAGACGATTCAACGGTGGAATCCGTTTAAATAAATGCGAGATCACAGAGAATAAAATTTCCAGTTTTTAGCAGAGTGCGATTTTCAGATTTTTAGAAATTGGAATTCTTTGAGTGCTACGTTAAAAAATAAATTTGTAATTCTATAATCATTTATTAAAGTTTAAATTATAATAAAATTATTATAAATACAATAAAAAAATGCAAAGAAAAAATGAATATAATATATTCATTTGCAATCTCATGACACTTGTACATTTATCATACACACCTATAAAACATCCATAGATAAGATATGAGATTAAATAATTAAATCACGACTTTTTTTATCAACCATATGCTTTAACAACTTCAGTAGAAAAATAAACCAATCCAAAGAAATCACAATGTATATGCTTTGGTCAAGAGGAAAATAATAAAAGTTTAGTTTAGAGGAAAAAAGTAAAAGTGATTGATAGAAATGAGAAAGTTACAACTTACACAAGCAAGAAACCTATCTCTCTCTCTCTCTCTCTCTCTCTCTCTATATACTCTATATATATATATATATATATATATGTAAAGCAAGGAAAAATTCAATTTTTTGAAAAGGGTAAAATAGTAATTTCGGTTGAAAGCTAGGAAGTGAATCTCGGATATTGAAGCAGGTGAGTCGTTAAATTCGTCTGCGAGAAATCCCAGTGGCTTAGAAAAGTTTAGGTAGAGATTGCAGACCCAATTCGAATGACTACGATTTTACGGGTGATAAAGTCGTAGTGAAACGAGGGCCAAGATTTATACGAAATACCGAAAGTTAGGAAATAGACTTTATTTCTCTCTCTCTCTCTCTCTCTCTCTCTCTCTCTCTCTCTCTCTCTCTCTCTCTCTCTCTCTCTCTCTATATATATATATATATATACTATATATATATATATATATATATATATATATATATATATATATATATATGCTTGAGCAGGAAAAATTGATTTTTGGAAAAGGGTAAAATAGTAATTTCGGTTGAAAAGCAGGAAGTCTCTAGATCTCGGATGTGGCTTGAATTGAGTCGTTAAATTAATTGTAATCCCCAGTGACACAGAAAAGTTTACGTCGAATTGAGGAATAATTGGATATTTTAAGTTCCCACGGGTGATAAGTGTGAGTGAAGCTTGGGGCGAGATTTATCTGAAAATCTCGAAGTTAGAAATGGTTTGTCTTAGGATTCATTTTTTAAAATAAAGTGAGGCCCGAGAAAAATTTGTTTGAATAGAAAGCTGAATAGAGGAATAAAATAATATGAGCAAGTAGTATTGAATAATAATATAATAATAAGAATAAAATAATAAATAAATAAATACTTAAAAGATAAAAACGAAAATAAAAAAAGAAAAGAAAAGCAAGCGGCACGGGAGAAGGCGTCGGAGAGGATTTTATTTTTTATTTTAACTAACTAGTTTCTTTTTTTGAATCATGGAAATTGGATGTGGGTTTTCATTGGAGTTTGTGAAGCGAGAGTTGATCAGCGCGATGGAGGCTGCGCGTGGATCTTAAAATATTGGGTTTAAAATTATTTCGCGGGTGAAATTTCCTGCTTTGTGTTATTTTAATGCAAAGGCCCAGTTTAATGGTTGGATTGGCTTAGAGTAGTGAAGGCGAGTAAATTTCGATTCTCAAAATTTTGGGTGAGTATAGGAATTTTGAAATTTTGGGATTGTTTCGGACGGTCCAGAGGCATAATTGGAATTGTTTTGAGCGATTCAGTGAATATTCGAAATTGTTTTGAATGATTCATGACAAATTTAGGACTCATTTCGATGATCTGGGGATTTGTATTGAGGTTTGGTTTGATCCTGGGTTGTTGATGTGCTTTGGGTTTTGTGGTGTTTAAGTATCACAATATTTAAGTGATGAACCGTGGAAGGGACTAAAGGTGCCTGCTTATAAGGGTCCGAGATTTGGGCCATTTTGTGTGTTATTGGCTGGAATATGAATAATATGATTGAGTGGTTCATGTCATTGTGTGACAAATAAATGACACATAGTTGTACATGATCGGTGGCTATTACATGGCCTGGAGGCTAGCTGTGACAAATTGTGTCATCACTAGCCTAGGGATTGACGTGAAGCCATACCCGGTGGTAGTGAGTTGTGATGTCCATATATGCTTGAATTGGAATTTGTATGAACCTTAATATGAATGTCCAAATGATGCATGGATAAATATGCATGAGTATGTATGCACATATAGTTCTCATTATATATGTAGCATGGTATGAATAGGCAATGGCATAATTGCATTATACATGCACGAAACATCGTATAAATACGGGTGTGAGTGCATAATTGAGACTACATTGTGATAGGTGTTCGGCGGTGTGTGTCGTAGAGTACACGGCTGTGGATCAACACCGCGTGATGGTGTTGATTAAAGGCTCTAAGCAGGACAACGCCAAAATGAGTCAGACGTTAAGGAAATTGGAAATGGCTCATTGCATTTCATATGCACTGTGGCACTCTAGAACAACAGGGAGTGAATGCATGAGTAGGTGTTTTTGAGAGAATTGTTTCGGAGGGTTAACCAACAATATTATTTATCTGAGTGTGTCCACTAGCAAAGATCGGAGAATAAGCTCCATGAGCGTCACCCAACGTCGGTCCCCAACAGAGCAGCAAATGTCTAAGGTTTGCTCACAAAAACAGAAATGCACCAGAAGTTTCCACATTTATATAGGAGGTTGTCTACGACAAAACAAATACTCTGTTTGGAAATGATTTTCATTCATGGAAAATGCATGTTTGAGGAGTCGCCAGAACTCGGAGGCGTGATGGGTAAGAGACCAAATGATATCATAGTTCTGTATGGGTGTAAGAGACTTGCGATATCATCCAAAAAGTTATGTTGCACAAGGAAGACACACTGGCCAGCAAGCTGCATCACATAGATTCTGGTCAGTGGATAGAGTCGGGATTGACTTGGGATTTGCCGCCCGTTGACATCAGACGTGGGAATTCGGGAACCTACGAGGCTCGATACTGGTCTTTGTAATACTGGACTCAATGGCATATTGAGTGGATGGAGCCACAGAGCTCGGCACATGGGCATGGTGAGTCGAGTCTCATTCATGGCACGCAGACATTCAGTAGACATGTGTATGTTGCATTGGGATGTGTGTTTGATTATGCTACTACTCGTGACAGGCACTTAGGTGGGAGTAGCCCTGGTGAGAGATTATCACCACCGGCTTTGCCTACCCCGTCAGGACCCTCAGTACAAGTCGTGCAGACTACGACCGCATTCGAATCGCACATATGAAGAAAGCTCTGATTGCGGGCTTTAATATATATTTTGTAAATATATATTGCTTGCATTATTTGTATAAGAGTGATGTACTTAAACCTTTATAGACTATGATTTTATAGTCATAGCTTATATGTTTGAGTATGACAAATGGGCCCCACGTGGGCCATTTTTACCCTATGTGAACCTGGTGGTCGCTAGGTAACATTAGGCCCACATGTAATTGCGGCTGTGTCGATTTCGGGCAGAGCTCCCGCATAAAGGAGACTCACGATTTTCGTTAAATCACGGGTCCTGGAAAAAGGGGACACGATGGTGTAGTGTCGGGTTACTCAACATCCACGAGTATTTCGCTGCTGACAGTTGGTCGACCGGACCCCGGATAGTGTCACAAAGATGGTATCGTATACAGGTATACGAATACCCAGTTTGAGGGACATCGCTTGTGGCCATTGCTATTATGAAATGATACTAGCTCATAGCTTGCATTTGAGTTTAGGTACACGAATTACCTAGGAGTTCATGGACGGTTTAGATTCAACGCATGCATTGTGTGTTCCATGTTTGTGATTGTGTGATTGTGTGTTATACATTGCGTGGGAAAACTTATACACGGGTATGATGTATAGGGGAAATGTGATTGTGGTGGGTGTCTATATGTTTATCAGAGCATAGAAATAGCTGGGAATGCTAAGGTTTGGAACTATAACCTGTGGGTTTGGAAATGAAATGAACCCAAAGTATTAAATTTTATTGAAAGAATAAAGGAGGGTTGGCAAGTAGCACCACTTAGGCGATGAACAAATGGGTCATTTCATGGTTGTTAAGTCTATGAAAGTACTGGCATGTGCATTACTAGTTAGATCAAATGGAGTAAATAAAGTTTGTTGTCGACATGTGTAGATGGCAAGTCGAGGCCAAGGACGTAGAGGTCGTCCACGAGGTGCTAGCTAAGCACCACCAGTATTTGACCAGCAGGCCTTTGCTGAGGCTGTTGGGGTTGCAGCTGCTGCCATTGCATAGGCTAGTGCAACTGGTAGTCAGGGAGGTCCGAGTAACCTCTAGAGGTTTAGAGCGCATCATCCTCTTACATTCACAGGGGGAGGGGATCCGATGGTGGTAGAGCATTGGTTTCGGTAGATTGAGAATGTATTGGGAGGCCAAGTGATATTACCTTCTGATGCGCCTAAGATCGTGCCATTGTCTAGTTGTGAGGTGAGTCCCAAGCAAGGGACTAGGTTAAGACCTCAAGGATTTATAGACAATGTGATCAAGTGAGTTCCATGGGCCTTTATGAGCAAGTATTTTCGCCATCACAACATGCCAAGGCCCAAGAGTTCCTAGAGCTGAGGAAGGGAACGATGACAGTGATGGAGTATATGGCCAGATTTATTGAGTTAACACGTTTTGGTGATGACTATGTGACCACAGATATGGCCAAGGTCAGGAGATTTGAGAATTGACTGAAGTTGTCCATTCGGGGCAATATTATGGGCCTCCACCTACAGGACATGGACAGCTCTGGCCATAGAGAGAGAGATGGAAGACGCATGGGGCATTCGGGATGTGGAGTGCCAGGGGAAGATATAGCCATAACGTTCCTTCGAGTTTGGAAAGAGACGAGACTCTCATTCCACGAAGCTCGGCAATGTGGCTAGCCGTGGTCGATGACACGTTTACCGCTGATCGTACCGACATATGAAGCCGGATCGGGCCAATCGGTATGGATCCTGTGGTTTTGGGCCGCCGCAAACCCGCCACGCTGGGACGTGCAGACACGCTTTATTCCTCCACACCCCAGCATGGGGTTGAGGAACCAGGCTTAGTCGAGAGCGCTATACAAGCACCTTCGGCAAAGACGCATGTGTTAGAGGGGCTGACATGGGTCAAGGTCGGGCGACGTGGCCCACAGCCAGACTTGGGACCCAGGCATGCGTTCGCCAAGAAAACGCTCACAAGTTGAGCCGTGATTAGCCGCCGGTTATGTGGTATGTTTTCATACTCAGATGAGAGTTGTTTGATGATCATGTTCATTAGTTGCATCTTGTGAAAGGCTTCAGGCTAGGAGGCCGAGGCCTCCCGGGAAAAGCCATTGTATGCTAAAGTGTTCTCCCATAGGATTCTAGGTGAGAGTTGGTCGATATGTCGATTGTGAGTCGAGATCTCGTGTGGACTTCCGCCATGGTGGACCTTCGCGGCAGACATATCTGGGTTTGATGTCGCTCTGGACATTGATGAGTTGGACAACCCATCGGTTGTCAATGATTGTGACTCGAAAAGGTGTTATCATATCCATACACTTAAATTGAGTTGTGTAGGTTGCATATGCATGCAGAAAGAGGGCAGAGGTGTGGAATTTCGAGAACGAAATTGCTATGGAGCAAGAATGTAAAATTCGGAAAATTCAATTTTTCTGGAAAGAGAACGTAATTCTCGCCGAAAAAACCGAAATTCTCTAGACTTCGATGACGAAACGGATTGTGCCATTAAATTGCCTCAGAAAATCTAGTGACCTTAAAAGTTTCACACACTCGGCATGTACTTAATATTTACGATGCCAAGTGATAAGTCATTAGTGACTTCAGGATGCAGACGGTACGAAAATCTCAAAGTTAGAAATGGTTGGGCTAAGTTCATTTAAAATAAAGTGAACTGAAAAAATTGTTTTATGGAGAGCCTAATTCTAATAAAAATAATATGAACCATATATTAAATAATAATATAATAATAAGAATACGAATAATAAATAAATAAATAAATAAAGATAAACGAAAAAAAAAAAAGAAAAACAAAAACAAAATGGCGTGGGAGAGAAGAGAGTGTCAGGAGAGAATTTTATTTTTTTATTTTTCTTCTTTCGCTTTTTTTTCGCATCTATAGAAATTGACCTGTGTTTCTACTCTGTGGTCAAGACAAAGTTGGATCTATATGACGAGAGCCACGCAGGATACTTAAAACTTGAGTTTCAGAAACTCACTGAGGTAGGGAATTCTCCCTACTTGTGTTATTTAGCCTAAAGACCATTTAATGGCTGTGGATTGGCTAGAGGGAGTTGCAAAGGTCAGAATTTCAGTTCCTCAAATTTTGATTGAGCATAGAATTTTTAGAAATTTTCGGATTGTTTTCTTGACAAACTGAGCTTTAATTTTTGAGATCAAGTTCGAACAGCTTGACTGGATTAAGACTGTTTTGGACGTACTATGAAAGAATTTCTGACTATTTTCAAGCATCTGACTGTGGTTAGAGGTTTGGTTTGATCCCTGACCGATGTCTTTGAGCTTAGGTGTGTTTTGGTATCACAACATTCTATGATGGAACCTGAAGGGACCGCATGAGGTGCCCATATGGGTCCGAGATTTGGCCATTTTGTGTTATTGTTGGAAAAGTGAATAATATGATTTAGTGGTTCGTGTGTCATTGTGTGATAAATAAATAACACATAGTTGCATGATGATCGAGGCCATTATACGGCTCGCTGAGCTAGCCGGACAAATTGCGGTCACCACCAGGCCTAGTGGATTGATGTGTGTCATTACCCGGGTGGTAGTGACTCTGTGACATGTCCATATATGCTTGAATTAGTATGTTTGATTTGAATTTGTATGAACTTTAATATGAATGTCCAAATGATTTACGGATAACATGCATGAGCATGTATGCACATATAGTTCCTATTATATATGTAGCATGGTATGAATAGGCAATGGCATAATTGCATTATACATGCACGAAAAAAACATCGCATATCATAAAGGAGCCATACAATTGAGATCGACATTGTGGATAGGTGTTCATGGTGTGTCGTGAGTAATACTTGCCAGGATCAACACCGCCAGAGTGGTGCTGGGATTAAGGGGCCTCAAGTAATAGACAACGCCCAAATGAGTCGACGGTTAAGGAAAATGAATGTAATTTACTGTGGCTTCATACACTGTGGCACCCTAGAACAATAGGAGAGAGTGCATGAGGTGGTTTCTGAGAGAATTGTTTTAGGGCTGACCAACAATATTATTTATCGGAGTGTCCACTAAGATCGAGGGTTGTCCATACACATCAATCGTCTGAGTCTCCAATTGATACATACATCGAGAGTTGTCAAACATAATAGGATTATCTGAGTGTGTCCAATATTTATATCTGGTAGGTTGTTCCCATTAAAACAAATACCTTTGTTTGAAATGGTTTTCATTCATGGCAAAAACGCAATGTCGAGGGAGTCAAGTGATAACTCGAGGCGATGGGGTGTAAGAGACCAACGACATCATAGTTCAGAGGGTGTAAGAGACCCGCTGTGATCATCCAAAGTTATGTTGTAAAGGAAGACACACGGTCATGTTTATCACATGTACTTCGGTTGTGGATAGGAGTCGATCGGATTTGGGATTTGTTGCCCATCGACACTCAGATTGGCAATGGAGCCAAAGAGGGCTCGATACTGGTCATTATAATACCAGCGGATAGCTTTGTCACATGGCGTATGTGATGTGAGACTAGCTCTGCGGAGTGACTTTGATATATTACCAATGACATATCGAGTGATGGAGCCGCCAGAGCTCAAGACATGGGGGCAGAGTCAGTTTCATTAACGGCAATGGCATTCAGTGTACATGCGATGTTGCAATCGATGTGTGTTTGATTATGCGACTACTGCACGCAAGACTCAGCGAAAGAAATTTCGTAGGAGATTATCACTACTATGCTTTGCTCACCCCATCGTGAGACCCTTCGTGCACAACCAAGGTGCAAACGCTGACCCGCATTCGGGACCGCACATATGAAGAAAGCCGGATTGTGGCTTTAATATATATTTTGTAAATATATATGGGTTGTATTTATTTGTATAAGAGTGATGTAATTTAAACTTTTATGGACTATGGTTTTATAGTCATGTGCTTATTTGTTTGAGTATGGATAAATGGGCCATACGTGGCCATTTTTACTCCTATGTGGACCCAAAAGCGCTGTTGTATAATATCGCATGTTGTCGAATCTGCATTGTGTTGTATTTTTGCAGCTCCCAGTGACAAAGGAGACTCTATCCGATTCAAATCGTGGGTCCTAAAAAAAGGGGAGAGACGAAGTAAGGTAAAGTCGGGATTACTCAACATCCACGAGTATCCGCAGGTTAACAGTTGTCAACGGGACCCCCGGGATAGGGGGTGTCAGCTAAATATATATATATATATATATATTATTTTATATATATATATATATATATATATATATATATATATATATATATATATATATATATATATATATATATATATATATTTTAATTTTGCTTTATTTAATTGAAACCAAGATTTGTGAAAACAAAAACCAAAACCGAATCGTTTGGTTCGGTTAACCTATTACTGGTTTTCGCTTCGCCTATTTCTGTTTTTTGCCCACCCTTACCCATCATGCTTTAACTCAGGTGCAGGAGCGCTTAACGCTTCAATAAGGCAGTAAGATGTGAGGCCTTGGGTTCAACTCTCATGCATAATTTACTTCATCAGAATCAGTGCTGCTACTCATAAAAACATATATAAAATGTTTGCACATTAATTAGTTTAATAAAGCATAATTACTTGGGAAAATTAGGTATCAAGCTACCAATTTAGAAATAAAAGCAAAGAAATTATGAAAAATGGGAAAAACATGAATTAGTACATGTCACGAAAAAATAATTAGCTTTTAGGTAAATGTACTATTTGAACTAATGGTAAGCATTACTTTAACTAATTATTTAAGGTGGTATTTACAATTAGTTAAGGTAATCTCAAATGATTAAGATAATACTTTTACCAAAAAGCCAATATTTTTTCGTAACATATTTCAAACCATATAAATCCCATTTTGCATACCTAAATTTGTAGGATGATACATACTTTTCCCTTGGTAGCAGAATGAAAGAATCTTTCCATGCAGAAGGAATTGGGTTAAAAGCCAAAGCAAAGGAAGTTAGGAAGAAAGCTGAAATTATAGGAGGATTTTCGAAAATCCTCACCTCCTAAAGGGGAGAAAGCTTGTATTAAAATAATTCTTTTCCCCAAAATTTCATAATTTTGGTTCACACCCAAAATCATTGGAGGGAATATCTGTATACTCGGAAGAAATGATAATATCGGTGTGGACCCCATATTTTTTTCCTGCTATTATGCATTTTCCATTCAAAAGATGAGACTTGTTTTTATTTTTGAAAAACCATCTTAAAAAATGATTTAGAGTGGTCACTTATTTTTATTTTATTTTATAAAAGAAAATAAAATAAAAAATAAAAACCCTAAATGTAACTCCTGATAAGAAAATATTGATTTGTGAAAAATCGAATTTAGGTCCGAGGGTTAGGTTATCTATTAGGAATATGATGAAAGTATAAGACCCCCAAGCTTATTAAATAAACTAAAAAAATATCATTGCTGAATACTAATCAATTAATGAATATTAAAATAAGTAATAATAATACAAAAATATACAAGACATATATAAATAAATAATAAAACAAAGTCAGATGAGAAAAAAATGTGTAGTTGATCGGCATGTAAGAAACGCTATCAATTAGAAAACAATTTTAGTGTAATAACATAATATAAAATATTCACATTCAATTATAAATTGGTTATATATCGGATCTCAAATTATTTCTTAAAATAATACATAAAATATCGGGCCCTATCTAAGTTCATTTATCTATTATACAAATTAACTATACAAGATTTCATTTTATAGAAACTGTATAATTAATCATGTATTTTAAATTTTTGAAAACTAATTTGAAATTAAAAATTTGAAATTTGAAAGTTAGAAATTGAAATTTTGGAAATTGGAGAATTGGAAATAAAATTTGAGATTTTGGATTTTTGAATTAAGATTTTGAAATTTTGAAATTAGAAACTCTAATTACCGAGGATTTCAGAATTGAAACTTTAAAATTTGAAATTGGAAATTGGGAAAATTGAATTTTAAAATTATGACATTTGAATTTTGAAATTGGAAATTTGTAGTTTTGAAATTGGAAACTTTAAAAATTGAAATTAGAAATTGGGAATTAATTTTAAATATAATGATTTAAATTGAAAACTTGAAAATTTGAAATTAAGGAATAAGAATTTTGAATTTTAAATTATGGGATACTTGAACTTTTAAACAGAATTAGTAATTTTGAAACTAGAAACTCGAAATTTATAAATTAGAAATTGGGGGAGTTGAATTTTGAAATTATGACACTTGATTTTTTTTTTTTAAATTGTAAACTAGAAAAATTGGAATTAGAAATTGAGGGACTTGAATTTTGAAATTAGGACACTTGATTTTTGAAATTAGAAACTTTAAACTTTGAAATTGGAAATTGAGGTACTTGATTTTTGAAATTAGAGCACTTGAATTTTGAAATTAGTAATTTTGTAAATATTAAATTGGAAACTTGAAGAATCGAAATTGGAAATAGGGGAACTTGAATTTTGAAATTGGGACACTTAAGAAATTTGAGAATTTTTAAAATTTGAAATTAGAAACTTGAAATTTTGAATTTTGAAATTGGGAGACTTGAATTTTGAGAATAAGACACTTGAATTTAGAAATTGAGAATTAGTAAATTTGAAATTGAGAGCTTGAGAATTTGAAATTATAAATTGGGGAAATTAAAATTTGAAATTAGGGCAGTTGAACTTTGAAAATTGAGAATTTGTAATTTTGATATTAAAAGTTTGGGGAATAGAATTTTAAAATTTTGAAATAGGAATTTAAAAAAATTAAGGATGTGAGCTTGATGGAGAAGACAGCCGAGGGTGTGTTTAAATAGGCTCGATCAAGCGACTTGTCTGTAGCTTTAATAGTCGGGATCAAATGAATGAGTCAGTCTAGCAGATGCTTGACATTATTTAATAACCTAATGTGGGTTTGGTTAAAGGTCTTAATAGGTTGGGCCTAAAAAGATAGTTTAACTTTTTTGACTAAATCCTAATGGGTTTGATCAAATATCCTAATGGGTTGGACTTAACAGGTTGTCAAAAGGTTTGGTCAAAATATCTAATGGGCCTATCAAAAGGGCCTAAAAGATTACTCAATGAGCTTAATTTAAAACAAAACAAGATGATATAATCAAGTTTCTAACAACAATAATTATAATAATAATAATAAAATAATATATACAATATGAAAGTTTTGAAAATATGAAATAAGACTTACACACACAAGAGAGTAATAAATGTAATCTAGAATAATTGTAAAGATAACAAGGGAAATAAGTGTGAGGATTAAGTGGTGATGAGTGAAAATATAAGAATAATGGAGCATATGTGCTCAAAATAATCCAAAAATCATAACTCAAATAAACAAAATCATTAAGAACAGGGAACAAAACACTAAATAAATATGGAAAATATAATCATAAATATACATCGAACGAAACATTTTAAAATCTACCTAAAATAATAAATAGAGTGAAAATGATCTATAAAGATGATACTGAGAATATACATATAAATTGAGAATAAAGAATATAGGAAATAAAAGAAAAAAAAAGAATAGAAAATAATGAAAGCTATTAGACAAAAAGAAAAAATAAGTGATTAATACATAGAATAAACGACCTGTAATACTAGTATAACAGTCAAGCAGTAGCAAATATATATTTAAGCCCTAAATGAGTAAGATGGAGATAATATTTTAATGGGTAATGGTAATAAGAGAAATAAAAAAAAAAGTAACAGAAAAAAATACCCCCACTAACTACACTGCCAATGAATTTAACTTGGAATAATAATGTGCTAAAGCTAAATCAAATTATATTTTAATAAGAAGACTAGATATTTATATGGAAAACTGGCAGATTAAATAAAAAGAAACAATAAAGAATTAAAATGATTGGAAGATGAAATACAAGCAAAATCTGGGAACAATGAATATAATTTATAAGGATTAAATATATGTGAATCTATAATTACAGGCATTCACATGCACATTTGATAAGAGAATAAAATGACTAATTATGTGGATTAAATAATTAAGAAAATCCAGGAACAATAAAATGAAAACTATAATATATGAAAACACACGGCTAACACATTGACATACAAATTGGTAACAATAGAAATAAAAATGAAAGTGGGACAATAGATGACAAAATGTATATAAATGAAAAAAAAAAAAAAATACAGAACAAGAAAAGTAATCTTACAACCTCATACATGCTCCAGGCATTCACAAATACTTAATAATACTCTCTATTATAACATGTAATCTACCCAACTCTTTAGTGGCGTTTGTTTTTTTTATTTAATATTAAATATAATTTTTTTCGATTTAATATTAAATATTTAATAATATTAAGTATTAAGTTATTTGTTTTTGCTTTCTTTTCTTATCAGCAAGATGATTTACTATTTTGAAAAATGCTTTTGAATAAAAGACATTTTTTTACAGAATATTTACAAATTTTTTTAATCTTAAGTTATAAAATTAAAAAACAAACAGGCTAAATATAGAAAACTATTTAACTTTGAGTAAGGAAAAAAAAAAAAAAAGACATTTCTCTCTCTATGTTTGCTGGGACCACATCACAATCATAACAGAATCCATACAAATATGTTAGGGTCCTCCAATTTGACTATCTTCTCGCCGCCACCCCCTAGACATCACACAACAGAATACTACAAATATCTCAAGGTCACAGAGCATGTGTCATACTATATAAATGCATCAAAAGTTCTCCATAATTATCAAACAAATAAAATAAAATAAATAAAAAAACACTAATTTGGAGTCTACAATTGGGCTCCACTTTTCGCGAGGCCTCGGCATCTTTTGATCCTCTAATTACTATTTTTTTGCTTCATTCATTTTTCTCCTAGGTAATAAGTAAAAAAAAAACTAGTTTAATGATTATCTTGATTAGTAATTTTTTGTTGTCATTGAATTATTTTGACATTAAATTCAATAACTTTTGGATTTTTTTCTTTTAAACAAAATTTTCAAATAAAGAACAACCTTAACCTCATTTTATCTCTAACTTTTATCAAGAAAGGGTGATTTTTTGATTAATTTTGACTTGAAATCATGTTTTTACATCTTTTACACACATATATATATATATATATATATATATATATATATTCAATCAAATGGTTATAGTGAATTCTAAGGTAAGGTAAGCCATTCCCGAGGAAGACTTCTTGCAGTATGGAAGCTGCTACGTGGAAAAAGTAAATAGGTGAAATGAAGAGATAGAGCTTTTGCTGGTGGATTAAGAGATACTTTGGGAATTATGGCTTTTAGCGATTCAAAGAATCTGAATGAAATTTTTTATCATAAAAAACACAAAATTATCAAATAATGATTAGTCCAATGCCAAATTTTCACCGACAATTGGACGCGGTTTTGACTGTATCCACTGCTTTTGGTCCTTGGAGCTGCGCTTTTACAAACTACAATGTCTGATCGTATTTGATCGTATTTGTCTACTCCTTTTATAGGGTAATCCTGATGTTTTCCACTGCTCCTTTCTCATTTGCGAGCAAACCATTTGATGAGGGTTCTAGGTTTGAAATCGAGGAATTCTTATCAGTTCGTTCCCTGATCAACTCGGAGATGACGACTTCTTGAACCTCCCTCAAGGTTTTTGTCATGATTTCTTCGTCTTTGGTTTATCACAATCGGTTTTGACCTTTTTTCTTCGCTGCTTGATTATTTCATGTCTCTACTTTCTCTGTACATGATCAGGCAATGGCAGCTGCTGCTGCAACTTCTTCTTGTCGGGGGAGCTACGATGTTTTCTTAAATTTTAGGGGAAAAGACACCCGCAATGGCTTCACTGCCTACCTCTATGAAGCGCTGCGCAACAATGGAATCGAGGCTTTCATCGACATGACAGGAATTCGCCAAAGGCGATAAAATATCTCCTGCTCTTGTTACAGCAATTGAAAAATCCACGTTTTCCGTCGTCGTTTTCTCTAAAAACTATGCTTCTTCCACATGGTGCTTGGAGGAGCTGGTGAAGATCCTAGACTGCAAAAACACAATGGAGCAAACAGTTTTACCCATTTTCTACAATGTGGATCCTTCTGATGTGCGAGAACAGAAAGGGAGTTTCGGAAAAGCCTTAGCTAAACATGAACAGAATTTGAAGGAGCCGGAGAAAGTGCAGATTTGGAGGGAGGCTCTCACTGAAGCTGCCAGTTTATCCGGATGGGATTCCAGGAATAGGTAACCTTTCTACACTCAGGAATACATAAATCTTCTCAATCTTAGGGTTTTATTCTTTAGAATTTTGTTTGTTGGGCGATCAATTTTGATAATTAATTCACAGAGGAATTGAACGTTAGAAGAATTAATGTGATTTGTGAAATGATTTGGGTGGGGTACAATTTTTCTGAATTTCTTGAGAAAGTATTTGACAACTTTACTTCCTAAAACAGGGGAATTCAAATATTTAAGTATAGTTATAGCTAGAGAAACAAAGGTGGCCAGAATTCCTTTTCAATATTCTCTTTTGGATTTGACCTTTTGAATCATTAAACCGTTCAAATTTGTAAAGCACTGCTTACTGTTATAAAATACATTTGAATCTCTATTTGGTATTGCTATGTTGTTTGATTTACTATTGTCGTTGTCATTGAATATGAATAGGAATAATAATGTTTCTGTGAATAAGTTTCTTAACATTCCTATTTACCTCATATTAGTTATGCATAAAACCATTTCTCCTATAATAGAATTCTTCGCAGAATAAACCCAAGCATACTTGCTTCTAAAATTACTGTGAATCAGATTCATGGTTTTCTTTACAACAAGCATTTGGTTAGCTGACATTTAAAATCCTTGGCTTTTATGTTAGGTGACATGGACATTTGTAGATATTTGATCTAAACGTTCCTTTTGATTCATGTACCGACCAATTGAAGGTAGTATGTAAATGATCCAAGATAGTACTATATGTGTATCATTAAAAGTAATTACTCAAATAGTCAAAGAAAGCATATTTGATATAAACAAAAAATACGAAGGCATCAAACCACACTTTTTTCATTTTTTCTAAATAAATTCTCAAAAGGGTCCAAGAGGATTATCTGTGAACATAAGTCATAATACTGTATAATAATTACCTTTGAAGAAGTTGGCTGTAATTCGTTCATATAGTTTATTGACCTTTTAAACTGGGTGGGAAAGTTAGTGTTTCTAGCACCTTTAAACATTTTCTAGAATCACTTTAAGCATCAAAGAGAGCTAGCTTCCCTCTGAAACTTTATCTGAATATATTCATACATAATAGCTGCTCTGAATAGAACAATATATTGTCATACTGAGTACTAGTTTTATGAGTTGTTCCTTCATGGCTAGCCCTTATTAAATTACCATGTGTTTGCATGCACTTCAAATGGGGCAGTCATGAGCCCACGCTTATCAAGGATATCATTGCACATATTTCAAATAAAATGGTTTGTGGATCCTCCAAGAACACTGAGCTGGCCATAAGTGCAGAAGATGTTGTCACTATTGGAATTTGGGGCATGGGAGGACTAGGGAAGACAAACCTTGCCAGAGCTGTTTATGATCACTTCTCTAGCCAATTTGAAGGTTGCTGTTTTCTTGAAGATGTTGGAGAGGAATCACAAAAATATGGCTTACCTTATTTGTGTAGGAAACTTTTTTCCCAGCTATTAGGTGCATCCAGTTCCAGCACAGGGTTCTCTTCCTTGAAAGCGAGGGCTCCTCCAAAGGGTTCTGATTGTTTACTGGATGATGTGGATAAGTTAGGCAGTTAGAATTCTTGGCTGGCTACAATCATCAGTTTGGCCCTGGAAGTAGAATAATTGTAACTGTAAAGGAAAACATCCCTTAATTATACTCAGGTGGAATGATACGAGAGGCAGAGAGACTGAGTGTGAAAGTGCTATCAGTCTCTTTCAACAATATCATCACACAGATGATGTCACGAGGCTCTCCAGCCGTGTTATATATTATATTAAAGGCTTCCAGTTAATATGTAAAGCCGTTGTAGGTTCTTTGCTATTTAGGAAGAGCAAACTTGAATGGGAAAAAGAAGTAATGGATGAGTCTCAATTGGATGAAGATAAACAACACCAGATCCCGCACAGGAAGGCTTTCTTTATTCTTATCATTCTTTTGGAAATGGAAGTATCTACCAAGCCATTCTATTCCCTGTTTCGACAGGGTTCATGTTCTGTGCTGGTTGCAGTACTGAGATTATTCAGAGGCGATATCTGAAATGCATAGGGAAAGTTTGGCATCCAGAATGTTTTAGATGCCATGCTTGTGAGCAACCAATCACTGACTATGAATTCTACCTCTCTAGAGAGTCACCCTATCATAAATCTTGCTACAAGGAGCAGTGTCGCCAGAAATGTGATGTTTGTGGTTATTTCTTTTGGGCAAATCCAGCTTGTCCTATGGAACATAGGGCACATCAGCTCTGGGTCAGAAGTACTGTCCTTCTCAATGACAATGATGGAACTCCTTCGTGCTTTAGCTGTGAGCGAAAGGAGCCATGGGGAGCAAGATTTACGACTCTTGCAGATGGACGCAAGCTCTGCCTGGAGTGTCTAGACCATGCAATCATGGACATTCATGAATGTCAGCCCCTCTATCTTGATATGGAAAAGTTCTGTGAAAGCTTGAATATTGTAATGGGACAACAAGTTCCATTACTCCTAGTTGGGAGAGAAGGAGAAAATAGAAGTCTCATAGACATGATCAGGGAGCCCTACAAACTGGTACCTGGCTGCAAACTAACCACATTTCACATTCTGTATGGCCTTCCTAGGTTGCTGACTGGGTCGATCCTAGCTTACCTAATGATGCGTGTATGGTTGCGGCGGCTTCGAGGTGGTGGATTTCTTACTCAGCATGTTGAAGGAGGTATCTGTCAGGTGCTAGCTTACATATGGTCGGACACAGAGCTCATGTCTGGATATGGCAGTGGAGTTGCATCAACCTCATCATCGCCCCTGACACTTTCATCTACTTCATCAAAGAAAGGCAGTCTAGTTCAGAGGAAGCTTGGCAGTTCTTGAAATACCTGATTGAATCAGATACTTCAGTATATGGAGATGGATTCAGAGCTGGTTACCAGTCAGTTCTTAGATATGGACTTCGAACAACCGTTGACCATATACTGATGACAGGTAGATTCCCCATGCAGACCTGTTCTTGAATTTGGGTGATTTTTTTTTTTTTTCATGAACTCCCGAGCTTAGCCTTGTGGTAGTTACGGCAGGAAAAAATTGACATGATTCATCAACACGATTTGAAATAGACACGATTTTTGCCGGTTTGAGTTGACTGTAATTGCGTTTTGGTTGAATTTGTGTCACTCCGTTTAGTAAATGAGTTATTTTTATGTCAACCCGTTAAACCCAAATTTGACTCGGTAATTATACAATTAAATTTTCATAAGTTATTCGTGTCAAAGTTAGTAGGTTAAACCAAAATATAATCTTAAATGAGTTATTCATAATTGGGTTACACATGGCGTTTCGTATCACCCGATTAATGATTGGGTCGTGTTTGAATATGTTTTTTTAATGCGATTATTCTTCATGTTGTGTTTGGGTTAGGGATTAAAAAATCGTGAAATATGGATAATATATCGTCGATATTTCGGGTGTTGGGTCATCTCGACACGATTTTTGCAAATTAAAATCGTTTAGTAGAAAAATCGAAAAAAAAAGATCAATATCGGCGATATATCGATATTTTACCGATATATCTGACACAAAAATGCAGGTTTGTAAATTTAAAAAAAAAAAAAAAAAAACTCCACCAGTTTGATTTTTTGGTTTGAAATTCACGATTTTTTGGTTTTAATTCATCAGTATATTCCAAAGAGTTTGAGCTGTAAACGAGGCGATTTCTTGATCAGTCATTTAAGCGGGATCATCTTCTCCTTTTGTTCTTGTTCGAGCTGTTTATTTCTTTTTTGATCTCTTTCTTGCAAAGAAAGACGTGAGCCTCCCCCCCTCTATTGGCCCTGACTACTAGTTGCACTCTTTTGACCCTGCAAACGAATAGCAAAATCCAAGGGCGCTTTGAGAATGTTGTAAGAAAAAGAGAAAAAAAAAAAAAAAAATTCAAGTTGTGCATGCGCATGCATGATTCTCACGGTGAAAAGTTATTTCCCCAGTGCGCTTGGATACCTGGTTTGAATGAGGGGAAAAACTAAAGGGAAAAAAACCAAACCAAGAAAGAAAAATATAAACAATAACTGGGAAAAGGTGAAAAAATACTAATATTATACCTTTTATCTCACTTCCGACTCTGGGCGTTTGTTTGTTTTTTTAATTAATGTTTGATATAACTTTTATTATTTAGCTGGATGAACAAGCCTTAATAATATCAAATGTGAAGTAGTTTATTTTTTTTTAATATTATATTTCTATTATGTACTAAGTTATTATTTTATATGCTTAAAGTTAACATCTTAATTGCTATCAAAGAAAGCAGTTTGTTTAACTTTATTATACCATAATTAAATGAAATATTCATATAATATATGCATAACACATCTTAATATATTAATAAAAATAAAAATAAAAAGATAAAATTTATTATATTATATTTGCTTTAAAAAAAAAATAATTATATATTTATCTCTTCTATATTAAATAATCATAAGAGTAATTGAATATTTATAGATTCTAAATAAAGATTTTAGAATATTTTATGTGTAGATTTTAAAGATTTTAGAATATTTTAGGAAGGTTTGCAAAAATTTTATTTTTTTCTATTAAGAAGAAAATTTTAAAACTTCATAAATAAGTCATGTCAAAATTAAAAAAAAAAAGTCTAAGTGAGAAAGCAAATTATTTTTAGAAAAAAACCAAAAAACCAACACAGTGCGTAAAAACCCACAATTTCTATCAGATTTGAGAGGTTGTGGAGTCTGAAGTCGAAACGTTATGCATGATATATCTATTTCTGCAACTTTTCAAAGTATTTCCATGAATTTTAAAGTATTTTTGTTAATTTATGATACATTGATGTTCATGTAAATGTCAAATCACGATATATACCGGAATTATCTCCGTGCTGTTGTAAAATCAGTATCGATATATCAGTCGAAGCTAGATATTTTTACTTGTTGGTTTGGGTTTATCAATGTTGACAAATATTTATAGTCACATGAACACAACCCATTATGCACTCCAAATATGGTGGGAGATACAATTGTGGGTTACGAGGGTTTACATTGGGAAGGAATTGCATACTTAAAGAGAAAGGTTACCAAGGAAGAAGATGAAGGCGAGTCATGTGCGGGCAGGAGCGTGTGGGAGGCGGGAAGTAGGTGTTATGATGATAGTCAGGGAGTAAAGGGAGATGTGGCAAAAAGGGATATAGAAATGGACTGCCCAAAGTCTGTCTCTAATGTCCGTTTTGTCTTGGAAACAGAAAGGGGATTAGATCACAAAGGAGAGATGAGATGGATGAAAGGGGCGGAAAAATTGAAAGAAAAATGGGCTTTGGATTTTCTTATGGGCCCCCTGATCCAAAAGGAAATAAGGTTTGAGGCCTCCTCTTCAAAGCCCAGGAGACTCTCCGCTCCGACCTGTTTCTATGATGGGCCAATCTTGATGGAAAGGAAGATGGGCCAAAGGTGTTATGGCCGAGCTTTTATGAGGAATCCAATAAGGTCCGCAAGCTTGGCCCCCTATTGTTAAATAGGAGGGAACCACTACTTGAAGCCTTTTGCGTAGTCGAGAGA
Organism: Tetrastigma voinierianum; assembly: GCA_016808115.1. Lineage (NCBI taxonomy): Eukaryota > Viridiplantae > Streptophyta > Magnoliopsida > Vitales > Vitaceae > Tetrastigma > Tetrastigma voinierianum. The sequence goes on from JAEQBH010005350.1 coordinate 115,815, forward strand.
AGCCCTATGTTTTTTAGGAAGGGGGAAGAAAACAGGGAGAAATCCAAGGCTATTGACACAAAGATGTCCTCGCCCCACCAAGACAAGTACGATGATTCTTTTAACAAAGTGGCTTAAGATATCTCTTCTTCACCTCCTACTTTTTCTTTTGATCGAACTCAACCACGGGGAGAGTTCTTTGGTTGGGGTGGGTTGACAAAAGGGGATAGTGAGTTTGGGGAGGATGAGCCATGTGTGCAAGACCCTTTGAGAGTTCTAGAGTACCAGAGGATGGTGCTCAAGTTGAAGGTTTGAGAGGGGGAAGGAGATCGCGTTTCTTACTCAGAGTCTTGTTCACCTAAATCACCAAACGAGGAGGGAAAGAAAAGGACGGAGCGAGGAGGATCAACAGTGAGAAGGTTGATTAGCGAGGTTTAGCAAATTCATGGGTCTCCTAATAGATGGTTACGAAGATGAAATTGTGGTCCTGATGAAAAAGATAAGTCTAGAAGGAAGAAAGTGTCACGCCTGATCGGTCCGACCACGGTGTAGTCGAGCGAGTTCAGGGACACGAGACAAATCTGGGACTCTTTACCTGATTTTTTTTTTTAAAAGCGAGGCGGTACTGTGGGTATGGCCCACGTCATATAGCAATTAAAATATCATTTACATATCAAAAGAACTACCACTTAGAGTGTGTCCATCAAAATCTATACACATTTACGAGGTCCATTTACAAATAAAACTATACTTTTACATTTACAACTCGAGCACAGGAACACCACATGTAGTGAACCCTTACAAGTGTGTTGTATTTCATTGTATCACAGATGTCTTTAGGCGTCTTCTCTTGTACCTACGGTTAAAAACCACGTCTTGAAACTGCGGCTTAATTAGGGAAGCATATCTTATAACTATCGCCGTGCACATGCATTTAAACTGAATCATGACAAACATATAACAGAAACAGATATCAAAATCTTCATGAATTCATATAATCCAATTGTATAATAGGTCAGATCATATTCAGAGCAAACTTAGACATATACAATGGCAAGGCATCCAATTCATCTCTTTTACATGAATCATGATTTTCTCGGGATTTCAGGTTGGGTTCCTATTCGTGTCATCAACATAATTATGTCTACTTGTACACTTGTGACTTTTATGAGCACATGTCTCTCCTTAGGATCCATATTTATACTTATCTCCGTGGGACACATATTTATCTTGTGCGGTTCGCCTCGTAGTGCTGAGACTTATACTTATAACAATCTTATACTTACCGGGAGATTACACTTATGGCGGACTTGTCCTTGTTGGATCTTATAATCATGTAGACTTATTCTTATCTTGGGTCTTATACTTATAGCGGTTGGATCTTATTCTTATTCGGTTCGTATCTTGTCTTGGGCTTATACATGTACGTATACTTATCTCGAGCTTAACATTTCGATCTCAGTGGGATTACAGGAACCTATGCTTATACAGGTACATAAACACGTGTTAGTATTTATATCTATCTTAGATCTCCCGTGGGGTTTATAGAACTTATGCTTATCCACATGGGGTTACACTTGTTGGTGCAGTAGGTATCCATAAAGTACGGAGCATTATCTTTGGATTTGCGGAACTTAATCTTATGCGGGAGTACGTGAAATACTATGATCAAATGCTCTGCTCTGTGCAACGTGGTGAGTATCATATCCATCAAGCCTAGGATTTAAGTATACCTATACTCATACGGGAGTACCCGTAGATACTACGGAGTTTATCCTTATCCGGAGCTTATACGGAGATGCCCATTAGGTATCCTGGTGTCGGATCTGAGGTACTAGTAGGTACTTCGGAACTTATATTTATCTGAATACTTTTGTATCTTGTACTTGTACTATAGTCTATCCTTGTCTTGGATCTTCTGCTTGTACTACGAGGTTTATTATGGTATTTCGGATCTTATCACGGTATTACGGGCATATACATGTATTTGATTTATACATGTATTCTTTGAGCTGATACATGTTGGATCTTATACATGTCTTCTGAGGCATATACTTATCTTACGGATCTTATCTTGGTATTCTGAACTTAGACATGTATTTTAGATCTTATACATGTCTTCGGAGCGTATACTTATCTTGGATCTTATCTTTATTACGGATCTTATCTTTGGTATTCTGAACTTAGACATGTATTTTAGATCTTATACATGTCTTACAGGCTTATATACTTATCTTGGATCTTATCTTTGGTATTACGAGGCTTATTCTTTGTCTTTGATCTTACGGAGCTTATCCTTGTGCGAAGGTACCCGTAGGTACGATAAGTTGGAACAGATCAGGATCATAGCACATACAAGGTCGGATCCAGGACTTATCTGAATCAGGACATTTAAGTCTTTCATAGGTACGGATCACGGATTCATTATCTGGAAATTATCCGTAGGTCTGACTGGTCTTATGCTATTTCTAAAATTTATACTTATTTTCCCGATACAAGGTACGTGGGTACTCACAGGAAGCAATCGGATCTGGGGGTACCCGTGGGTACTACGGGACATATCTGAGGTACTTTGGATCTTTACTCTTATTCATTATTCGGTGTTTTATCATATGCATTAGAAGGCTACCTAAACCAATCATAAGAAATGAGTAGGACCTTGAGTACAATAAGTACCAAGGTGCAATCTGATCTTGGGTCTTAGTAGTCATACGGGCGTCTTTGCCACCTTGATAAGTGTCGTAGCACCGACGGGAGTCTGGGACACCGATCGAGTCTTAGAAGCACCAAGGACGATCTACTCATTCATTCTTTGGTCTAGGTAATTAAATGCTGGCCGTATGTCTTTCAGAACTTATAACCTTTCTTAATCACATTCTGTGATCATGACATATTATCTTTCATATTCATGTTCAAGTTCATATTTCAGTTCGTTTTCATGTTTTATATCCTATTCAGGTTTCATGCCTATTCCATATGGCATTTCAGATACTTGTACGATATGATGCCTATCCACAAATAATTCATATATTCTTGTCCGCCCGATGAATCTATTTTCTTAGGAATTGGAATCAATCCAATGGATCATCATTTGAGTTATGGTATTTTCGTGCCAACTAGTCGGTTCTGGAATTTCTGAGAGGATAGTTTACGATATTCATTTCGATTCTGCCTTGTCTCCATTTTTGTGCTTGGTTCTTTGTACTCCTTTAAAGATAAGGTGCTAAGGGTTCTATTCAACTGGAATCACTAGGTGGGCCACTTAGGACTCGAATCGTCTGAAACAACTCGGACTACTCTATGTTCAAACGGATGCAGGAATTGGCTTGCACATGGCCCCACTTTGAGTGAATTTTGGACCACTTAGAGCCAGAATTTGACGATGCCTATTTCTTTAGGTTTGGTTCTCCTTGAAGTCTATTTTAATTTTCCTTGAATCTCAAATCAGATAGAAATAGAAAGTTATGGCCAAAATATAGCGGGTCGAGAGTGGGAGAGACGAGGCCTAGGGTGTCTTAGGGTACACCCCTAACGTGTCTGGTACATTGGGTTTTGGAAGGGTGTACGGTACATTCAGATATCTGTTTCACATGGCCCCAGCAATCATAGAATGTGTTTTCTCACATTTTCATACTTGCTGCCCATTCAACTCTATTTTCGCTTTATCAAACCATTTCAAATTCACCTTGGAATCTCTTTTCTATTCAATTCATCTTTCAATTACATATCTTTCTTCAAACTTCTTTCATGAATTCCTCCAAAATCATTCTAATATGGGTTATGACCCATATACAAACCAAACATGATGTTTAGTTAGGGTTTATTCTAAACTAACTCGAGAACTCTCAGACTAACATGAATCCAACTTAAAAGAGAGGATTCCATAGCCATCTTGTGCCATATGGGGTTCTACCCACCTTGCTTTTCCATAATCTTTGGGTTAAGATGAAACCTTAGCAAAACCCTAGATTTGGAGACAAGCTATTAATCATACAAGCCTTAAAATTCCATAGATCCATACAAATCCATACTTAAGTTTAGTTTCCATACCAAAATCATAGAATCCATACCTTGTTGGCTTGATCTTGGCTCCTCCATCTTCTTCCTCTTCCTCTTCTTCTCTCCTTTTGCTCTCTCTACGGTTTTTGGTCCTCCAAAATGAGACCAAATTTGTCATTAAATTCCATGTTTGCTAAGGCCATGTTTGGCCCTCCAAAAACCCATTTTTTGGGTTAAGTTTCATTATTTGCTTTTTTGGTCCTCCAAATATTGACCATTTGTATTTCAAGTTTCCTTTATTTCATTTTGGCTTCTAATCTTCTTAATCCATGTCTTTTAGGCCCCTTTTTGGACAAATTACAATTTTGTCCTTAAGTTTTGTAACTTTCCGGGTCTCTCGTTTCCATGTTTAGCATTTTAACTAAACACATTTAAATTATACTTACAAATACCTAAACATGTCAGCTAACTAGGGTATATTTTGGGGTGTTACATAAAGGAAAAGGAAAAGGAGGGCAATCCGGTACGAAGTTTGACAAAGAAATGAAAAAACTAGAATGTATGGTAAGGGTGGAGGTTTAGGAAGAGGGCAAAGGGGGCTGATGCAGTGTTGTTAATGATGAATTTGAGAATCATTTCTTGGAACCTGAGGGGAGCGAATGACCTTGAAAAGATGAGGATTATAAAAGCATAAAATCCACCCGACCCTCTAGCTACTTTGTAGGTGAGGGGATGCCTCAGAAGCTGGGCCTGTAACATGAAGTTCCGGCATTTTTAGAGACCATTTCAAGCATAGATTCATAATTGATGCATACTTGTTTGCAAAAGCCAGAATTATGAAAATTCTAGACTACAAATCATAACTTGTGAAACTACCACTATAGTGGTGTTTAAAATGTCCTGTACAAATATGCTTGAGTCTCTGACAACTTATCTACTTATAAGTTTTGCTATAACAAAATATTACATTTACATTTAGTATTATAAAAGATATGGGGCAGCGGACCCACATAAAGGAGACACATGAGGTTGTGTTGGCCCTGCAGAGTGCGGGATGTCCCTAACGACTTTTTCAGAACCTACACGGATGAAACATCCGTGTTAAGCATATAACTTAGTGGGAAAAACAGGATAACATGTATGCCATAAATGAAATGTATAACCGCTTACATTAATCCTCAATTTCAGTATATAAGCACATATAATTATTTCCACGTATCATATTATTCATTTCTCAGTAGAATTATCCAAATTTCATATCAGAAGGTACCTTAGGTACACTCTGATCTGAAAAAGATATGCCTTAGCATAAGAGCTGATTACATTTGTGTTCATATTATTCATTATTTAGATGCACATCATATAAGTATTTTCCCGCATAGACCAGTAACAATGAATGAGATGGACATAACTCAATATGTACATGAAGGTATAGTACGATGCGAGCGAGAAGTGCGAAGCCTTGAGCAGACGATGTACACAACCGCGAAGCAGAATTGACACTGTGCTAGCGAGTGCTAGTAGCATTGAACGGGCGTGCTGTCACACAGCGAAGTCTTTGGGTAGCACTAGACGGAATCTTAGAAGCACTAAACAATTTTATGCCTATTCATTCACTATCCGGTCTTAGGCAGACACACAATTATATGCGATTCAGAGCATTTCGCATTGATCTTACCAATATCCATGTTATACACTTGGTCAATTCTTAACACTATACTTTCCTCATTCATATTGAATCGTTCATGTCAAGTACGTTTTATTTAGTAATTAATAACATATAACTTGTATGAACCCTTTCATTCACTTGTTAGGATCATCAACTAATCAAATTTCATGCCTATCGTTTACCTCGATTGGAGTCCTAACAAAGGAGTAATGATTTCTAGAATAAACAGAAGGAATGAAGAAAAACGGGACTTTAGGTTCTCCTAGGCAAAGGGGACCTTCACCTAGGTGAGGGCCTTTGCTGAGGCGAGGCAAAGACTTGGCAAATTTGGGCTTCGGGTTCGCCTAGGCGATCTGACCTTCACATTGGCGAAGAGATGGAAATCAGAAGGAATGCACATGCCCTTTAGCTAAGGTGAAGGACTCTTCGCCTAGGTGAAGGGCGTTGGGCTTTGATAGAAATGTTGTATTTTTGCCCTTTTTCATCGAACAATTTCCAAATCAAAACAAAACTAGATCAAAACAACTCTCAAACCAACTAAAAACACAAATTTGGGGAGAGTTAGGGTTTTTCCTAACCTGGATGTCTTGAAAGCTTTAACCTAGCTTCCCTTTTCTTCATTTTCTTCTCGTCTTCCTTTCCTTTCTTTTCTTCTCTTTTCATGAACAAGTAGAACCCAAATAAATGGAGAAAAGTAACCCAAAAATTGGCTCTTCTCCCACACACGGATGCCCTAGCTCTCTTAGCCAAAAAATGGGACTTTCTTTCCCTAGAAGATGATTTGTTGTCTTAAGGGATTTGGCTTAAACTTTCCCTTTTCTATTTATTTCTTCCTCTTTATTCTGTTATTTGAAACTCAACACCAAAAATTATACCACCTTACATAGCCTTTTGGCAATGTCCCTTAAGTCCCTAATTTGACAATTTACCATTATTCTCTTTACTTCTTTAATAAATCCGGTTATATCCTTGTTCACACTTAACTATTAAATTTCCGAAAAACACAAATTTGATTTCTATTATACCCAAAACATGTCATAAAACTACTAGGGTATAATTTGGGATGTTACATTGTTTGCTTGCAAGAGACAAAACTGAAAGAGATGACTGGAGGGGTTATCAGAAGCCTTGGGGTGGGTAGATATCTGGATTGGGCTTCTATCAATGCAGTAAGAGCTTCAGGAGGTATAGTAGTTTTTTGGGATTCTAGAGTTTAACAACTTATTGGAAAGGAGGAAAGTCGGTATACAATCTACTGCCGTTTTAGAACCATTGAAGATAAATTCCAGTGGGTGTCTATAGGGGTTTATGGTCCTATAGATGGTGGAAGTAGGGAGTTGTTTTGGAAGAATTGAGGGCTATCAGAGGCAGGATTTTAATATGATTAGATTCCCAAGTGAACAAAACAAGGAAGGTAGTATATCAGGTGGCATGAGGAGATTCTCATAGGTGGTTGATGAGTTGAATCTTAAAGACATTCCTCTACAGGGGGGCTACTTTACTTGAAAAAGGGGTAGGGGGGTGGGGTTGGTGGTGTTAAACAACCAGAGAAAGGCTCTTTTGGATCGTTTCTTAGTTACGGAGGATTGAGATGCTCACTTCGGGGGAGTAGGGCAAGCTTACTTCAAAGACTAGTCCCTTATCATTTTCCTATCCTCTTGGAGGGGGGAGGGGGTTTAGTGAGAATGCCCACCAGTGGGGTTTAAATTGTGGATTGAGGATGGGAAGCCGAGGATCTAATTAAGGACCGGTGGCAAAATATGTGGTTTAATGGGACTAGAAGCTATATTATCTCAAAAAAGATAAAAGCTCTCAAATACAAGATCAAAATCTGAATAAAAGTGTTTGGCAAGATCTGGAAGATAATAAGTAGCCCCCTTTGGAGTAGATTTTGGGATGAGTTGGAGCGAAAGAATCTGTGCAGTGAAGAGATGGAAGAAAGAGTGAGTCAAGTCTATTGATTATAAAATGAGCTATTATGGAAGAGACTTCTTGGAGACAAAATCAATTTGAAAGCCAAAGGGAGGGGCGGCTGTCTTTCTATCGGGCCAGCCCGACTCTCAGGAAGACACTATAAACAAAATAAAAAAATTAATGACGAAGAGTGGCTCATTAAAAGACTCTAGAATACAATAGAATTGTTAAAGCTTGCAGAAAATTTTCTTTGAGCCCAAGGCAGTGACTAGTTTAACGAATCTCAGTTTCTCTAGAATTGTGAAGCGAAACACTAGCCTAAAGGAGCCTTTTATCGAGGAGGAAGTGAAAGCATCTTTGATAGAGATGAATGGGTGGACCTGATGGCTTTACAATCGCATTTTGGCAGCACAGTTGGGACATAGTCTAGGAGGAGGTCCTGTTGATGTTCAAGGATTTTCATGAGAAAGCAAGGTTTGTGCGAAGCTTGAATTCAACATTCATTGTTTTGGTACCAAAGAAAGGAGAGGACATTTGGGACTTGGGCGATCAACAGTGAACAGCCTATGGTGATTCTGAAGTCTTGGCTATTGAACTAAAAAAAAAAGTTGTTATGGTGGTCTGACCTCCACATACTTTTGGCGGGGGGATAATCTTGAATACCTCTTTGCATTTAGAAGCAGAAGTATGATTGATTGATCAGAAGAAGAAAAGATTCCTCTGCAAGAATCTGACCATGAAAGGTGTACTCTATTAGATTTTTCTTTTTCTCTTACAAAAAATGGGGTTTGGTGGAGATGTTGGTGGATTAAGTGGTTTATGCATGCTGGTCTGTTATCAGTGTTTGCTGGCCGAGTTACTTAAACATTAGAGTTTAAGACAAAGGTCCTCCCACCATATCTATTTGTCTTGGGATAAGTGTTCCCAGTCTTAATTAATGGAAACCAATTGGAGTTCTTGTGGGGTTTGTTAAAGAGTGAACTGTGAAGGAGATTGATTCACCCATTTGTTGTTAAACGGATGGCCTCTCTGTTTCTAAATATTCAAAGAGAGCATTTAGTCTATCTTAGTTGGATTTTGATGTGGTTTGAAATGCCCATCTGGCTGAGATAAATCTAAATAAGAGTGTGGCACACTTCTGTAGAAGTGTGGAGAACACAATTCTGGCATTATTTGGGATCTGAAGTTAGTTTCTCTTCCCTTCTAAAGTTGCCTTTGATTGACACAACTCTGCGGGGGTTTAGGACGAGGTTCTGAGGAAAGATTGGAAAGATTATTTTGAAATGATATCTCAGAAAATACTCATCAAACCTCGATATGCCAATTTACCTCCTTTTTTGTGTACAAAGGGTGATCAAAGATGGAAAAAATTCGAGGGTTTTTTTTTTTTTGGGGTGGGGGAAACTGAAGAAAATATTTGTCAGCTGGAAGTATGTGTTTGAAACAAAAATAAGGAAGTGATTTCAAAGATTGTGGCCTTAACCTCCATTAAATGCCGAGAGTGAACCTGATTTTGTGTTCGAAGATAACACGCAGCTTTGGAAGACACCAAATATATTAAAATGGTGCTGAAAGGGTGGTTGGTTCTCTGAGACCCTGAAGGGACCTCATGAGGTCACGCTTGTGGAAAGGATTAGAAAAGCATGGATGAGCTCGTGTTGTTTGGATTAAGGGTGTTAAAGTCAAATTTGGGGATGCTGGTGCAGCGAAAATCCTTTGTAGCTCACCCTGCGGCTCTCTCTCTTTGGCTGTTCTGGAAGACTAAAGTGAGCAGAGTGTGTTCTGGAGAAAGGGGAGGAGGGAGGAGGGAGGGGGGGAGAGGAGGGTGGAGAGGGGTGGAGACCAGTTGGAAGAATTTGTGTGAAAGTGGATCATGGATTGCGACTTTATTGCTGATTGAAGAATGAAGAGTACCCCACTATGGGGACAGATTGGTTTGGAGAGTTCTCTGATCGATTTACTCGGTAAAATCCTGGCATGACTCTTGGAAGAAAGTTGCTCTTAACATGCAAAGCTTACGGAACTCAGGTGTTTTCTTGAAAAGTAGGTTTTTGTGGAAAGTCGATGGTTAGTAACTAACCATGAATAGTGGGGAGTGAGCACTTTCAGCTAAATGATCTCCACTTGTGGGAGGATGAAGAGTTTTCACATATACATTGCTCAAGGTTTTGGGAGTTTATGGAGTGATACTATGTAGTGTGTAGACATTGCTTGGGCTGTACCTTGCCTTTGAAGTTTTAAATAGGGTTGGGCTTCTCACTTAAAGTAAAAAATACAGTTGCTTCAGCTAATTCTATTGTCGGGCAATTTGGAGGAGTTCTTTTGAGAGTCTGGAGTTCCTCCCATTGATTGGAAAATTCTTTGCATTAACCACAACTTTGAATCCTATGGCTAATATGTAGTTAAGTAGAATTTTTTATATAATAAATTGTCTTTATCACTTAGGAACAAATCTTGAGGCTAGTAAAATTTTTTGATTTTAAACCTCTTTGTGGTCTCCATTCCCCTTTGTATACTCCCTTTATACTTTTGGGATTAATTTGACTCTAACATGTTTAAATGAATTTTTTGCCTTAACCCCACTCAAAGAAAAAAAATGAAATTCTTACCTATTAGTAAAGCAGAAAATTAAAAATTTTACATTGCTGGAAGATTTTTCAGTTCAACATGTATATAAGTTCAATAATGGTGATAAAGCTAGTCGAGGGCTGGATTCAGTCCAGGCATTTAAAGGCTCCAGAGACCAATGACAGTCCACATAATATAGAACTTGTTTTGGTGTATCAGCCTCTTTCAAGTGATGTACTGGTGAGCAGAACCCCAGTACTTTAGAGGCCTTGAATGGTTGAGTTGTTAATATTTGATAATTTGATAACATATTATATAAATTTCTTGACTAATTTTAAAATTCAATTTGTTATAAATGAGGCGTGGACCAAAAGAAAAAAAAGAAAAAAAATATTTGTTTTAATTCAGCATTGAAAATTATCAGTCATGGCACAATTATCTTTCTAAAGTCATTATAGTTTTCTAAATTTTTATTTTTATGTCTTTATGCTTTATTCATTTCAAGAGAAAATAACAATTAATGGAGTGTTAAAGTATACAAAGTAATTCCCTAATTGACTTTGCAACTTATGGAAAAATAGATGTTATTTTAAGACCATACATGTGTTTCTTTATTTCAAACACTTTCAGGCATCTTATTTTATGAATTGTTTTTATTAGAGCATTAAAAGTAGCCATATAAACAATATCCCATAAATTTTAATTATTTATTAAAAGGGTGACTTTGGAAGATAAAAGTTACATGTAAAGATGGTATTATGAAGGAATAAAAGAATGAAAATGATTAAAGGCCAGCACTCTAAATCTTATCCATAAATTTTAATTCTTATTAACAGGAAGTTTAGAAAATTAGGAGGTATATGGAATGATCAGTTATGAATTATGGGCAAAGAATGAAAATGAGTGAACTATTAAAGTATTAAAAGGTAGTATACAACAGGTGTCAGAGCAATAACAATGTAACAATAACTAAATATGTATGATTAATATGTATCTAACTCATGTAGTGATGTTATTTAAATGTAGTACAAAAAATAATTTAAAAAATGGAGTCACAGGACTTCAATATAAATAATTTACTATAACATAACTAAAATGTTTGACTATTAGAACAATAACCAATGTACTAGGATCATTACCTCAGATTGAGATTATTAAACCAAATACAGAGAAGAAACTCTTCATGTCACAGCAACAGATGGATAGTAGTAAGCAAAGAGAGTCACACCATTTATACTTCCTCAGCATTATCAGACACAAAAAAAATGAGGTGAAGGACCTAGCATAATATCCTCTTATTTATTTAAATACTAAATTTGAGGATTTCAATATTTATCGTATATGCGGGGAAAAGGGTTATCACAATCTAAAGTAAATCTTTAACATTTCATATTTTTGAAGAAAGGTGTTAAAATCTGTTTTTCTGACAATTGTCATCTCAACAGGATTTGTTTTCCATAAAATGAAAGTGGGAAGTAATTTGAATGTGGATTGTTATTTATTGAGACAATTGGTGAAAATATCTGGATTACAGTGGGTTTAATATAATTCTTTGAAGAATCAACATTGAAATGATCGAAAGTATTTGAGTTCAGTGAAGTGAAATTTAGGGTTTTTTTTTTTCATGTTTAGTTAAATTTAGATGAGATTATTACAGTAAGTTGAATATTACATTAATATATGTAATATAATATTTTTAGAATATTACATGTTAAATTGTTTTAAAATGTTTATAAGTAAGAATAAATCAGGTTTTTCAAAGTTATTAATTTTGTTGTTATTAGAATAACAGATCTGAAATATTATAATATTATTCTATTATATTAAAAGTAAAAAAATGGCTTTATTGTTGGACTTTATTCATTTAATATGTGTTTGATCATATAAAAATCTTTACAAGTAAAATAATTGAGTGTAATGTACTTTACACATGGCTTATGTAACATTGATTATGAAAAACTTTAGGATTATTCTTGTGAATTACACATGAAACAAGAATTGCATTAACTGAGACTATTATTAACTCTTTGGGCGTATTATATTAGTAATTTAACATACATTACATTAGTGTTTTAAGTGTGTTGCATTCAAACACTAATGATGTATACAGTGTGCATGAAAGAATCAATTTTAAATCATTGTTAGAGCAGACAAAGGTCTCTTACATTAGGCCTGAAAATAAAGAAATCAATGTAATAAGAAAAGATTAAAAGAGTTATGAAATAGAGTAGTGGTTCAAATAAGTCTAATTTCAGTCAAAGTTCTTTGTTGATTATCCTATATATATATTTTACCTCTTGTTTGAATTCAGTTTTTGGTTCTTATAGGTTCAATATTTGTTATATCTTATCAGAATTTTGTGTTGGGATCAAATCAGCGTTGATTTGATTAAATTTAAGATCATTAAGTGATTCATTATCAGGCACCGTATCAAAAGCTTCGGAGCTTTTCAAGATACCATTGCATAAATTCTTTGAGTGATTGGTTGGGTTTGAAGGAAGAAAAATTGAGAGAGGGGAGGTGGAGTTCAACCGACGATTATATCATGAAATCATCGGATGCTAATGATGATCTCGTTGCCTTTTGTGATCTGAGACTGTCTAAAGTTGATATATGACTGATTTGAATTAGAATAAGAAGAATTTAAAAAATTCTGTTGTTGAGCTCAACAGTTTTCTTTTGAAAGTTCACTCAATCCAGATCTGAGGTTCAGCCTTTCAGACCTTAGCTGATCCATTATCAGCTGACTTTCAGCTTTAAAGCTCCCTCAACAGCGACTTTAGAATCAAGTCTTATCCCTCACTGCATATATAATATTTAAGGTTAGAAGGTTGAAATATCGATCAGTTATTCTATTATAGTTAGATTAAGGATTAGTTGGTAGGGTTTGTAATAGCTGAATTCAAGCCAAAGTCATTGGCGAGCTTAACAGCTGGTTTTAAAGGTATTATAGACTTGTTCAACTCATTTACATTCAGCCGAAACTAAGTTTGAAATTAACGCCAGGCTGAAACCGATTAAACTCAAACGCGATTGCGACGGTTCGACACAATTCGGCACGGTTCGCGACTTCTCCGGCTGGTCGCGAAACGCTCGACCTATTCGCGTCATTCAGGCACGTTCGCGACCTGTTATGGTTGTGGCTGGGTTGAGGTTAACCGATGGTTGACCGCTTCCGAAATTCAAGGCGGTCGTCGTGAGAGATTAAGAAAATCTTCTTCGACAACTGACATTAAACTAAAATTAAAGTGAAGACCGATAAAGTTCGATTCCGCGCCATTGAGGTTCAGGGTCCATCATTAATCTTCCATTGTTGCTGGAAAAATTTGGCAACCGCCGAGCCTTGCCATGTTCGACTGGTTAACGACTTATCACGACCTCATTCGACTTGTTTAGTTCAATGGCGGTTTGGGGTGCTGTTGCGTCTTCTTCGACCTCAAAATAAATCGTTGGAACAACGGTTAACTAATAAACGGTTCGACGACTTCTTGAGTGAGACTCAGTTGCTCATTCAGGTTCTGATACCACAGCTGTTAGTTCCCTTTCGTTCATATTGTTCATTTGATTGAAAATTTTGATTGTTGAATTTGAGAAAAAAGACCGAAAACCTGTTTGTTACATAATTCTTTGCTCAATCATTATCTGTGTTTTGCATAGACGGAAAAGTTAGGTTTTCTACTTGGAAATTTCTCTTAAGGACACATCAGGGACATTCTAACTTCAGTAAACCATCTCAGTGAACATTATTACTGGAGGTGAGTTATTTTGATCACATTTACTAATAAAGGTGACAGAGGTTCATCTAATGCCAGTTCATAGCTTCTCATGGTGCTTGTTTCATAATACCTACATTAAGGTACTCAACTAACATAATCATTTGTAGCATGATGATCTCAGCTCTCTGATGTATCAAATTTCTCCTTATGTTTTTTTGGATCCATGATATGTGGATTTTCAGCTCTGGCGTGTGTTGATGATATTGCAGGCCTTCTCAGCACCATTTTAAGAGATGTCAGCCAGAGTTGGAAAAAAAATTGACTGGAAGTTAAATGCAGGGAAGTGCAGCTTTCTGTTTAGTTTATTCTGCTTTACCATTTCCATGTTTTTCTATATTTTTCATCTTTAACTCTCTATTATATCATGTTTTAGACTTCTCTTATCATGGGTTGGAGTGGTTGGCCGTGATCTCAGATTTGGTTTTAGACATCATTCTTGATTGGTTATTATCGATGTTTTTACATGCTAGTTCCTTACCTTTTGATTCAATTATTATAGCATATTGAATATTTCATTGATACCAAGAAGAAAATCTTGAGTTCAGGTCACGTATATCTACAGCACCAATATCTCACACAAGATAAGAATCATTTGCTGGTTTATCGATCTTAGTAAATTCATAACCAATGTTCCGAGATACTGGTGGTTGAGGTAAGTATAAATTAAAATATTTTCTGGGTTACAACAGCTCTGAATGCCATTACAGTTCTTATACTGAATCCTTCACAAAATTTATTAAATAAAACCAAACCTAGTTTAACTATTTTCTCTGGTTCTTGTTAGTTGACGGCTTAGAATAGTTTTCTTATACATTGCTGTCAAATTCATCTCTTCTATTTACCATGTTCAGGATAGGTTTAGGTTCTATCATAATTCTTAGTAATTCCAGTATTCAGCTCATGACGATAATCTCCATTACCATTATTATTTACTTACCATTCTTAGCGTGTATCATTCTTATTTTACCAGAATTTTGTTTGTCTCTTATTTACATCCATTACCACATTTTGTGATGAGCTTGTAGGCTAAAGTTTTATTTAGGGTTCAAAAGTCAGCAGTTTTGATATTATCAGGAGTTCAGATTAATTAATGTATTATCAAATACTTCATTACTTAGATCTTTTACAGTTTTCTTCATTGGCTGATTTTTGACATCTCCATTTCTCTTAACTCTTACATAACTACTAGTCTTCAGCGATTGTTTAGTTGATAATAGCCATTATAAGAAAATCTAGGTTCAGAGAGATGGTGAAGATCGAAAAAAAAAAACTAGTTTATTTGCAACAGTGAGAAGCATTATGGTATAAGAGAGATGAGAAGAAGTGGAACTACAGCAAGATGTTGATATCCAGTGGCTATGTGGCTGATCACCTAGATACTTAGAACTGTTCTTACTACCGTGCAGTTCTTTTGGGCAGACCTATTAGTAATTAATTTTGAGACTCAGAAGCTATGTCCACTCTTTCTTCGTTCAACCCGTCAGTTTAACTTGGTTTTTTAGAAAGTCTAACACTCCATATTTCAACTATTGATCTTTATTGCCGATGTTAAAATATAATGATTGTGTTCAAGTTATACCTAGCCCATTCTTTGTACCTACAAGGACCAAAGCCCAAACACTAGTTGAACTAAACCACCAAGGACTATCCTCTGAAGTGAGTTGAGTCTAAAGTTTCTTATGAGAGTTATTTCTCCTGCAGTTCTTCTCTCATGAAAATGGAAAAAGATAAGACAGAATTCAATGCTTTACCAGCTTGAGGAGATGGTTTTTATAGGCGTGGATCAATCGAGAATCTGTAAAGTGGTATATATCCCAGAGTGATTAAAGTCACCATTAACAATCAGTTTAGATAAGGTGACAGGACCTTTACCAGATCTTTGATTGGTGTAGGTGCTACAGGCAAAGACAGAGAGTGAGGCCTATCCTTTGCAGAGATATGAAACACAAACCAACCATCATTTGGCTGGAAATGAAAGACAACGAAAATTAGTGGGATGTGCAGTTGATGTGATTCTATCATTTTGGAGCTAGTTTCCTTCTTCAACTAGCTGACCAGCTACAAACTTCAAAATGTAAGCGTTATTAATGGACAAACGTACTCCGCCTTAGCCGAATTTTTGACCCTCACCTGGGGACAGCGAATCTCAAGTGGGCTATTCATTGGAAAAGCTGTTAAATGGAACCAGCTCAATTACCAGGTAATTCATGATAAACCGTTCCATTATTCTCCCGTGCCAACTTGATGAAGATTGTTCAGTTTTGCCTCTGGGAAGTATATTCAGACCACGATTATCTGAAGCCAGTAGCCTCATTTCTATAGAAAAGTGAAGTTTGGGAGGATTCATTGGCTGAGTCATCAAATACCAAGTGATACAAAAATCCACAGTGGATAAGTAAAGTCCAAACTCAATTTGCTAAATGAAACTGAGACTTCCATATGTCATTCATTGATTAGTTTAAAGAGTTCAGTGAGATTCTAAAGTAATAAATGGGATGGTTTCAAAGACCAATAGTACTTTATGTTAAATGAGCAGGAGGGAGATGGAAAGACAACTACAAATTTGTCAATCATGGCTAGGAAAACATTGGAAGGTTTAAGTCAGACAGGGACCGGCTGAAAAGAGGAATGAGAAGCGGAACTTCGCTGGAAGAATCAACTCAAATGAACTCTGGAGATGATTAACTTTAGCACCACAAAAAGAGACGCGAGATCCATTATCGAGTTAAGGAAGAACCAAGCCCGATGATTTACTGAGTTATGGCGGTGCTAAATACAACACCAACATTATTCCGATTAACAGCCTTGTAAATATGGATATGGATTCGCTCGAAGGATGTTCTTGCTGAAGGAAATGGAGGAATATGTTTATTTGACCTAACAGTGTAAACGGTTATTGAACTTTCGAAAAAGATTGACGTTATTTCACTCTGGTTGAGTTCTTAACTTGAAATTTTCTAAATCTGAGTGAAGAACAACCTCATGTTTGATTCAACTCAGCGTCTGGTTTAATGACTGGATGTTATAGATTAAGAAGATTATAAATTTCTCTTTTTCAAGAATTAATAGATCTAAAATTATCAGCGAAAATCTTAGAAAATTGCGGTTCCAGTTAAGACTTAACATGGGTTATGGTTGAAGAATCTAGCAACGTAAGAACAACATATTAAAGATATGAATCTCACTCTGTGTCTTGTACATGTTTATTGAAAAAACATGGGAGTGCTTTTCTCCCGATTCTCTCTTGGTTATTTCTACATATTGTATCAGCTGAGTTAAATTTAAAAAATTTTGGAGAAATTTGGAAATCCAAAGGCTGTCAGAAGGTGCTTTTTGAAACACCTAAAGGGAAAACAGGTCTCACGCTATGACATAAGGAAAGTTCATGGCGTAAAATAAACTCAAACTAAATCGATCGCGGATTTGAACCATAAACTCGTCTTGCTCTTGCAAATTCTTGACAGTTCACAAAAACTATTATGTGGTAAAACAAATCTTATTCATACAGGAAAATATCTCCAGGTGTTATCTGCCAGTATGCAAATACCACTTGATTCTGTTTAGTTCACAGATGTGTTTGAGGTGCTTTGCTACCATACGTGATCCATTTTAAGGTTAACGTTTTCAAAAATCAGGTTAAAATTGCTCTTTATCTTGATCTTCTTCTTATTGGTATATATCAGTTATTAGAAGGAAAGAAATGTGCAAACTTTGAAATGATTCTGATGATGTTCCGAATCAGATATTATTCAGATCCCAATCTTTGAATGTTAATATTTAATTATAAAATAGCATCATTATGGTGATTAACTCACTAAAGTCCACCAGCAGATGGTTCAGAAAGAGTATTGAATGGAAGTTATATGGTGTCAGTCATTAATTCCCATAATGGTAAAAGTCTTTGACCTTATTCAATCTGTGATTTGTTTAAAGAGCTAACTGGATTCTTTGGGTTTATTATT
Organism: Tetrastigma voinierianum; assembly: GCA_016808115.1. NCBI lineage: Eukaryota > Viridiplantae > Streptophyta > Magnoliopsida > Vitales > Vitaceae > Tetrastigma > Tetrastigma voinierianum. Next base: position 133,682 of record JAEQBH010005350.1, read on the forward strand.
TTGAAGGGAATGTTTACCATTATGTTGATATGTAGCATTCTATGATGAAAGCGGATCAGTCACTCCACCAATTTTATAGCTCCCCCAAAAGTATGAAGAGCCATGTGCCTTTGCCTTTAGTCAGGATACCTTCAAAAATTCGCTAAGTCATAAGAGCAGATTCATTGATTGTAGGTTTCTTGCCTCTATTGCTTAAAGAGTGATTAAATCAGGGCTGAGTTGCATGGTCTAGATATCATCTCTCATGAGATACCTTAGATTATTATTGAAATTTTAGCATCATCCTCTTCTTTACTGCCTTGCCTTCATGGATCATGGGTTATCTTTGGACAGGACTTAACTAAAGTGGAGAGAAAGTAGTAAACCAAACTTGATGAGGTCAGCATTAACACTAGAGGCACAGTTCTCAAGGGTATTATTTGATATTACCACTTGAAAACGTATGTATTACAATTCATAAAAGTATTAGACTCAGAGACTAGAAAATTTAAATTATCATATAAAAAACTCACTATAGCATTGATCAATTCGATTCAGATTCTCAGTATGTAAATTAATTAGGATTATTTATGGGGTTCATTGAGATCAATCTACTCCGTTACTTTATTCTTGATCATTATTTAAATAATGTTGTGTCTTCTTCATCTTTGATAAGTTATTGACTGAATATAGTCATGTGATATCCAAGTCTTTCACCTTTTAATTCCATTCTTCACACCATATCAAATATAGTAGATGGATCACATTCTATGTTCCTTGATTGACCCAGATGTACATCAATCATGCTTGTATAAATCTTGAATTGTTCTCATAATTGATGTACTATTTAACAAATTAACTTCAACATAAGTGTTATATCTCATTACTCTGATTTTATCTTTTAGGATCTTATAATGATAGGTCATTGGTGGCCCAGTGATCAAGGTTTATACATCCTTAGTCTTTATATCCCAGTTCATACCAACGTTGCAAATTCGCCACGTTGAGATTATTACCGGGACAGGGTTAAATCTTTAACTGTGTTATTAAAAATTGTATCTCGATTTTGAAGGTTTGTTATCCTTAGATTGTAGTCGTGTAAATTTCTGGCTGTCTAACACAGCCTTAGTTATAGTCTTAGAGTCAATAAATGGGCTTCAGTATACTTTTGAATCAATTCTATTCAGATGTGTGGGGTCCACTACTAGTTATTATCCCGATGGTTTTAAATCCTTTTATTACTTTTGTGATAATTATTCAGACCCTTGATTATATTTAATGAAGAAAAACAAAATACAAGTTGTTTTCTCATTTATTGCTACTATGTGAATTCATATAATTTATCATTTATGTTCAAAATCTGAAGTGATAAATGCCAAGAATATGTTTCAAAACAATTTGATCCTTCAATAAGTAATATGTCATCCTTTATCGGACTTCTTATTGTTGATATCTGCTCGGAATGGAGTTGTTGAGAAAAAGAATAAACATCATGAAAGCTATTGATATATATTCATTCAAGTACATAACTAGTAATTTAGGTGATGTTGTTTGTGATATGTTTTGATTAAGCAAGATGACTTTATCAGATCTTAGTTAGGACACACCATATGTCATTTTCATAATAAACCATTTCTATTCCTTATTGTTTCTTGAATGTTGGATGTGCCGCTATTTTGCTGTTCAAAGATCATTTCCGGTGTCTAACCATATGATCTTCAAATCTGTCTCTTGATTATTCTGGTTTGAGAAGAGTACTCGGTGTTAATGCCTGATACACATTTTACCACTAAGTCAGTGCCTTACGGTTTTGAGTTCTGTCAGAATTTTGAAGTGTCTTTCTTGCCGCCACACTGGTGAGGTAAATGACACTGCTAGTGTATACTAGGCGCCACTATGGCTGCTTTCTATTCTATCTCAGTGGCGAGTATCTGTTACTGCTCAAGTAAAGCCTCATATCACTGAGTCTATACTCGAAGGCTGACCCACGATCCAGATCTTCCATCTAACAGCCAAGTAATGGATCAGTTCTTGATATGATCATACTGTTATCGCCATTAAAGGTAATGCAGTGTTAGTGTGTTATCAAATTTCTCATTTACCTCTCAACAAAAGTTATTTTCTTGTTCTATATTGCCTTTCAGGACTCTATTTGAACCTTTCACTTATATTTTGAGGAAGCCTTATGTTATACCTTGTTGGCGTCAGTCTTTATAAATAGAGGTGATGCTCTAAATGCAGGAATGATGCTTGACTTAAATTACATTACTATTGGAAGGCTCCATTCGGATATCGTTGATTATTGCGGTCAAGTTAATATCAGAATGATTACTTTGATTAATTAGAAAGCATTTTATGTAGAAAGATGCTGAACTATCGTGTGAATATTACGATGCCTTTCACTGTTATGGATGACATATATTCATTCATTGCCATTTTACCAATACCGCTCATAGTGGATCTATCGACGATATTAAAACGCCTTTCTTCATGGCGATATTGAGAAGGAGACCTCGTATGGAAGCCATTTCAGGTTTATTGCTCTGAGGGGAGGTGGAAGGTTTGTGCGCTGAAGTGATTATATGGCTTGGCGAGTCCGTGCCAGTTCAGGTAGTGTGACGCCGAGAACCAGCTTGCGAGAAGAGTAATCAAGCTGTCCGTCCTCTCTTTGGAACTCCCGGTCGGAATATCATTTTTGGTGGTGTATGTGGATGATATTGTTATGCTGGGAATTGGCTACTCTGGAATCTAAATGTGAGATCTTACATGGCGGTTTCATCTGAAGGACTGGGGATGCTTAGATATTTCTTAGGTGGTAAGGGGTCTCTTGGTAAACATGAAATCTTCTTATCTCGGGGGAGGGAGGGATGTTGTAACCAGTTGTGTATCAAGGTGTGGGGCTTAGCCATGTAGTTCCCACATGGCTCCAGGCATACACGCCTAGAGCGAGTTGTTTGAGGATCTTGAGGCGGATATAGAAGACTGGTGCTCGGGAAGCTGGTGTTCCTTGATATTCGATCTAATATTTTCGTCGATGTTGTCAAGTCAATACATGTTCCCGAACTAAACAGCCAAATTAGACCAGTAATTATATTCTATCACGAGATCCTGGATGTGTCATATATCGATTTGTATGGGTTGAATCTCATAATATACGTGTTAGCGATCTAAGTGGGATCAAAATCTGGATTCTTTATGTTTGTTTGGTGGAAATCTAGTGTCTACCGTGGAAGGAAGTAAGAAGCGAGGTTGTTCAGTTCAATGCAAATCGAATATAGAGCAATGCGCGCGGTTGTGTGGCAAATCATGGTTTCATCAACTCTTGATGGAAGTCGGCATTAAGACATAATTGACAAAACTTTGGTGTGATAACTTGATTTCATCCATATTGCCTCGAATCTGTATTCCATGAAAAAAATTAATATTCTTGATTGAGCGCCACTTAGTTGAGTGAAAATATAACTAGTTTGGATTTCTATATGGATATGTAGAAATGAGAGAACGGGTTGGGTGATATTTTCACAAAATAAGTGGGGGATCGAGGTTAGCTATTTATGTAACAAATTGAACATGGAGAAGACAATATGTCGAAACAGGGAGTATTAGCTGTGAGTTGTAACTGTTGAAACTTACACTTATAGAGTTATAAGCTAGTTAGGAATCCTAACATGTAGATATATAGTTGTAACTAGTTAGGAATCTTAACAAAGTAGAAGTTGTATGAGTTAGGAAATATAGACTATCCCTCTGTATACCCATATATTTAATTTAATGAAAAAACATAAGAGATTCTTTCCTCAAATTCTCTCTTGGTTGTTTTCTACAAATTTGAACTTAAACCGGGGCTGAAATTAATTGTTTCAAAGGCAAAAAACGAACCCCCGACAAGTGGAGAACCATTAGGCGCGACGTGAGCGAGTCTTTAAAGTTACTGGATTTGGGTTAAAAATTAGATGTTTAGAGAAAATATCTAGGTTTTTTCTGCTGGTTTGAACGTGGGAGAGAAAGAGGGAGAAAAGAGAAATAGAATCTTCTTTGTGATCCACCCAGGTTTTGTCGATCGAATCAGTTGAGCGAATTCAGAAATTCATCTCTCTCTCGACGAGAAATTTCTCAGCATCGTCATCAAACGGATTTCACCAAAATCGAGGAGGAGATTTAGGAAATAAAGGTTTTGGGCTTAGAGTATTCTTAGAAGCTTTATACCTTTTCTCATCAGAGGTGGGTTCTTCTACTTTGGGTCCATTCTACCATTTGGGCTGATTTAAAGGGTTGTTTGGTTTTTATTTCTACCTTTGGGGGTTGATTCCACCACAGGGTTGTTGGCTTTATTACACCATTTGGGGAGCTTACTAAGGGTTGTTCTGGATTTATTTCTACCTTTGGGTGAAGCTTAAGGGTTGTTTGGTTTATTTCTACTATTTGGGGCTGATTTAGGAGTGGCTTTATTTCACCCTTTAGGCGGTTGAGGGCTATTTGGTTTATTTCTACATTTAAGGCTGATTTAAGGGGTTGTTGGCTTTATTTCCACCATTTGGGTTTAGTTTAAGAAATTTGTTGGTTTTATTTCTATCTTTTAGGGCTGATTTAAGGGGTTGTTATGTGGCTATTTGGGAGTTGTTTAGGGGTTGACGGGCAGCGTGTTTTTGGACACAGTTTATGGTGGGTTTAACTGTTATGGCCGGGTTTTGAGACTAATTGGCCCCTTATTGTAGCTGTTTAGGGGGGTTGTTTGTGGCCTGTTTAATGGGCTATTTAGGGACTGTTTGGGGTTAAAATTGTGGATTGTTTTTAGGGATTGTTTGGGTTGAAGTTGTGGACTATTTACACTTTGCTAGCTTGTTTTTTGGGGCTGTTTCTGACTTGTTTGAGAACCATTATCCTTAAACTTGTTGTGGACTTTATGTAAAGTGTTTTGTGAGCATATATCATGTGCTACATTTGGCGTGAGGATTAAATTATTATTGCTTGATTATGTAATGACTTGTACTTAGACCTGTGGTTACTAGATAAAATGTTGATATATATTGTATTAATATATTTAACATTTGGGATGAAGTTTCCTTTGGAGATTCTATTCATATAATAGATTTTCTTGAAATATGATGAAATGTGGTTAAGTTGTCATGTGACGTTCCTTTACATATGAGACATGACATGCAATGGTACATAACATTGGAAATGCATGGAGACATTTTCTGTTTCATGGGTGTGTGAGTGTATGGGAATCGAACACCACATTGGTGGGTGATAAGTGGTTGGGGTGCCGTGGACCTAGGTTCAGCAGGAGCGCGCGTCGGGAGAGAGCGGGGGAGGGAGAGAGAGAGTCTGTGCGGTTGTGGGCATGGAAGGTGTGTCAGATGTATAGCGAAGGGCTGGTACTTCTCAGTGAGAGACTAGATTACTGGTTCCTTTTTACTTTGGCAGGTGATCCAAAAGATGTATTAGATGGGATTCTCGGATCCGGTGAATTGATTCAGAAATCCGCTACAGAAGACATATGGTTTTATTTATGGAAGTGATCATTTGGTGCCAACATCCCGACCAGTTTTGGTTATATTACATGATTTTATTCAAAGGGATCATTGGATGTAATTCATCAATGGCCGATTTATTGCCATTGGCATTGTATTGTGTGGTGGGAGTTAGTAAAGACTGGGTATAGTTGCACAGTGGGGTTTCATCTCATTCATATGATAACAGAATTCCAACCTAGAATTTGCATATTCTTACTTGGGTGTGATGTGAATATAGATTATGAATATGTTGTTGTTCATGTGTATTTAGGTGGGGAGTAGTCTCTGTAGTCTCTATAGGAATTACTCTACTGGGCATGGCTCCCCTTATACGGGAAAACATTTCAGGTGTGGGATATAAGTAGGTGGACATTTCGTTGGAAGCGAGGTGAAGAGAGAACCGACTTATATGGCTTTTACCACTCCTTTGTAAAACTTTTAGACAAACTAGTTTGACACTATGTAAGAGTTGAGTGAACTATATGGATTTTTTAATATAGCCTTTGTAACATATAATTTGGATAAATGGACCCAATGTGGTCGAATTTTTACTCATAAATGGACCAGTGCGGTCATTGTACCCATAATGAGCCTCAGATGGGTCATTTATTGTATATTGTCTGAGTTGGATTTAGATAGAGCACCGTACAAGGAGACTCGGCCCGATTTGATAAGTATATGGATCGATAAATACAGGACACAAAGTGTGGTATCAGGTTACATGATATCCGCGCATTTCACGGGTTGATGGGTGATCAGCGGACCTCCAATTTTGGGGGTCTGCAACGAGTATGAGAGGTTAGGTATATTGGGCTTGATGGTGGATTACAGACCATTGCATTCATTAGCATTCATGTTTTATACTATAATATCATTGATTATGTGTTATGTGAATTATATAAATGGTAAAATGTATACATGGAAAAAGAGGAACATTAGGGTTGAAAACATAACCTTGGGGTTTGGAAAAGATAAAGACGGGATGGTTAGGGATGTTAATGTCTATTAGTAGTTAACATGCACACTCAGGATGATGGAAAGAAATCTTAAAGTTTAAACTTGTCCCCATTTTTTTTAGTTTGCTATGTAGCTTTATTCATCTGACATATGTAGATGGCTAATCGAGGAAGAGGATGTGTAGGCGATTGGGTGGAGCATTTTGTGTGACTACGACCTTTAGTAATAAGTGCCATGGGCTATTGGGCAGCGGAGGCGAAGTGTTCTTTGACTACACCATTTACTATAAGCTAGTGCATTATATGAATGCAGGAGGACGAATGGCCTCCTAGGTTCAAGGCATAATCTTTCAGATAGCCAGGGAGGGGGACAGTAAGTGAGTGATCATTGGAGTTGAACAGTCGACCAGTCTTGAAGCTGGAGATCACCTACAGTGCCACTATGGATAAAGCTAGTCGCATTCCAACTATAGGTCGAATCCTAAGTATGGTGGGATTAGATTGAATATGCAGGAACTTGGAGAGCGACGACATGGGAAGGGTTCCATGAGCTCTTCATGGGAAAATAATTTAGGCGTACGCGGAACATGAAAAATCTGCCGGGTTCCTGAAGCGAAACAAGGGCGATAATGATGTTAGCGTGGCTGTTCATTGAATTAAGCAGTTCACTAATGATTATGACCGGATAAACCCGAAGTGAAGTTTGAGGATGGTCTAAAATTGTCCATCGAGGTAAAGTGTGGGACTTCTGCAGACTTGGGCTTGATGGTTCGTAACTATGGTAGCAGAATTGGGGAAGGGGTGGGGCATACGGAACATCAGGGCGGGTGTTAAGATAAGAGGCTAGCCTTTTCTTCTAGCTGGGGAAAGTAGGGACCCCATTCTCAGGGTTTCGGGGACATGCCATTATCGGGGCTAAAGCCGAGGTCGATCATCCCAGGTGGGAGACACTTTAGGGCTCCCTAGCCGACAAATGAAAGCATCTTTCTATTGCCACCGGCTGAACACATGAAATGGATTTCCCTCGGTAAGTCCTGAGTTGTAAGGATAGCTGATCTGAGTCTGTGGTGGACTTTTCTGAAACTCGGTTTCTACTCTACCCGCCATGGACCGAGGCCATCTGAAGTCTGGGTCTTTGCGCACCCTACCGCTATAATTAAGCGGTGGGCCGGGGCATGGGTTGAGGTTGGATCTGGCCGGGACCCGAGGACCAGGCGTGTCCATTACCTGGCCCGGGCTTGGGAGTCAGACGGTCATTAAAGGTACATTTCTACCCTCCAGAGCGAGGTGGGGTATTATTTGATTATGGTGCATCTCACTTCTATTTTATTACCATCATGACGGAAGATTTGAGCCAGGAGTTTAAAGCAGGTAGCTATGTAGGTTCTCTCGGAGCTAAGTGAGCGTGATCCAGATATCATCCGGAGTTGAGTTAGAGATCTTGGAGATTCTGCTCACACTTGGACTATAGGGTCATGGACATGTCGGGTTTTGATGTTATCCTTGGGATGGATGGTTGGCTGACCTGGTGCCATTGATTGTGATCGTAAGAAGGTCTTGCCTACGGATAGGTATTTGTTTTTATGTTTTAGAGGATAAGCGATGCTTTACTGTAGTGTCTTCCTCCCCGGTGGCATGAGCGATTGATGGGTTGTTCATGGCTTACTCACGGAGGAGACGGCGAGAACGGGAGTTAGTCCCCTGGGTGGTTTTGTGAGTATGAGGAGCATTTTTCGGATGAACTACTGGATTAACTCCACATAGGGATGTAAACTTGCTTCATTATTAGGTTTTCTGTGCATCTTCTATTTCCATGACTCTGCATAGAAGATAGGCGCTTTGTTGAGTTATAGAACTAAAGTCAGTATAGGAATTGTTGAGCGAGGTTTATTAGATATCAGGCACTTCACCTTGGGGGCGCTCTAGTGTTTGTTGCCAGAAGAAGGACAGACCCTTGACTATCATAGACTCTGAATAATTTGGCAGCGTTCTTATCGAGAATGGGTACCGCTGCCGGGGATTGGTGATTCTTTGATGTGGTGAGAGGGCGCGAGACTACTCGAGATAGATCTGGTTACCATGTCGGTTGAGGGTTAAGGCGAGATATCCACTAAGATGGCGTTTAGGACCACACGATATGGGCATTTGAGTTCATAGTGATTCCATTTAGATTGGCGAATGCCTTTCGAAGCGACATTCATGGATCTTATCGTAGGGTGTTCCAGCCACTACTGGAATGAGGATTAGATTTGCGGTCTTCGTTGGCGACATCTTGATCTCTCTCAAGTTGAGGAGGAGCATGAAGGGTCCTTGAGTTGTTCTCAGACAGAGACTATGGGTTAACATACCAGGAGCATTCAGTAAGTGTGAATTTGACATTGAGAGTGAAGTTCTTAGGGCATAACGTGTCGGTTTTGGTGTATCCTTGGGCAGAAGAAGGTTGAGGTAGTTATGAGTTGGAGAATGAAGTTAAGTCTTCAAGATACGCAATTTCTTAAGATTAGAGATTATTCGGGGACATTGAGGATTTCTCCCGATTAAATTTGCTATGACAAGATTGACTGGAAGGAGGTCGGGGTTGAGTGGAGCATTCGTGTGAGAGAAGGCATTCTAGGTTGAAGGAGAAACACCTTGACTCTCTAAATCTGATGGATTCCCAAAGGTGAGATACACAGTGGACCCTCTCTAGGATGGATTTGGTGCGTTTTTGATGGTTAGGAGAGTAGTGAAACCTTATGGTTCGGAAGTTGAAACACAACGAGTTTAATATGACATCATTTGTTGCCATTGTCTTTACGCGAGTTTAAGCGCCAACCACTCTATCTGATGGCGATTCAGTGTTTTCGGGACCGAGTGAAACCATTTTACAATGGGACTGTAACATGAGACAGCGATGGTGGATGATCTCACCGGAAGATTGTGACTTTCTTTGCGTATCATCTGTTGGGTGAGTCATGATGGCTTCCGATACCTCAATTCAGTGGTGAAGCCTGCCCTTTCCGGGTGTGATAATCGAGCTGTACAAAGTTGATTCGAGCCTACTTCTGGGAGTGTGACTCGAGTGCTAAAAGTTTAGTCAGCTGCTCTTCCTTACTGAAGGCGAGTGATCGAGATCGGAGATGGATAATGAGATATTATCCATGGGACTAAGTACAGTCGGATACAAGTGATAAAAGGTAGGCCGTTCTGGTACTGATTATGAGGAAGGGTTTATGGTTCCGTTGTGGGTGAAGGAGATCCTCAGGAGTTCCATTGCTCATTTTGTATCAGTGCTTACGAGATACCATGATCTTTGTGTGAGTATAAATTAGGATCGAAGAAACATATGGGGTTGTTAGATGATCTCTGCAGTCATATCGACAAATAAAGTGACCTGGAGCAGCAGGGTCCTCAACGCCAGGTAAATGAGTGGAAGTGGGGAGCATGTCTGTGTTTGTGACTCACTTACCCTGCAACATTGCGAAGAAGCGTGTAGCGGTGTGGGTAGTGGACAACCTCAGTATGCACACTTTTTGGTTGTGCGGATGATCATCCCCAGAAGGAACTGCATGAAGGAGCTGTACATCTGGGAGGGTATCGATTGCATGGGGTACCGGTATCCCATAGTATTAGTTGGGATCCCGGGTTTTACATCTCATTTTGGAAGAGTTTATTTAGTCATGGGGTTATGGTGGTGATGAGCGCGCTCATCACAGACGGACCGATTGGTTGGAGAGGACCATCTGGGCTTTAGAGAATTTTATTACGGGCATCGTCCTCTGGTAGATGGAAGAGCATTTACGCTTAATGGAGTTCTCCCCCAAGATAATAGTTATCGGGAGGCATATAGATGACTTTATGAAGTCTTATATGGAGCCTTTTGATCTCTGGTTGTTGGATGGAAGTGGGAGAGAGACCCTCTATGAGTCCGAATTTAGTTAGAGACACCTCTAAGAAGGTGGATTGGATACGGAAGCGTCTTCCCACGGCTCAGAGTCGACGGAAGAGCTATGCCGACATATGGTGGCGACCTCTAGAGTTTGAGGTAGGGGATCATGTCTTCTTAAAGTGATGCTAAGGTGGAGTGGTGGAGTTAGGGTAAAGTGAAAGCTATCCTTTCTGAATATATTGGGCCTTCCGAGGTACTCGAGAGGGGTAGTACAATTATACAGGTTGGCATTATTGCAGTCGGGTGTTAAGTACGGTATTCCATATCTCATTTATGGTATCATAGTGAATCCAGTGGTGGTTGGGGCAAGCTTGTCGTTGATGCGGATACGGACAGCCGGGAGAGGTTGATCACGTATCATGGATGGCAGGATTAGGTTTGAGAAACGAGCCAGTGGGGCTACAAAGGTATTGTGGCAGCAGCGAGAAGTGGAGGAAGCCTTGACATGTGAAGAACACCATCACATACCAATTATCTTTCTTCGTGAGTTGAGTCTCCTTGCATCATTGATATTAAATATGAAGCTGTTTGCATATACATATGGTTGTATGTATTTATGCAATTTTGGGGACGAGAAATTCTTTTAAAGGAAGATACTTGCAAGCAGAGTAAATTTGAACTTTTTCCGAAAAATGGCAAAACGGTAAATTTCTACTATGGTACAAGTTGAAAACCTGAAATTTTCTAAATCTCAGATGGTGAAACTAACCTCATCGTTGGATTAAATACTTTGAAATCTAGTTACCTAAATAATTAGTGAATTTTGAGAGTTGAATTTTCCACGTTTTTCGAAGCGCGTATCCGATGACCCTAGCGAAATCTTAAGAAAATTTGAGATGAAGTCAATTAATAAGATCATAAAATAATTGAAACAGCCAAGAATGAAATTAATCTTTGAGGCACGGACCCCAGAACAAGTGGGTGGCCACATTAAATGTAAAGTGAGCGAGAATCTTTATGAAGTTATAGATAGGGTTAAAAATCAGATGTTTGGAGAAAATATCTAGGTTTTTTCTGTTGGTTTAAACGTGGGAGAGAAAGAGAGAGAAGAGAAATATCGATCTTCTTTCAGGTGATCTCAGTTCATGGGATCGAAATCGTTGAGAAAGAATTAAAACTCATCTCTTCGGTGAGGCTATACGTACCGAGCAGGGATTTCAGAGATCGAAGGAGGAGATTTGGGGAAATCAAAGGTTTTGGGCTTAGGAGGTGTTCTTGAAGCTTCTTACCTTTTCTACTACACTCCAAGTGTCTCAAACTACCTCGAATTATATATGTGATGTATATAACATGTTTAAGTATATTTGGTAATTTTCCATGTGAGGACTTATTTATCTGAGTAATAAGTTTGGTGTTTACAGAAACAATATAAGTTATTATGGGGTCTAAAAGAAAGTGAAGACCTGAGAGCGAGGACCCTAAATACAAATAGGGAGTTAATGTGCAAGTTGAGAAAGAAGTGATCAAATGGTAGAGTAACATGTGGCTTTCTAGGACTTTTCAGATTCAATTTGGCCTTGGGGCCTTGAGATCAGACAGAGGGGAATGGAATCAAAGTTTGGCTATCTCATTTTCACTTGGTTTCTTGTTAGTTAGGGGAGAGAGAGGAGGACAGGAAGAAGAGAAGGGAGAAGAAAGGGAGGGAGCTGAATGAAGGAGAGTTAGAGCTTGGGAACATTCGAGAAATAGGTATGAGACTCCTTGAAGATCAATTCATTGTGGTTTGTGTTGTTAGTAATTGTTATTTTTGGTTTATGGTCCTCAGTTGTGAAGAGTTGTAGCATGGAAAATGTTTGGTTTAGGGAGATGCTATCAAATTTTCCAAAACCTAAGTGAATGTTGGCCATAACTTGGCCTAGGTACTGTTTGAAATTTTCCAGTTGGAGAGGAAACCTAAGACTTGTGACCACATTTTCTAAGAAGAGCATAAAGTAATTGCTCAAGCTTTGGGACCCTTGAATTTGGAGTCGAAAATACTAGTTCTTGGACTGTTTGAAAATAAAGTAGTCAGTTGTTGAGGCATATCTTGAGTTTTGGTAATCAAATTGGATAGTTGTTTAGAAAAGACCACCTCAACACCGTAACTAAATGATGAAGAACAAGTTTCAAATTATGGAGTTAAGACCCCTGAAATCGGGTCTCATAGTCAGTTACTAGTTTAAACTGGGAAAACAGACCAGTTTGGCATTAAAATGCCATAACTTGAGTTTGGATGATTCAACTAGAGTGATTCCAATTTATGAGTAAAATAGATTCATAGAGGAACAATTTGCATGAAAGAAGCATGTTGAGATTTCGAACTCATTGTACCTAGAAAAAAAGTGAAGTCAGACCCTGTTTTGGGAAATGATTTTCATGCCATTTCCTATAGGATTTTGAGACATCCAAATGTCTCTTATATACTCCCAAAGTATTAGTGGAGATGGTTTTTGTATATGAAAATAAAGTGTTGATTATAACCTTTAAAGCTGAGATAAAGAAATGACTAAAAAAAAAAGTTATATGATTTAATACTAAATATTATGGAATAAATAGATATGATAATAAGGAGCATGAATTCTAGCCATATGAAGAAAAGATATTACATGTATAGTTGCTATATAAGAAAGCTGTGAAATACATTCATATGATTACTACAGAATGTAGAGAAAGTACTGATGAAGATTGAAAATAATGGATGAGTAGATATCTCTTATGCATACATGATATAAATAGTTATTCATATATGGGATATGTCTTGCAATAAGCCAAATAATTCTTCTGTGTCACACCTGCCCAGCCCAGGCGAAGGGGGACAGCCACGGGATTGGGACCTCCTTTATCTGAACTTTTTTGACTTTAGTAGAGGCCATTTCAATAACAAATCACTATATCATAATATAACTTGTAAAACTACTACCAAAATTAGTTACAAAATGTCTTATACATATACATGCACAGTCCCATTACTTCAGCCTTTATGTTCTACCCATAAAACTTTGTTACATTACGAATAAAAACACATCAGTGGACTCCCAATGGCGTGTTGGCCTTAGTGGATGAAGAAGATGCCTGGATATCCTCCCGATTTTCTGCAGATGAGACACCGTGCTAAGCTTCAAAGCAGTGGGAAGCAGTGAGATATAATGGCAGGAAGTGGTCCCAACATTCGGGATTTCATATAAGCATAATCGTATATCGAGTTTCATTATAACATAATTCTATAACAGAGTTTTCATATATTATAGTTCTTACCGCGTAATTTCATATCTCTACGGAGTTGAGCAGAGATCTTATACGGAAAGTACGTAGGTACATTACAAAACATATGGCGGTTTCTTATGCTTTCTTCTTGCTCATTGTTGGATTCTTTATCATATAAATGTTTGCACATTATAGTTTGACCAGTAACAATGAATAGAGGGCCCTTGACACAATCGTGCAGAGTGCAGTGCGATCTTGAACAAAGACGTGTACCTTGAGTATGGAGTCTGTGGCATAATCTTGCGGGAGTCTTAGTGGCACTAAACGGAGGCATTTTCATATGTGAAAATAGAGGTGTGCGCACGATGCAAAATCTGATCTTATTGAGAACCAAACGTGCTATTCATTCCTTCTCCAGATCTCAGATAGGTATATAATTATATCTAATACTAAACATGTTATTTCTTAAGACGATAGCAAATGAGGGTAGAAACAATGTACTTGATGACATGGTGTTGAGGTGAAGCCGCTTTACCTGGTGTCATCTGAGCATTTTTCATATAACGTTTATACTTATGCGGACCCTTTCATTCTTGTTAGGATCTATAAATTTAATCCCATTTATCAGTAAATATCTTCAGCTGGAGATCAACAAGGAATGTGATTCTATAGTGTAGAAAGAACAAACTAGGAATTTGTAGCATACGCTGGGCGTGACGAGTCTTCTGCAGTGAGGTTCACTGGAGTGGGTTCCTCGCTGAGTGGATTAGAAAGTGCACGAAAACTCTGGCCTCTCGAGTTCACTTTAAAGCCTAGGGACCTCTTTAGTGGAGCTCCACACTGGTACACTCTTTACCAGACCAGAGGTGTCAATAGTGGAACATGAAATGGCGGTTGGCTGTTGCTATAGAAAATTTCCTTCCCGAACCAAAACCCGACCAGCGAAACCATCCCCTTACTAACGACAACATTTCTAATGGATTTTCATACCTGACTTAGACAAAGAGGTTCCATACATATAGGTTCCACATCACCCCAGTAATCCTTATATAGTTCATATTACATGATCTTGAACACTTTAACGCTAGCTTCCTTTTCTTCTTCTTCTTCTTCTCTTATTCTCTTCTTTCTCTTTCTACGAGCTTTGGCCTTAAACCCAAAATGAAAAGTTCTAAGATATGTTTTGGTCTTATCCGTTTTGACACTTTTGATTTTTCTATTTGATATCAACTTTCATCTATTTACCGATAGGCTTATCACAATTCCTACTTTAACATATACTCTTATTATTTTATAGCCTTTAGTCCTGTTTACAGTACAAGTACCATAGTACTTGAGTTCAGAAAAATCTAATTTTACTTTATATCTTTATAAAATTTACATAAAACTATAGTGGGTCTAATTTAAGTTACAATTCCCACCAAAAGGGTTTAATCTCGAAATTCATATCGAGTGAAGAATTTTTGGACTCACATGCCCCTCGTGTATTGATTCGGTTCTTGAGTTGCTTCCCTTATCTCTAGTGGTGTTGCCAAAGCACCTTTACAAGATAGACTTATTTGTTTCGTAGTAGTTTTACTTCACGATCTAGAATACCTTTTGGCTCTTCATCAAAAGTGAAGTTTGATTGCACTTGTATATCTTGTACTAGTAATATTTGTGATTCATTATGACATGCTCAGCATTGGCACCTTGGAACACGTTATGTAGTTTTATTACTCGGCTGAGAGCTGAAATAATATCTGGTCAATTCTTTCTAAAATCATCTGATCGATAAACATGAACTTGAATTTTCTTTCTTTCAATGGAGTATCTTCCTCCATGGTGATACTTTCGAGAAAATCGATTTTAAACTTTGCCTCTGTCCTTTCTTTTGGTCTTTGTAGCCTTACACATATCTTGTAGCTTTTAACCTTTGTTAAATGATCAAACTTTTCTTACATCTTTTCACTAAGTGGGATTAATTACTTTATAGTTCAATTATGTCAACATCTGGAGTTCATTTTCTTCCACTTTGAGAAACCATGAAACATATAGTATAGATGATAAGCGCTGACTAACATAGTAATTCTCAGGAAATCTCTGTGCGATTTCAAAATCTAGCACCTGACCCGAGAAGCATATCTTTAACACTTGAATCACTCTTTCAAATAGTACATCCCCATTTGTGGATGGAAAATAGTACTCAAATTGATAAGTACCCATAGTTGGTAGTAATTCACAAACAAACGTCATAGTTGATCAAGTGATTGGTAAGTGAAGCGAACTTAAGTGATCTATCTATGATTACCGAACTGAATCATGTTTTCTTTTAGTGTGAAGACGGATGCAAATCCATAGTTATATTTATCCCACTTACATTATGAGCTGAATGAATTTGTAACCGGATGGTACAATCTATTCGACGCACCCGTGTTTGAACCTATCTTGCATCTTTATCTCCTTTTTATCACTTACCACCAATAGTAGTGTTTCAAAATCCTGGCACATCTTGGCCACCCTCTGGATCTATATTGAATAATTATTGTGACTTTCATACATCAATTTCCTTTACAAATCCTGGACATTCGGTACATAATGCTTCTTATAAAATAAATAGCCATCATCATTTATACAATAGTTGATATTGTCTGTTTCACAACTAATTCTTACTTTATAACGATATATACTTACTGGGCATCAATCATCATGTTTCGTCGGTATAACTCTTAATTGAGCTAACAAAGTTCCATCATATACAATTCCATGCATAACAGTGTCAAGGACCTTATAATTATTTTTTCTGCCGAAGCATCTACCATTGGCTTTTCTGAGAGTGTGTAATCAGTTGTGCAATCATAGTCCTTGAACAGACGACCACCGATGTGCCTCAAGTTGATTCTTTCTAGGTAACAAATACGCAGACTTTATGATCTTGTAAGATTCTACATTTTCACCATATAAGTAATGTCGCCATATTTTCAATGAGAGCGGGTTGTAACTCTACGATCATGTAGGATAATTTTGCTCATGTGATTTCATCTGTCTAGAGGCATATGCCACCACTTTTCCATCTTGCATCAATACACATCCCAAGCCTATCTTTGAGGCATCATTATACAAAGCATATTCTACTACCAAATGGTGATTGCTCTTGGTGTGACTAAGTATTTTTGCTTCAATTAAGGCTTATTTGGCACGTCATCCATTCAAACTTTACCCCTTTATAAGATAGTGAGCGTGAGGAGAGTATGACAGAAAATCCTTTTACAAAACAAATGGTAATGCCTAGCTAAACCCGAGAAACTTCTCTACCACGTTTGAGGTGGTTTCAGGTGTCAGCTTAAATCTTAAGTACAGAGTGGAAGCTCTAATACCCTCTATGAATCTGTTCTGGCTTACAGATGACACTTCTTAGCTAAAAATAACATTTACTTAACCCAGCAAACAACTTTTCTCTCTCAGGATACGCAACACTATCCCTCAGAATGTTGTTCTGCATTTCTTGTGCATCCTTAGAATACAGATGTCATCAATGAACCACCTACCCTTATGATTGGTCAAACCAGGGTGGAAAATCCTATTCATTCAGGAAATTATTGAATGCGTAGATGCATTAAATCATTAAAATGGCATTACTAAAAACTCTGTAATATATCTGGATACAAAAATTGTTTTGGGACATGACATCTTTCACTTGAAGTTGATAATACCCTGATCCTTGAGTCTATCTTAGAAAAGACACTTCTCTTTCAAGTGCGATCAGAAAAGGTCTTCTATTCTCGTGGATGTGTTTATTGTTTTCTTGTTACCTTCCCCATTTGTTGCCAATATAGTTCCTGAAGTTGAGTCTTCAACTCTTTTTAAATTCAGTTGAGGCCATCTGATAGGAGTTTTCTTAAATAGAGTGGGTCCCTTATCATGATTTCAATAGGCAAATCTACTTCCAGAGTAGCGGCACGGTGCAAGGAAACCGTTAGGAATTTCTTTTATCTTGGGTGTATTTTCTAGATTTACCTGTCTTCTCTTAAGTCAAATTACCAGCCAAAAGGCACACAACATTTTCTAAGAACGTGGGCTTTGCATATGTGAGATTACATTTGAGGTAATCCAGTCGGTTCACTATCTGATTATTCTTGGCAGTCAGGACATTTAAGCCGGTATTGTTTTTCTTATGCAATCCCAGCTATGGCCGATGTTTGGGATAACCAATCCATGCCAAAATCAAATCAAATCATGAAAGAATAGTAATCTGATCAGTGAGAAAGAACATCTGGAAGACGACGCTAGGGGACGGTCATATAAGTCGGTTGATAGCACTGTGGGGACTTTAGTAACAAGCATGTCATATGCTCGAGAGTTCTCTTGATGGCGATTTATCTCAGATTGTTCAATGCATATATAGAATGTGAGAACCTGGATATACCAACATACATTGTTGTCATAAAGAGAGAAATTACCCATAATCTTGGTACATCACGATCTTATGAAACTCTCATAGCATAAGCTCGAGTTGGGATGTAGTAGTGGGAGGAAGATTTACTATTTTTGATAATACTTCCTTGCTGCCTTGAACTGCACCCACTCTACCTCTCTTTGAGTCAATGGAGGTATATTGATCCCTCGGCCACTTCCTTGAGGATTTTGAGACTCTAAATCCTGGACAGTCTCTTTTATAAAGGTAATTAAGTAACTACCACATGCGGAAACAACTTTTAGTTACCTATGAATACAGATGAAACCACAGCCACCAAAATTCAGGCTTGAAATCTCTAACCTCTTTACCGAGGAGCACCTCTTGAGAACTTTCTTTGACTTTTTTTCTTTCCTGGAAACTCTTTGTTTCCCTGGCTTCCTCCCTATTTTCATTCTTCCTTTTCCAGTGATAAATTTACCACTTTACTAAATAATGTCACGATTGTAGGAAGTGCCTCTTATGGATTCCATTAGGCCATCCCTCAAATTGCCATGGAAGAAGTTTCAGTAAGGACAATTCCGATGTCAATATACAGGCGACTAACTCCTTTTCATACTCATGTGGATTCCCTTGTTTCATATTCTAAATTGCTTCCACTTGAGTCTCTTTGCCATAGTATCAGCATTGGCATACTTTTCTTAAACTCTTGGACAAAGAAATCCCATGAAGTTGGGTCTAGAAGCAATGGATTTCTTAGAACTAACTTCCACCAATCATAAGGTGCACCTTGTAGTAGTGAGACTACACATTTAGCCATTTGTTCAAGTGGACATTGACCGATCAGAGTCTTTGTAATTTCTGGCAACTGAAAACTATCGACTCTTCAGCTTGTACCATGGAGTTCTTCTACTCATGCTTTCTTAAAATCAATCAGAGCTTGGGGCTGTGAAGTTGATTTAAGACCCTCCGTATCTGAGAAAATTTTAACAACATTGAGTTGAAGTATATTTATACAAGGCTGAGTTAGAGGACAGAGCGGATGGATCAGATCATCGATTGGCAGCTTTTAGTTGTTTCCTCCATAACTTCTTAGGATTGATCCATTCTATACAATATGAAAAACAGAAAGCACATCCACATTAGGCGACACATAATCTATGTAGGTGCATTTTAACCTATCGGATTTTCAAGCATGCCTAAACCTAAGCTCTTATACCCACTTAAAATACGCCCTACCCTACGCTGGCGAAAAGAGCGCGACATGGGACTCTAGGACTCCCACACTGAACTTTCTGACATTGGTGATTTATTTCAATAAACAAATCCATATATCATAATACAACCTTAAAACTACCAGTAATAATTGTTTAAAATATCTTCTTCATATACATGCAGTCTCATTTACTTACGCACCTGACTCCATATTACAAAACTTTGTACATTATAAAGCGAATAAAAAACCTATCTGGTGGATTCTCTATTCTTTGTGTTTCGCCTTGGCGGATGCGAAATGTCTGGGATGTCCTCTTCAGTACTTACACGGATGAAACACCAGTGCTAAGCTTATAACTTAGTGGGAAACAGATAACATATATGACCACTTGAAGTGGTCCACATTTACAGGATACATATAACACCAATGCATATGCCGAAGTTGTCCTCGCGAATTCTATAACATAGTTTTCATATAACACCATTCTTATAGCTGAGATTTCATATCTCAAAATGAAGTTCGGAAGCAGATCTTGTTTAGAGAGTGCAAGTAAGTACATTCACTGAGAACTATAAGCGATTTCTTAATACTTCTTAACATTCATTATTAAATTCTTATCATATAAATATTTTTTGTATGAGCATTCTTTCAAATGAATCAGAGGACTTGTGTATAATAGATTTTTGGTATGATGCAATCTCTTGAATAAAGACGTGTACCTTGGCAACAAAGTGTTGCTGCACAAGAGTGTCGCCGCACCTAAATGACGTGCTGCCTACGTAATAGAAATTGACGTAACTGCCGAAATCTTTATCTGCTGAACAAACGTGCCTTATAATAAGTGTCGTAACCGTCACGGGTGTTGTCACCTTTGAGCGGGGCCTATTCATTCCACTATCACGGTCTCAAACTGTATACAATTATCATCATGAGCTTGTTATATTGTTCTTAGGAAAGCTGCGCCAGGCGAGGAGCCCAGCGAATGTTTGTCGAGCGGCGTGGATCGTTGGTGAAGCCGGCTTTGCCTCGGCGAGCGAGTACAAAGCATTTTTCATATAACTTGCCGCCTTGCAGAGCCTTTCATTCACTTGTTGGGATCCTGATTAAATCATTTTATGCACAAATATCCTTCCCATTAGAAATTAAACAAAATGCCGGTTAGTGTCGGTAAAAGCGGGACTATAGCTTGGCCTGGGCATGGGGTTACTTTAGGCGTGGGTTCTATGCCCCTGAGTGGATTAGAAAATTCGAAAAACTTCGGCATAAACTCCACGCTAGGCATGCACTCCCCAACACAGCGTAGAGATATCAGAGCAAAATAGCGATTTATAACATTTATGAATTTCCTTCGAGCAAAACTAACTCAACCAAACTCCAAAATAAACCTTATAAACTCATCTTGCAATAACATTTCTAATAGGATTTTCTAAGCTTAAACAAGAGGATTTCCACTTTATATGGGTTCCATACTAGTAATCCACACACATATAGTTTCCATACAGATCTTGTTTCCCTTTAACTAAGCTTCATTTCTTCCTTTTCTTCTTCTTATCTTCTTCTCTTCTCTCTTACCCCTTCTCTACGGAAAATATTAGCCTTAAGTAATGAAAAATTCTCAGACCGTATTTGGTCTTATCCCAGTACAACATTACTTTTAATTTTTCTATTTAGTCCTCCGACTCTCTGTCATTTGCAAGTGAGCTTATCTTATTCCTGCTAACATATATATAACATGACCTTTAAGTCCTCATTTACAAATTACCAATTTTACACTTAGTACTTGAGTTTCGAAAAATACAAATTTACTTTTCTTATACTCTGAAATTGCCATAAAACTACTAAGACTATTTAAGGTGTTCTGACCTGTATGACCAGGTAGATGGATAGATGGGCATGGATTCTAATTCTTGCAACATCTTTGATATAGTTGGCTCTGTTGCAGGTTGATGATGACATGGACTTCGTTTGGGTCTGTGATACTATTTGGGTCATCTGATAAAAACCTGAGATAGAATCATTATACAATGTTGATATATTTTATGAATACATACAGGTTCACTACAAATCACCTTCTTTGGAATATGCAGACATAAAACATGTAAAATAGATAAAGTGATATTGATCAATGAAACATGAATCATAACATACAGAAGTAATTTGTAAATATAATGAAAATATAAAATACATGACTAGTCATTAATACTATGACTAAAATGATATGGAATTCGATAGATAAAGCATAGGAAGTTAACATAGCACGAGATTAACATAATGGCAATTAAATTATTTAGTGTGCAAGTTCGTAGATGTGTAACAAAAGTTTATATATATATATATATATATATATATATATACTATACATATATATATATATATATATATATATACTATGCATAACGAGGTTGCACGAGAATATTATAAATGTGATGATATTCTTACGCGTGGCATCATGCGTAAGGATCCTCACTAGCTTTTTGCTTAACTGTGGGTGTTTGTATCCATGAGTGCAGGGAGGCGGCTAGAGAGCAGGACGACCATCATCAAGGGTCCATCTTAGCGATAGGTACTCCTGAGTGTTTCTATTTAACGTGTTGCTGACAATGTGTTGTATATAAACTTTGGTGCAGCGAAAGGATTTGTAAATACTTAGCGTGAAAGTGATATTTTGATCGCCTCAAAATAGTAGGAGAACATAAATACAAACTGATTTTGTAATATATGTTAAGGTACATGATTATATTTAAGGAATGTGATACAAAACCTGATTAATCAAGTTTAAAGTCATAGTTTAAATGCTTTCCCTATCTTCTGAGTCTTGGGATTGCAGAGTGTCACAGAGGACTACTAATCACTTTGTTTTATTTCTATTAGGCTACAGGTTAAGGGTTGTTGGTTTATTTTTCTACATTTGGGGTTATTGGCTTTATTTCACACCATTTGGTTAAAGAAATTTGTTTTAGTTGATTTATACTTTTAGGATGATTTAAGAAGTTTAATGCGGCTTTATTTCTACCCTTTGGGCAGATTA
This sequence comes from Tetrastigma voinierianum, assembly GCA_016808115.1. Classification (NCBI taxonomy): domain Eukaryota; kingdom Viridiplantae; phylum Streptophyta; class Magnoliopsida; order Vitales; family Vitaceae; genus Tetrastigma; species Tetrastigma voinierianum. The sequence continues at coordinate 155,881 of JAEQBH010005350.1, forward strand.
GGGAGCTGTTGGTTTACCTTTGGGGATGATTAAAGGGCTGTTTAGTTTATTTGTTTCCACTTTAAGTTGATTTAAGGTGTTGTTTGGCTTTATTTCTACCATTTAAGTGGTTAAGGGTATGTTTGGTTTCTTCTACGCACAGGCTAATTTAGGGTTGTTATGTGCTATTTAAGGCTGTTGGAGTTGTTGGGGCTGATATGGGACTGGCCACCGCAGATTTTGCTAGTAATATTTTTGCCTATTGGCTGTTTTGAGGCATGATTTAGTTATGGCCTGGGAGGGATTGTTTATTGGCTTGTTTAATGGTTGTTTAAAGATTGTTTGAGTTAAAATTGTGTATAATTTATTTTTAAAGATTTAGGTTGAAGTGTGGACTATTTATATGTAACATTTTTGAAGGCCATGACCCTTGGCTAATTTGGACTTTTATATGGGTTGTTTTGTGGGCATATCATGTGCTACATTTGGCCTTGAGGATTAAGGGTGTTATTACTTAATTATGTAATAACATGCTTGGTTGTGGTTGCTAGATAAAATGTCAATATATGTGTATTAATATATTAACATTGGGAGGAGTTTTTATTTGGAGATCCTATTCTGTATAATGTGATTTTCCATGATACTTGATGAAATGTGTGGATTAAGACATGTGTGACATTCCTTCATATTAGACATGACGTACGACATGCAATCAGTACATTCTGTTACATATACTACGAAGTTATTGCATTTCATATAGGTGTAAGTCACATGGTTAATCAATACACATTTAGTAATTGATAAGTGACTCGTACCGTTTGACCAAGTTCAACATAATCATGTGCATGACATGAAAAAAAAAAAAAAAAAAAAAAGTGTTGGTGCTAAGTAAGGAAGAGCTAGACACTCCCTCGGTGGGGGCAGGTTCTTTGGTTCATACGCTCAGACGGTGAAATTAAAAAGAAAAAGAAAGAGTGTAGATAGGCTTGGATGGCCCGGTATGATTCTAACATTCAACTACCTAGAAAGACACATGGTTTGTTTATGGCGGTATTACGTGGTATAACATCCAACAAGTTTTGATTTATAAACACATGACTTTTATTTCAAAGGGATCATTGGATGTAATTCATTAATGACGGATTTTATTACACATTGGCATTGCATTGTGTGGTAGGAGTTGGCAAAGACTCGGGGTATGGTGCACGAGTGAGTTTCATCCCATTTCATAGCATGACATGTGAATTCAACTAAATTTGCATATTCTTACTTAGAATATTGATGTGAATGCAGATTCTCGAATGTGAACATTGCTTGTGCATGGAGTGAGGAAGTAGCCTTTGTAGAATTACACCTCTTTGGGCATGGCTCTACCTCAGGGAAAACATTTTAGGTCTGCGGAATGCCTCAGACAACTCTCATTCGGGGCCTCGAGGTGAAAGGAAATGAAGCTTGTGGCTTTACAACTCTTTTATATAAACTTTTAGACAAACTAGTTTTGACATGTACTTTATGTAAAGAGTTGTAGTCTGAACGAAATATAAGTTGTTTTTAACATAGTGATGCATGTTTTTACTTTGAATGTGGATAAATAGACCAGTGGTCAATTTTTACTCATAAATAGACCAATCTCTGATCATTGTGTTATATTAGGCCTTGGATGGGTCATGTTATTATATATTGTACAAGTTGGGTTTTGGATAGAAGCTTCTAGGTACAAGGGACTGTCTGATTTTGTTGAAATTATGGATCACTTGGCATTGCAGTGGGACACAGCGGTATCGAGGTCCTACGATATCCACAGACATTTCGCAGGTTGATGGGTCATCAATGGACCCCCATATTTTGAGGTGTCACAGGAAGGGTGTAGCGCTATATTGTAAACAAAAGTTCTTATAACCATAAAGATCCAGGTAGCTTCACCATTCCTTGTGCTATAGGGAGCTTTATCTTTAGAGAGAGCTCTTTGGAAGGCTTGGTGCAAATATAAATCCTCACTTTGTCTGTTTAAAACAATTTCCCAGGCAGGGTCAGCATTCAACTTTGCAATTGATAGATCTCTCCTCATCTGTGTGTTATGTTGAAAGATGTCCTGGTAAAAGTGGATAAATTTATCTTCAGGGTGACTTTATCTGTTCTAGACATGGAAGAAGATAAAAGAATTCCCCATTATCCTTGAAAATGTTCTTAACTTGAGGGTAGAGCTTTACTAATTGATGTGCAGAGTGAATTGGGGCCAAGTCGAAAAGAAGAAGTAACCTTAGTATCTTTAATGCTATCAAACATCCATGAAAATGATAATTTGCTTTAGTGTTGATGTCATGGAGGCTATAGTCTAGCTAGGATTTGCTTAGATCTTGGAGACTAGCTTACTACATAGAAAACTTGGATGCAATGGAAGATGAGTAAGGAATTAACATGTGGATGGATTCCTTCGGACCAACTAGAAGGAAATGCTGCAAGATTTGGGAGCTAGCCAGATCCGTCGTTCCCTCTATTAGGCAACCTAAATTCTAGAAAAGCCAGCTCCAGCCCACCTAAGATACTCTTATCTTGGTGCCTCTTCAACACTGTCGGATATCTCCTTTTTGCTTTCTCAAACCAAAGAAGCAAGATTGTTGAGGGTACTCCGTGAGCACAAGGGAGAAATTGGTTGGTCTTTAGCAGACATCAAAGGCATTTGACCTTCAATGTGTATGCATCGCATCATGTTAGAAGATGATAGCAAACCCACTATTGAAGCATAAAGAAGTTGAACCTAATAATGAAAGAGGTAGTGAAAAAATAAGTATTGTAGTGGCTTTATCATGAGTCATTGCTCCTATCTTTGATATGTAGGTTAGATCCAGGTTATTCGAATTGGTTCCTAAAAGGAGGATGACGATAGTAAAAAATGAGAATAAGGACATGGCTCATGAACAAATAGTGGATGTGTATATCAAACTGATTATAGAAAGTTGAACAAAGATAAGTTCTGTTGGGTTATGAGTGCTCGGATGCGTTTTAAAGGTGCATGATGTATATATTTTCAAACATGGTAGAGGGCGATTGAAGTGTTCATGGACCAGGCTTCGTGAGTGGGTACTTCATTTGATGATTGTCTCATAAACTTGGAATATGTTAGTTAGATGTGAAGAGAAAATTTGGTGCTCAATCGGGAGAAATATTGCTTTGGTGAAGGAAAGGCATTGTCAGGCCTGAGATCTCGAAGAAGGACATTAAGGATGACAAGGTTAAGTTTGGGATGATGAAGCTCCCCCTCCAACTGGTGAAAGAATCATAGCTTTTTAGGGCATGTACAGTTCTATAGGAGGTTCTATTAAGATTTTTCAAGATTTTTAACTCTTTTAAAATCTTCTACCTTGTCGAGCTCTTGATTTGGTAAAGATTGCATACCAAGTTTCACTCTATAAGAAAAAACTCATTTGACACCTATTGTGTTGCTTTGTTAGAGATTGCCATTCCATATTGATGTGTGATACAACTGATTATGCCATAGGGGCAATTTGGGACAAAGGCGAAACAAGGTATTCCATGTTATCATCTTGTCACCAGTGAGCACCACAATGGTACCAGTGAATTATGCAACAAGCGTGAAACCAGAGGTTGCTCGCCATCATGTTTGTGACAGTTTTCCCACTATTACCATTTAGAATAAGGTGGTTGTTACACTGATCTGCTGACGATAAATTATCTTTTATGGAAAGAAGGATCACGAATCAAGACTTATCCATTGGGTTCTACTTCTTTAAGAGTTCGATTTGAAAGTTAGAGACAAGAAGGTATGAACACGGTGGTTGATCACTCTTGGGTCAAGTTAGCCGAATGTGATGTGCTTCAAAAGAAGATTTGTAAGTGTGAAATTTTCCTAATGAACAACTCTTATCTATCTCTCATGTTGAATCAACCCCTTGGTTTTTGAACTTTGTTAATTATCTTGCCGCCGGAGTCTTACCTTTAGATTGGTCTTCAAGCGAGAAAAGGTTCGAGCATTTTTTATTGGGAAGATTTGATGTTGTGTATAGCATTATTTGATACGATTGATTAGAAGGCGTGTTATTGAAGATGAGATGCAAGCCATTCTTCCCCATCATTGTCATTCTTTGATGTAGGTCACTTTGGATAAGCGGCAGTAAAGTGTTATAGTGTAGTTCTACTAATGACTTGTTTAAGGATGCACATAAATTTGTAATGGCATGGATAGGTGCCAAAAGACGAGTCACATATAAGAAGAAATGAGATGCCCTTGAACTTTATCTTGGAGGTTGAACTCTTTGACGTATGGTGAATTGATTTCATGGGACCATTTCCCTCTGTCACCCCAACAATCAGCCCATATTGTTGGCAGTGGATTATAACTTTCCAAATGGGTGAAGTCATTGCAACCCCCACAAATGATCACGAAGGTGGTATTGAGTTTCTAAAGAAGGAACATCTTCCTGAGATTTGGAACCCCTCGAGGACATAATAAGTGATGGGGAACCACTTTGCAACAAACAAATTGAGGCACTTTTGTTTGATATGGGTCTTATATAATCGCTTTGGCATATCACCCTCAGGCTCAAATGGAGCAGCTAAATCTACAATAGATATCTCAAAGAAGATTCTTGACAGTGGAGTTCTTCCTTCCAAAGTGACGATGAAGATGATGATGAACTTTGGGATATCGAATGACTTTTGGGGAAATGCTGACAGGATCTCACTCCCCATAGGAGCTTATCTTTGGTAAGGCATGCCACCTTCTAGTTGAGCTTGAACACATAGCTTATTGGGCTACGAGACAACTTAACATAGATTTGAAAGCGGTGGGGGAAAAGCGAAGTTACAATTGAATGAACTTGAAGAGTGCAGGATAAAAGCCTATAAAGATTACGAACTCTACAAGGCAAGGCCAAGACATAGCTACGACCAAAACTTATTATTTGAAAGAGGAATTTGAGCGGGATAGCAGTTCTTTAATGAATTCAAGATAGGTTATTCCTGAAACTCAAATCTGATGGTCGGGCCATTTATGATATCTCAAATCTTTCATATAGATGGATTCAAATCAAGCACCAGTGGCGACCAGTGAAATTGTTAGACAGGTTGATATATTATCGATGATCAACCACAAAACAAGACGTCATCTTGGAAATTACCTACCATGATTGAATTACATTGAAGAGTGTATTGAAATATTGTGTTCTGATTGGATTGTTGGGCGTATTCTGTTGAGATGCAAAAATTTGAGCTAGATGTTCATTAACACTTCTTGGGAGCAACCAAACTTTAGGTAATCATTTTCTGCCTTTTTTTCACATTTTTCTCTATTTTGACTTCATGATTCATCTTCATTTCTGTCATTGCTTATATTTTCTTATTTATTTTATTTTACTTGATTGTATTTTATTTTCTTCTTTCAATGTGAGTCATTTGGTATGTTTTTGTTCGGGGATTGTAGGTTCTCATGATGTGATTTTGGATTCAGGCCAAAATTTTGGAAATCAAGATGTGGCATAACGGTCTTCGGAGGGCGATGAAAGTCTTCGTGAGTGTTCATTTGATATTAGTGTGAAGATTCGATTGGAGGTTGTTACTATTGGAGTTCGAAGCAATTCCATCTTTGCGACATAAATCCTAGAGATTGATGATGGAATTATGGATGCTTTCTGTATGATCATAGGCAATTTCACACTACAGCATGGAATGTCACGCCATAGCATCAAATCTGAAGGATGGATATAGAGGCCAGTATAAGGCATGATTTCCATCACGCTATAGATTACATCACACCTTTTTGAGGATTTCAAAATACCTTTTTTTTTTTTTTACTTTTTTCTTTTTCCTCCTCCTTCACAACCCATACACCCTCCATACAGCCTAACCACATTTCTATCCCTCTCCATCTTGACCTCTTCGTTCGCCATCTCTGATCTCTCCTCCATAAATCAGCCCCTTTCTCATTCTCTCATCTGACACAAACCGTCATCTAACCTGGTCTGTGAAATTTGTCTCTTTCCTCCATCTCGACTCATCCCAATATCTAATGCGTGGAGAACAAAGAATGGGGTGAATCACATTATTGTTAGATTCATGAAGAGCAATATATCTCTTGTTTGTAGTTTGGTGGCTTCTCATAATCTTGATTGCTCTATATAAAATTATTTTGACCACTACTGTTTGATAAATGTATCAATGACAAAAGCTTCAAAATTTTCTATATCTGTTAGCATTCTTTGAAAGCAAAACAAAAATGAATAGTCTCCACGCCACAGTTCTACATAAACTGAACTATTTTGACAAAAATTGTTCTCAGCAGGTGAGTTTCTCTTATAAAGGCATGTCACCCAAACAGAGACCCCATAAGAATGATGGTTTCTCCTCTTTGAGCAACTTTGATTCATCCAAAATCGTCAGCAAAGAAGCATCCAAGAGATCGACAGAATCAAGATTAAAAATTCATAAAGAAAAGGTTTTTCCAAAACCTTGAATGGTATAGCAAAAATTCAAATCAAGGGTGGATTAAACTCTGCTGACATCTAAAAGGCTATATATGACTCCCATAGTTCATGGTGATTTCATGGAAACTTATGCGGGAGCAAGGCAGAAAGTCTTTGTCGAGAGGGTTAATGGGTGTGCTTTGATAGAAAAGTGATCAACGAGCATTACAAGTTGTCGGAGGATAATTATGATCAATTGAAGTCTCTTTGCAATAATCTGAACTATGGTATGATCCTTAAGCGATTAACGGAATAATAGGTACGATTAGATGATAAATGGCCGATGATCTTCTTCCATCGAAGAGTCTATCTTATAGAAGATGTGGAACCACTTCACCGATTATCCCCAATGACAACATGGAGGTGAGCAAAGGCGTATTATCACTCTATGCCATTATGAAGACATTGCATTTGATGTGGAGAAGCAATAGAAAACATCATCTTGATGAACACAACGGGGAGAAACACAATCTTGGGCCTGACCCTCATTTTAGTGTAAAGAAAGCGAAGTCCCAGTTCACTGCCCATTTGGAAGAAAAAATTAGAGCAACCATGGATAACTCACAGTAAGGAAAGATGAGTCACTGTGTGATCAACAGTTCCAGAGAGTATATCCTTGACCATGAAGCATCATATTTTGAATATGGTGTAGAAGATGGGAAGAGGATAGGCCAGCTATGGCTGAGAGCTCAATACATATAAATGGATAATATCAATACTCTCTTTAAAGTGGCGACTTCGAAAAAAGCATGCTTTGACCAAGTACTAGCAAGCAAAGCTCTATTGGATGAAGATGAAATGTGTTGAGCTAAAATCTTGTGCTGAACTAAGCGTTGCGGGAGGCGAGCTCTCTCTCTCGTGCATCCATCACGGGAAGGGCGGTTCATCCACCTCAGGAACATTCCCGATGCCACCTTAGGGATCCCAGTTGTTCCATTTCCTCGAACTGGAGGTCAGGGGAGGGTGGTGGTCAGTGGATTATGCCAGGGGGCTTCCTGTTATTTCCTTTTGTCTTTCATGCTTTATTTCATTAGGGCGGGTTTCAATTCTAAGTTGGGAGGGAGTGGGTGGTGTTGATGTGTTTTGCAATCTCGCACCATGAGAATCACTTCGGATCTATACCATTGTCTTTTGTGTGTCTTGCATGTTTGTGAGTCTTAAACCTTGATTAAGTGTATTCTTTCTTTTATTTATTTTGTGTGTTATGTTGGTGTCTAGTGAGTTTGATTGGTGTTGGTGATAAATTAATAGAGGTACTTTTTGAGTTATTTTTGTGTTTGGGGGTTTTTATTGACGATCATCATGATACCATCATTATGTTTGCATGATCGGATTAAAGTGTAGTGAGTTGTGGGAATTGATACCAGATTTTCTTGTGTTTTTAGCTTGTGTTCGTATCAGACACACACACACCACTATCGTTCTACCATATATCACTTTTGATCCCGAAACCTTTTTTTCTTAGACAGCTGGCCTTGAAAGACACCATCTTTGGTGGTGGAATGCCTTAATGAAGAGGATTACTTGATGGCAGCAGTGACCCAAAATGTTCTCTGATATACGCCTATGTGCGCAAGTGCACACATCGCCTCAAGTAATAGCATGGAAGTATGTGTATCGTCAGCCAGTTAGGTTTCTTAAATACGAAATTAGGTAATCTAAAAGCTTTATTTGGATGGTGGAAAGGAAAATTAACTAAACTAAAATCTAAACTAACATCTGAGATAAAAATAAAATGAAGTCTTAGAGTTTAAAAGATTTCATTTAGCTAATCATTATGTAAATGAGTCCATATTATTCCAATTATATTCAAATTACTATTAATGGTAAGTCTCGCTGTGCATTAGTGAATCTCTCTAGAATCACAATCATATAGCTTAGGTAATTTTGTATATCTATAAGCCCCAGTCCTAAGAGCACAATGAACACAGGAAACAACAATTACCACCACAAAACCCCTGAAATCTCTTATCAATGGTAGATTGTGATGTTCAATCATGATAATTCAACTCTCATGATCATTGAACCTGACTCATGTCGTGGTGATTAATCTAATCAGCAAATGAAAGAAATAGATTAAAATTTAATAGAACTATAATCCAAACGTTAAATGAAGTAATCAAATCCAATACATAAATCTTAACTAAGCTACATCTAAAACCACAGAAAATGGGTTAGTTCATGGAGGGGATAAGAAAAACAACCAAAGAAAATGAAAACGAGAAAATAGGAGAAGAGGATAAATGAAGCCCCATTTCTTCTCTTCAAATCTTGTGTTCTTCTTCAGGCTGAAATCAATTCCACAAAAATTTGCCTTTGGGTGTTCCACCCAGAGATCTATCCTTACCCTCCATGAGCAGCTCTCTCCTCCAAACTCCCTCATCTCCAAGCCCTAATCTCTTTCTTTTAATGGCTAAAAAAATAGAAAGAGAAGAGATGGGCTTCAGAAAAATCATGGGCCACGACATCCGTTGCGTGGTGGATCACCTTCGACATGGAGAAAATGGGAGATACTAGAAGAGGGAATCTGCCATGCCATAACATGAAAACTCACTTCTGGGGTGAAAACTCCGCTCTGACATGAAGGCTTCTAGCGCTCACAAAAATTAAGCTTCATCATAAAACAGAAAATTCAAAAAACAACAAGTGAGAAATTTCAGCAGCTTGCTACTTTCCCCTCTGCCTTTTTGGATGCCATAACTTTCTACCTTGGACCAGGTGAAATCTTAGTGTCATTGGAAAGATCTTGAAATTTAGAATCCATCCATATAAATATTGACGGCATTGGAGCTCATCTGTAAGCAAAATGTCAAAATCGATGTTTGCTTCTACATCTTGTAACAATGTTTGCCCAGTTTTCCATTTTGCTTTATTTTTATTCAATTTTGCCTGATTCTAGCCCAATGGTTGGCACATCCTGAAGTGAGAAGAAAAGAAAGTAAATATGACATATTTTACTCTGCTGAAAGCATAAATCTAAGAAAACATGGGGATAAAATGAGTATTTAAGATACTCGTAGTGCCACTATATGAAGAAAAAGAAAAACAAAAGAGAGAAAGAAAGAAAAAAAAAAGAAAGAAAAGAGCCAAAAATATGAAAAAGAAAAAATAAGAGAGTTTTACTGTAAGTGGTGCTAAGGGTTTCTAGTTAGGTTTTGGGTGAAGTTGGCGAGGCCAGATGCTCAGTGTAATAACCGATTGGTAGGTCATGAGTAGATCTGCTACATAGACACCCTCCAGAACCCTTACAACATTTATCTATTGTTTTTATGTTTTATGGAATAAAGGTCAGTTCGACTAATATTTTGGTTAATTTGTTTTCAAATGAGTAAAAGCTGATTTTGGATTTGAAGAGTGTTTTGGAGCTTTTTGCCAAGTTTACACTATTAATTGAATTTTGTGGAAGAGTGTGTTGTGAGAACTGAGGGACAACTTTTCAATCACCATGCTTTAGTTTATGTCCTTTAGATAGTAAAATGGTGGATTATTGTTGTCCATTGTGTTTGAAGGAACTTGCTCTCAGTGTTCCGCATAATCTCATTCTTCTTTGATTTACTAACTTGTTGTTAGATGTTGGTGGCTTTTAGTTTATATTATTTTGGCAGTTTATCTGATTTTTGATTGATTGTGAGATTGTTGGTTTGTTTACTGGATACTAATATTTATTGAGGATGCGTGGATTTATAGTTTGAAGTGTGATGGTATCCTACTCTACTCATTTTTTACCTCCCTTGTTTGGTGTCGATTTCTGAACATTACAGTTTCAAATAAGCCCCTTTGATCATTATTTTATTTGATTTTGTGTTTAGAATCAATCAGTTACCAGCCAAATGCAAATTTGAGCAAAATTGAAGATCATTAAGTGAATTCATCAACATGACATAAATAAGACAAGAAAGGAAGCTTTCTAAGAGCCATAGTTCTATTAAAATTGAGAGGAATCCGATCGGAATTGGTTTTGAAGAAGAATGGGGAAGTTTTGTTGTAGATCAGGAGTTTCAAGAAAAGCTATCGCGAAATCCTCTACTTGTGGCGTAGGATCATCCTGTAGTAGCATGATGATCATGTTTCTAACATGATGATATCACTCTTAGTGTGATCATCAGAATAACCAGTATGTGACCTCTAGTGTCATATCTAACGTGATGATGTCATCCACGTTGTAACGTGATCTACACGTTATAGCGTGTGCGATTTTCCTAGCCATTTTTTGGGTCACATTGGGTGGTTTCCATATTGCATGTAATGACCCATTAGCCTTTCGAAGCCCATTCTAACTTTGCTTTTCTTGGAGTATTAAAGCGAGATTAAGACGAGGGGGTTGGCTAGAGAGACTAGAGGTATAGGGAGGCTGTAGGCAGAAAATTCAATTTTGAAAAGAGTAAAACAGTAATTAGGTTGGCAGAGCCCTAAATCTCGGATGCCGCGGCGGATATCCCACGTTAAATTGATCTCGCGAAATGTGACCAGAGAAAAGTTTTGTCAGTGCGGGAGCCGGTCGATCTTAGATTTCGGTGTCGTCGTCGATATTGATGAGATTATTAGAAGTCTACGGAAGTCAGGTAAGCAGTTTAAGTTCATTTACAATAAAGTGAATGAAAAATAAAAATTTTAGAGTGAAATAGTTTAGAATAGAGATAATAAATCGTTTATCCAAATGATAATAATAATAATAATAATAATAATATAATATTATAATAATAATAAAAAGAAAAAAAATCAATTTGTGGGAGCAGACTAAGGGGGGGAGAGAGAGACTGAGACGGAATTTTTTTTATTTTAATTTCCACTCTCTTTTCGTTTTCTTTCTGAATCTATGAAATCGGATCGTGGTTTCATCGGATGGCAAGGAGTGATGCGATGAGATCACGTGGACACCAAAAAAGTTGGAGTTTCGAAACCAAGCTCCATGAGGTGAGGTTTTATCCTACTTGAAGTTACATTTTGTTTAAATGTTTTGTAATGTTTGGGTTGGTTTAGGCGCCAGATGGGTTTGATGGTCCCAGAATCATGGAAGGCAGAAGTGTGAAAGATTTTTGAAATTTTAGACCCATTTGGGCGGTCAAACGACCCGTAGGGGCATATTTAGGGTGTTTGTTTAATAATTTATGAGCAAATTGTGATTCCTCAAATTATATGAATATAATTGTGTGTATAAACCATGGAGATAAATTAGATTTACCAATTATATGGAATATAATTGTAGTATAAACCATTGGAAATGAAATTGTGATTACTCAAGTGGCAGGCTAATTTGGGTGTTTGATCCGTAGTATTTGAATTACATGTGGTGTGAATTACCAATTTGAGAATTCAAATGATGTATATTGATATATATATTGTATAAATGGTTTGGAAATGGCATAATGTATTTTCATATGCCTTGGGTAACTTAGAGATTAGGTGTTAATGCATGACATGAATTTAGAAAACGAACATAGTTGAAAGGAATTTCTGGGGATGATTTTTGGAGGAGTGGGTTGGAGATGGGCAGCCGGATCATTTGGATGAGGACCATGGCCCATTGAGCTCCGCAATAGTCGCCTCGGAGGTAGTCCCATATTTTTACAGGCACGTTCGGTGTATTTTCAAGAACAACGGTTTGTTTTGAAAGTGATATTTTCTCATACGCCAAGCACAGGCAAGTGTGAGGGGAATTGATGAGGACTTCCGAGACATGGGAATGGGCGTAGACATTGAATAGATGTAGCGTTACTTGAGTGTGTGTTTATTTTGGGCATTGCATATCTTGCTTAGGTGAGGTAACCCAGGGTGATTCCACTACTAGGCGATAGCTCACCTGTCGAGGATATTATTTTAAAGTCTGAGGGGAGCGTCGAGAGACGGCTCGCTTGAGGCCCGATTTTGAAGAAAGTCGAGTTGTGACACGATGTTTTGGATATAATACGTGTGTTAAATTGTAGATTTTAATATGTATTTGTGATAAGAGTAATAAAATAACTCTTGGTTATTGGAATATAGTTGGGTACATATTTGATGAGTATTGATCACGAGAATGACGTGTTGCTGAAGTATGTGTCTTGTAATCAGATGGGTGCAAATGGGATTGTGGTGCGTGACCGGACACCCCCAGGGCGTCCACGGGGCTATGACTTTCTATAGTTTGTTTTATTCTTCTCATTTTCTCGTGTTTTCTCATCTTTCAAATTTGTAACTCTATTATGTTGTAGGCTTTTTCTCCCAGTTTTGAGTTGGATTTGAAGCTTAGATTATGGTGGTTTTGGGTTGTAGAAGACACGTGTTTGGTTCTTGCTTGTCAGTGTTTATATGGTTTAGCACCCAACTTTGAGTGATCTGTTGGCATGTTAGACAGCTAAATATGAATATGAGAAGAGAATGGTAGGATTATATCATGCCTGCAGCACCATGCTCTCCCACACAGATAGAGATATTTGTGGATTGTATGTGATATTATTGGTTTTATGGCCTTTAATACTACGAGTTATGATGGTTTGAGGTAAGTATAGTAAAACCTTTTTCCGGGTTAGCTAGTTGTAGCGAGAAATAATAACTTCGATCATTTTAAAATCTATCTTTACCGATAATTAGACGAATAGCATGGTGTACTCACCTAGTTGTGCATAAGAGATTTGTCAAATGAAACCCAAAACCATAGGTTCCCTTATTTTTATACAGTTCTTCATTGCTTGACTTGACTTTAGAATAGTTTTTCTTATGACAGCGTAGTAAGGCTTCATCTCTTATTTTACATAGGATGGATAGAGTTTGAGTAGAATAGGATTAAATATTATAATATTGTTAAATCTTATTAAAAGAGTCAAAAAAGGCATATCATTTGGTGTTTAGTGAACTTTGTTGTTAATATATAATTTACAGTCATATAAATATCTATTTCTAAAAGTAAAATGTCGATGTAATATACATATGACATATATGTAATTATTCGCTGAAAACTTCGAAATCATCATATTGAAATTACATGCGAAGAATTTTGTCTTAGATTAAGTTCACATATATTTTAGACATATTGCGTTAATGTTCGCGGCATGTATTATTAGTGTTTTCTAAACGTATTACATTTATGTGATTGATGTGTTGTTAGTTGAAATCCATTGTGTGTGACAAACAAAAGTCGCATTAGGTAATAAGAAAGTAGGGAATAATGAAAAAAGAATAAAGGCCGAGTAAGTGCATTGATCGATCATAATCAGGAAACTGAGTCGAGGGTCTTTGATGAGTATCTATATACTCTATTTTCCTCTTTGTTTAGTTGGATTTTGAGTTATTATGGTTGGGCCAAAACCCTCGTTGTCTCCTTTATCGAGTTGTGCTTTGAGTGATCAACGGTTGTTTGAGCGAGATGAAGATGTTAAGTGTTGATTGTATCATGAGCACAATTCAGACTTGAGGCTCAAAGAATGTGGTGCATAAGTACTTAATCTATGATTAGCGATATTGAGAAGAAAGAATAAGGATTAAATCTATTAACGGCTGGGAGATTCATAAGCTAAGAAATTCACATTCTGTAGTGTGGTGATCTGCTACATCCATAAGGGTGATATGTAATGGTGAATTTGAATGAAGAGGTAAAGATTGACATTCTTTTTCAACCATTTTCTTTTATAAATTTCTCTTCAATAGGTCTTGAGTTAGAGCCCTTAGCCTTAGAGCGGCTTAGTGTGTAGAGGAATGAAGCTTTCACTAGCTATCTCTTCAGGCTTTGGAATACGGATGGCCATCCTTTATCTTGCACTTGTATGTGTTTAGGGTTAGAGGGGAGTTGATGGGCGTGGTGGCGCTCACTGGGTCGCGTAGGCTTTGATTAAGGCTGAGATGATGATGATGATGAATCCTGGCTTCCTTCTTCTTCTTCTTCCTTCTACAAATTTTAAGATTGTTGTGAGCCATAAGAAAATAACCAAAAACCCTGTTTGTTTATCCTAATTATATTATCGATAATTATCCTGATTGCATAGTTAGGGGAGAGAAAATTTAGATTCCCCTACCTAGAAACTATCGCGTGAGGACACCTTAGAGACTATACGACCAGTGACGTCTAAGATGACGTTATGTGAATGAAGATTGTTGCAGTGCGCAATAAAGGTGACCAAGTCCCGCTGGCGCGGTGCGTCGCCTGTCATTGCTCATTTCATGCTTTCTGATAGAACGACAACACTTCATCATAGCAGTGATGATCTCGATGCTGGTGTGATGATCTGTGCTAGAGCGTGTACAATTTTCTGCCATTTTTATCACTGTTGTGCTGTGATTTCCTCATTTACTAGCATTATAGTATTGAAATGATGACTTTAGAGCCCAAACTAAAACTTTATTTTAGAAAGATGTGAAGATTAGGGCAAAGGGGTCGGTTAAGTGAGCCATAGGGGGAGGGGTTCTGACTTTCTGTTCCCAACTATTCTTCTCCTTTTCTCCATGTTTTTCTTATATTTTTTCATTATAACTCTTATTATGTTGTTCTAGACTTTCTATCTAGGGTTTTGGGAGTAGTTTGACTTTGAACTACGATTTACAGTTTTAGGTTATAAATTCCTTGATGTTTGATTTTATGTATTAAGTGTTTTATATGGTTTACTTCTGCCTTTTGATTTATCACCTTTGTGACAATGACTAATGAGTTTTGAGAAGAGAATGTTAGTTAGATCATGTATAAAACACACCATACTCTCACAAGATAGAGATATTTGCCAGTTGTGTGATATTGATTTCTTCACGCTTAATCTGACGAGATATAGATATGGTTGAGGTGAAGTACAGTAAAACCTTTTTTCCCGGAGTTAGCTAGCTATTATTGTGAAATAATAGCTCGATAAATTTGAAATCATCTTTGATAATTAGACCTGAAACAAGCAGACCTTGCTCACGATCCTTCAAAAATTTGTCAAATGAACCAAACCACAGTTCCTTTCATATAGTTCTTCATTGATTGACTTGACTTTAGAATAGTTTTTCTTATGCTATTGTGTAGTAAAATTTACGTCTCATTGTTTATAGTAAGGATGGGTTGAAAGATTATCATAAGGCCTTCACTTGCCATTGTGTGTTGCTTAATTACGACATATACAACGCACGTAGGTGTGGTTTTGGTATCTCATACCTTACATCACATTCTCATTGATAGAACTTGTGACTAAATTCACATTACAAGTTAAAAGTCGACAATTTTACAAAACCTAATGCCTTAGTTATGGCTGTCCATTGACTTCACTCACTACATAGTGCCGGAAGATGCGTTGTTTCTCATGTAGGTGCCTTGGATTTGTTTAGTTGGTGTTTAGGGTGAAGTCAGATGGAAACTTAATATTCGATGCCCTTAACAGTGGTGGGGGTGTCTATGGTCCCCACTACATGGACACTTCTCTAGATACATGACATTACACCTACGCAGTTATGTGATTGTTCAGATAAAGGTCGTTCTTAGCACTCCTAATTCCACCATTTATTTTGCAAGGGTGAGTTCGTTTGGTTGGGGTGAGACTTGGTTTATGCCTGCGATGGGGGCTAGTCAAGTCTCTATAACAGCGGTTCCTTAGAAAGGTTGGGTGAGCTTGGGGTGGCCTGCCTTGTTCAACATCATTGGAGACCTTGTCCGTGAGATGATAAACACCCTAGAATCAAAACCAAAGCTTATATTGACTTAAATCTTCTTCAATGCTTTTTGGATAATTGCTTGCCTCCATAACCGTGTTGTTTTGTTTGTTTGTTTGCTTTAGTTTATTTTTGTTTTGTTTTTGTTTAAGTTGTTTTATTGTTTTGATTATTTCTCCTTATATTTCACTTTTTCCATTACAAAGGGATTGACAATAAACTAGTTGGAGGTGATAACTGCTCAAAAGTGGAATTTTCAAGGGCTTAATTCATATATTTACATGCCTTTTTGAGCTGTAAATAACACCAGTGTAGTCTGGGATGATTATTGGTTTCAAAAGCAAAGTTACTAATGTTTCCATGAAGTTTGTGCATTTTGATGCCGTTTAGGTACTTTTGCAACTCATTGGTAAAGGAGTGGAGAATCGGAGCATCTAGTGATGTTCCACTCAAGTTTCAATAACCTTTTTGGGCGAGAGAGGGTGAGGTTTGAGACCCTAGTTGAGGCTCGAAGACAAATTGGGAACCTGAGAAAAAGCATCCGTATGCGCTCTTACCCTGATGTGAGGCCGAATGTTAAACTCTCACCCAGGGATTGAGCTAGCTTGTATTTTCTAGCTCTAACTTAATACGATTTTGATTTTCTTCTTGAGTTTGAATTGCTTACACACAAATAAAGCGCAGAAGCAGGCAGCAAATCAAACCAAAATAAAACCGGATATATATGGAGACCACTTTTGAAATAAATTGTTGCAAAGTGTGAAAAGTGATTTCCCAGTCAAGGCGCTTAAATAGCCCTCCTTCTAGAGCGTTGAGTTATTGGAAGAGAAGTTGAGGAAGAAAATGAGGACCTCATGGAGGGACTTTGCATGGATTTATAAACGCATATTGATTATTACAAATAAATAATTAGAAAATAAGATAATAATATCGATTAATTTGATAAAATTTTATTTCACAACATATGTAAAATGTACACACCTTGCATTTGTAAACATAATTATGATTGCAGATTAGTCATCTTTAAAATAGGAGGGACAGGACAAAACCTGAAAAGAAAGGAAACTATGAAGAAAATTGAAGTGCATATGAGGATTTTGTAGGCTAGTGTCTGCCTCTCTTAGGAAGATCCTATTCTTGCATTCTGACAATCTATTGTAGTATATATTCTGCGAGGACTCATAGATTATAGAGTTGTTGTGTGCTTCTATCATAAAGGACTCAGACAGTCATGTGGGTGTTGTAGTACTCTGATGTCTGTAAGAATTGGATGGTTCTGATAGCAGATTATTGTTACCACTCTATTCTGTGAATCAGTTAGTCATGAGAGGTTGTTATGTTTAACATAAATAAATAAGATGATCATGAAGTTGTTGTGCCTCATTCTGCGCAAGGACTGGAATTGGAGTCTCAGTGGTTTGACTATGGTACTCTGCTTCTTGCAGGGAATGGGATGATCTTTGAGAGGTTGTTAATGAGTCTTTATTCTCCTGGGACTGATCCGCGACCTCCCGAACGCTCTCCTGCACTGCTTAAGCAGTTATGCATGAGCCAGAGGTTCACACAAATTATGAGTCTCCATGGACATCTATATATAATTTTGGATGGAGGATTACACCAAAAATTGTGGATGTTGAGTGTGCCAAGTCTCTATAATGTCACATCAGGTTAAGTAGAGAACTTATAAAGTATATAAGCCTTTCAGGACCACATCAAAGATTGAGTGCTGAGATCCTTTTGGGGAAAAGCCCGAAGCAAAATCATGAGGGCTTAGGCTCAAAATGGACAATATCATATCAATATAGATAGGGATGGGTCCATAAGGTTTCCTAATAGTGGTATCATAGCCGAGTTCAAGCTTAACTGTCACCTTCCTGTAACTCTTGCCCAAGATAAGCATGCATTGTAGGTAGAACAACTGGATCGATTCTAATTGGAATTTCAATGAAGAATTAACTTTCTGACCTTAAACATAGGCGGATTGGTCTTCAATAAACATAACATACGCTACTTGACAATCTTCTTACTCATTGGATCTCAACTTTGGCCTTTTAAATTCTTTGACCATACTAGAAAATACACCGGTTTGGCCTTGACATCAGTTTTGACCTCTCTCATCTTTAGGGATATGAACAAATGCTCCTCTGACCATTGAATACGTGTATGAAAGGCTTATCCGCAAGCTCAAAATGAAGGCACCCATAATCCTTTCCTCAATGGACACATTAAACCTCTATACATACCTAACATTGAGGTTTAGGTCTGATCCTTTTTCAATTCTGTGGGGTTTGTATTAACAAATGGATGCATGACTCACCACGGGTTGTTTGCTCAAGTGAGCTACTAATTTCTTCTTGTTTCTCTCTTTCTGACTACATGGCTTAGAAGTTCAACATCAGGCATGCTTGGCACCCAATCTTGATTTTCAAGAAGAACATTTTCTGGAGGATCATCAATGTGAGTGCAAGTAGTACATAAATGAATTCTGGTTGTATTCCAAGTATAAATTTTGAATTGATCTTAACGTTGGCCTTCCAGGTGGTGGGGTGTTGTGTGATCATCATGTCTTTTTTATTGTTTTCTATTTGAGTCTATGTTTTTAAGGCATGTGAAGTTGGCAGAATTAACCATGAGTTTGAAGTATTGCTCTCTTATGTGATGACTTCCTATGCTGAGTTGGTGCCCACATCTATTGAGTAGCATTGATCTCTCTTCTCTTGCCCAGCCATGTTTGGAAGGTTTATTTCTTTCTTGCCACTACTAAGGTCTTTGAGGTGAACTTCATGCTTTCTGAAAGAATTTTGTGATCATAATAAACAGTGCAAACGGATATCAAGTTAGAACAAATATTTGGAACATACCAACATCTTGGATTCGGATTGTTTAAGCCACTAGTCTCTAATAAATATCTCCAATACCCGTCTTGGATACACCTTGTTTCGATACAACATTAAATGCCCAATTCTATGGGAAATGAAAAGTTCATATATGATAACATAGTATGAGTAAATCACGGTATCAGTTTATATCTTGGGTTGCAAGATTATTTTTATTATCATCAGATAAAATCATAATATCTTGGCATGATTTATTGATAGTCTCTTTACTTGCTTTCTTCACTTCATTATGTTCTTTTCCAAAATCTACCTCTTTCTTCATGTGGTGACGACCTTGTTGATGATCATTCTGATATATTTTCTGATTTGATGTTCCTTTGAAATCATGAGTTCTGCCCAGGCTTCTCCTATTTTTTTATTTTCTTCAATAACCCATTTTCATGAACAGTACTCCACTTGAAGATTCACATTTTTTCCACTTTCTTCAACTCTAATTCTTAAACTATCTGTATATAATAGTTAAGTTCCATTTGGGTCGATTACTATCTGTATGTAATTCTCCTTCATACATGGGTAGGGAGGTAAAAATGTGATGCGCATCTTACATCATCAATCTTCCATTTCATGCAATAACTTGTTCTAATACCACAAAGAACTTATGTACTCAATAATGTTATTTCTCATGCCCAATATAAATTGGCAAGTCTATTAAAATACCCTTTTTATTTCTGATGTATATGATAAAGGTTTTCAATCTTTTTCCAAATATGCCTATGTTTTAAGTTTCATCATAAATCTTTATGTGAGGTGTAAGATCATCACATCTCTATATAGTAATAATGTTTCTATGTTACAATGATTATGTGAAGTGTGTTGAATGATTTTCTTTCGTGAATGAGCTACATTATAAATCTTTGTGCAGTGAATCTTTATCACACACTTCAAAATTAAAGATCGTTCCTTAAATTTAATTTTATCATGCCATATCATTTTTTACTTGCAAAAAAAAAACTCAATCAACTAAGCTATGATGCATGTGGGGGGAAAGACTATCAAATATGATTCAAATGACGTTCCTGTATTTTAAGAAAATAGTTAACGAAACAAAAGTATCTTTTGATAAAATAATAAACAATAATAGTCCACTACATAATGAAACGACAACTTTTGGGAGAGAAATATCAGTGGCAAGAGTGGTAAATGAGAATCGTAAGTCATATTTTATATTTGACAATGAATATTGAGTTACAGTTCTTCTCTGTAAATGACTGAAACCACAATAGCTAATGTCTCAGAGTCTATCTTGTTCTTGAGCAGCAAGTAGCAGCAGTGTGTTCGTGATGGTCAACAAAGAAAGAAAATAAGGCGATTAAAGCGAACGGGCCAGCCGAAGTAGTTTGGAAAGTTCACCAATGAATCAGCGTGGGTTATGGCGTACAAAATTCATTCAAATCAATTGTCAAAAGTGAATGTGTTCAAATTCTTCCATCTTACACAAGTGAGTTCAAAACCATACTTTCTTGTTTTTTCTCTATAACCTCGTTCTTTTTTATCGGATTGTTGTGGCACCTTATATCAGCGCTGATTTTGTTTGTTCTTATTTATTTATTTATTCAAAGCACCCGGGTTGTCTAGTAAGTTTGCCCCAATAGGAGTGATTATCTGAATGGCAGGTGAAATCATCATATACCAACAGATGATGTCAGAGATGGCTCTGCAAATGATGCCTTGCCTCTGATTTCTATTTCTTGCTTTGGTTCATTTCTCTTGGTGCAGAGATATCTGATGGCGAAGTTTGCTCATCTGCATCACTGATCTGTTTATTAGTAATCCTCAATATCATTCGATAATTTCCCATTGGCAATGGGCTCTATACATAATATATTTAAGCCCAAAACTATATACAAAAATTTGAAGGAACATCTTCATGACATATTAGTCTAAGCCTCTATTGATTCAGTAATTACTGAGCTTAATATAAATCAATTATAATGACAATTAGCTAGGATTCAGGTTTGAAACGATATAAGAAAGGGAGGGATACTGTTTTGAGTCAATGAGAAAAAATTATGAAGTAGATGATTATTATAAATGTAAAATACCAAATTATATGTCTAAAAAAAATTTATAGTAATAATTTCAGTTTTAAAGTTTAAGTTATATTTAATTTTGCTAATTTATTATATAATTCTTATTTAAATATTAAAATTATTTAGAAATAATAACTGTGATAAAGTAGAAGATTTTGTAAGAAATAATTAACATTTATTCACTTTTAATTGTATGAATATGTTAATTGATTTTAAAATTTTGCATTTTCTTTTAAGGAATTTACAGCAGCAGCAGCTAAGTTAAAAACTTTTCTCCTTTAAAAAAAAAAATACAAACATTTTTCCCTGTCATAAAGTGGAAGGTGGAAGAAAAAAAAAAAGGAAAGAAATATATTTATCTCCAGCAGCTCAAAAATATACTTTGGATGAAAAAAAAATGATATGAAAGACAGCCTGAGTGTTTCTGGCATCCCAGCCAGAAATATTGGCAACATCAGTGAGCCTGCT